>KL647290.1:3139531-3152414 GCA_000727475.1 Sarcocystis neurona | reverse complement strand
ATGTATATATGTAAATACATATGTATACACATGCGTTCACGATATGCTGAATTACTGGGTAATGCTCGCGGAGACGAATGTAAACTCGTCTGCAAACGCTTGTGCGTCGTGATACATGCCACAAGAGCACGGCCGTTGCGTCTGGCAGTGTGCGGCGCCGCTGCTGCTGCTTCTCCTTCCGGGGAGAGCGTGCGTGGAGCAGCAGCTGCTGCTGGTAGATGCGAGTATGCGGTTGCCGACGGCACCAGTGGGTTGGTGACTGTTTGCTGCAGCTGCTGAGGTTGAAACGTCTGCTGCTGGCGTGACGTGCGGCAGGTGTGCTGTGCGGCTTCAGCCACACAGAGACGAGAGAACCGCATACATCTGCTAACAGATCACTCTCTCATTAAGACGTTTGTTTATGTGTACGCGTATGTGTCTATATATGCATGTCTCCGTCGTCCGTCTGACGTTTATTAATGAGTGGCACGTATCTATCTGTATCTCTGCCAGTCCAGATCTGCACTATCCATTGATCTATGTACCTACGAGTCCCTCCCTGTTCCTCTCTCTGTCTTTATATATCTAAAACGTATCTGTATGTAGGTATATGTGTATGTATGTATGTATGTATGTGTGTGTATGTATGTATGTATGTATGTATGTATGTATGTATGTATGTATATTAAAAGTGCGAATTAACGGGTCAAGAGTATGCGGCACCGTATGTCGGTACGTGGCAACTCGAACAAGTGTATGTGTACTGGTTGCGTGTCTGTCGCCTGCAACTGCCTGAAAATACACTTCGTCGTACACAGCGTGAGTCGTAACTTGCTTGGCTGGCCCTGCCTCGCCGCCGTCCGCTGGGGTAAAGAAACTGCACACCTATATGCGCATACATATATGTATACGTATGTACATACATAGGTATTTTTATATATACAAGCGTTCTGTCGGTGCGGAGTGCTGTTGCGCAACAGCTCCTCAACAGAATCCGACAATATATTGGCACTGGTGACCTGTTCTCATGCAGGCACGCTTGCATGCCGCCACAAGTGGATGGACCCGCACACATGCGTGTGAACGTGCTGCGCCACATGATGTGCGTCGCTGCGATACCTCGAGTGCACCCTCCTCCGCACACAAGGGGTCGTCATAACTCTGCCGGTCTGTAGACGCGTGCCGCGTCAGTCGTCTTCTCGCTGCCTCCCAGCAGAAGTTGGTGATTAGAAACGGAATGGCTAGGAAAGTCTACCTTTTTCCCTGTGCCGCTGGCAACCTGCCTTGGCCACCTTCTCCTTGTTCTGAGCAGGGGACCCACGGAGGGACACCGAGCAGCCGCTGCGCGCGTTGCTGGAGTAGTGTTCTCGAGCCGCTTACACACGCATGCTGAGCTAGACGGCGTACGTTGTAGACTCGTGTCATACTTGTTTCGAGGTCCCTCTACGTCTTCCGCGCTGCGCGAATGGCTGGACGTGGATATATATTTACTTATACGTACACCCTCGCGTGTCTATACGTAGTGAGGGATCCAACATAAATACGCCCACATCTATGTGTACGTGTCTCCGTGTCGATCCCCCACGTATATACAGATATAGGTTCAGTATGACTGTGTGCACACATACATACACGTAGATATATATATATATATATTCGTGCATGTTGTGTGTGTGTGTGTGTGTGTAGATGTCTCGATAGATTGATTCAAATAAGCGCCTATATTTGTATACACATATGGATGCATATATGTACGCACGCATCAGAGGTGTGGGCACTCGTTCACGGGTATCGACGACCGCTTATTTGGGCTGCTGCGTGCGCGCGGGCGAGTGCCGTGTGTTCGCCTAAACACGTGCACACGTGGAAGAGGCAACGGTGTTGGCGAAGCAGCAGCGACTGTGTGTGCTGCCCTGTCTCGCTCTTCTGCAGTGGTGGATCAACTATGCGAAAAGCAGCGCCCGCTGGACGGCGTGCTTGACAATGTGGCAGCAGACGTCGTCTCCAGCGTTCGAAAGGTGGGCCACCCTTCTTCGGGCTTTTCGTCTTTCCCCGTCTCCCTGGCCTAAGTCGCCCAGCGTCATACAGCGGAGTTTCCTCTCTGTGCGCAGCAGTTGACACCCACACCGTCACCGGTATAGACGTATTGGTGTGTATGTATCTGTGCCTTTCCCCGTCTCGTCTCTCTGTCTCTCTCTTGCTGTCTCGCACTCTCTGTGTCTTTGTCGCGCTCCCTCTGTCTGCACGTGAACATATAGACATATGTGGATGTACATGTACGTCCACCTATGTATACACGTTGTTTATACACTTGTATGCATACATACAGTAGTGACACTTTGGATGCAGAGAGAGAGAGAGAGCTAGATATGTGGGTGGCGGGCAGCCACATACGCCGTCGTACCATATATATCTATGTGTGTGCGAGTAAGGATATGCATGTGTATATTACTACGTGGGAGGGAAGATTCACACAGACTTGCTCCTGTGCGAGTCGGACGTGTGTGAAGAAACGGCGGCGTATGTGCAGTACACACGTGGTGGTCGGGCACTGCGGCATGTGTATGAGTTAACTCCCCGAGCGTCCCCGGCGGGAAGGCACTGACGGCAAAAAGGGGGCCGAGCCTAGGGAGTCTGGGTGGATTTTTGCTGGCGTGCTGCTTCCGTTTAGACGGGGATGTCTCCTCGTATTTTCTTCCGAAGGTGTCGTTGCTCTCTGCGCGACTCTACACACGAGCGCATCTCTTTTTGCTGTGCGTTCGGGCGGCCGCGGGTTTCTGCAGGTCGCCGAACAGCAGCGGCGCGCAGACTCGCAGACAGACGCCGAGACGGACAAGGCGGTTGCTGCAGCGGCCGCCGCAGCTGCTGGTGCTCTCCCGCCCCCCAGCGTTCTCCGAGGCCTCAGCAGCAGCAGCTGTCCAGGCGACGCCCTGCCCCATGACTACTTCTTTCATGTTGCCCGTTTCGTTCCTCTCCGGCTCACATTCGAAGGTACGCGAAGAAAGAAGAAGGGAAGCAGCAGCCGCAGCACGGCGGGACACGGGGCAGACGACGTGCTGGGTCTTGCCGGTGTCTACTCTGTTCGGAACAGCAACGGGACAACAAGATAACTGTGTGGGGGTCCGCCCGCTTGCAGGCGTCTAGATTAGGTCACTTCAGCAGGTAGCAGCAAAAGAAGCGTTTTTTGTAGGTGTAGACGAGGAAGCAGCTGCAGCGCCACCCGAGGCGCTCCCGCCATGGTGGTGAGTTTGTGTTGAGCGGCAGGAGCGGAGAAGCTGCAACAGCGGGAGGGGGAGGGGTGGGGGCAGAAGCAGCAGCAGCGTCGAGGCAACGCATCCTGCATGTGTGTGTGGACAGGTTTTCCAGCTGTTACTGAAGTGTCTCTCGCTGTTTAGAGACAGGGTCATTGGTGTACGTGTGTGGGGCTGTGTAGCAGCTGTTGCTGCGACAATAACTTAGACATATAGTAGGCAGCATGCAATGTATGCTTGATACATTGCATGCGCGTGTATGTAGGCAAATGTGTGCGGATGAGTGAATATCGTCGTATGCGGCGCGCTGCGTGTGAGACAGTCGCGATCGAGAGGTTTCCTCGCGCCTGTGATACAGCAGAGACAGCAGCTGCAACAGTAGCAAGGACACACGCGTACCTGTAGCGGCAAAAGGGGACCGGCAGAACTTCTTAAGCAGCAATAGCAGCAGGAGGAAAAGAATCGATGAGGGAGGCTGGTGGTACTTCAGCACTGCGCACCGGCTAGTCTCAACGCCGCAGCAGCAGTAGCAGCAGCAAGGAAGCAGCTGCGAAGGCTGCCGATATAGCGTCTTCGCCGCAGATGCAGCGGAAGGGGCAACTGCTACTGAGGAAAGAAATGCAACTTCAATAGCAATAGGAAGAGCAGCGGCACCCGCGTATCTCAAGAGCCGCTAAAAGAACAGCAGCAGCAGAGAGCAACACTTGCTGCGGGGGAACGGCAGCAAGAGAGGAACAACCAGACATGGTGCAGCAACTGCAGCAAGAGCAGAAGCCGTTCAGCCGCGTCTACCACGGCACACAAGGAAGCTCGTGGGTCGCAGCTGCGGACACAGGAGTGACAGAAAGAGGAACTGTTGCATGCGTTGCACTGCAGCAGCAACAACAGCGAAGGCAGCAGGAGGGCGTCGGAGGAGCATCTACCGGTGCACCAGCACGAGTGCGTCAAGGGATTCCGCAGCAGCCGAATAGCACCAGCGGTCGAAGAGCAGCTGCAACAGCATCACAGCAGCAGTAACAAGACACTGACAGAGCGACAGCACCAGCGCTAGGGCTGCGACGGCAGCGGCCTGAGGGCAGAGGCGGCAGCCTGTCGGCTGCGCAACCGCAGCAGCGGAAGAGCAGGTGCAACTGCAGCAGCGCACCAGCAGCAGCGCACCAGCAGCAGAAGAACACCAGCTGCGTTCAGTTACGGTGGAAGCAGATAACGTTCCGGGAGCAGTCACAGCAGGAGGGGACTAGCAGCGAATAACTACGTATATATACAAGCGTAGGTAAATATACATATACGTGTGAAGACTCTGTCTGAGCTTGGCCTACGTCCTTCGTCATCCAGCCGTGCAAGTAGATGTGCGCGTAATATGGGTGTGTGATCCTTGGCTCTCTCAGTTTGTAGCTCTGCATGTGAGGACAGAGTATTCAGCCCCCCTACTGTTTCACAGCTACGCGAGCGTCTACGTGTCAGTAAACCGTCGTTGATATGCTCGTCTACGGCTCACGGATATGTCTAGATATATTCTGTCTGTGTCCACAAAACAGTGCGGGCGTCAGCGTGACAACACAGAATCGGTGACACCGTGTACATATGCAGTTCTTTCAGTCTTCTCAGTCATCTGCTTCGGCTGTGCGCCGCTCGATACACCTGCGGGGAGTGCTGCTGCTGGCGCTGCAGGGTTTTCTTGTGACGGTGACTGCTGCTGGTCAAGTGGCGCACGGCGTTGTTTTGCCACGTGCGGGGACAGGCACGTCGGCCTAGTGTGCACTTCCATACATATTAGGCAGCTAGCGGTGTCTGGACGGATACACACATGTATTATACGTATGCACATACATGCACGTACATACATATCACGCGGCTTACGGTCTCTTGACTGATATATACATATATATGTGTATATCGGTATACATATATATATATATATATATCTGTGTCGAGGTCAGTGGGTGGGTGTGTGCGTAAAAGTTGAGGTGGCGAACGAGGTGCGCATGCGTTTTCAGTGCGCTCGCTGTCTGCCTTTTCTTCTTCCATCATGTGTTGTGTGTGTCTACTTGCGTAGCCGAGAAATGTGTACACAGGTCATCAAGAAATATACGTGTATCTTAACGTATAGAAGTAGTAGACTGTCGAAAGCAACAACCCTATCCGTATATGGTCGGTCGTGTTGATGACGAAAGTGGGAGGGGACGGCTGTGTGTGTGCGGATTTTTTCTGTGCCAGAAAGGATTTTCTTCCGGTTGCTGGAGAGCACGCTCGAAGTCTCTGAGTATACAGACAGGATCGACATTCTCTGCGGAGGGAACAGGGCGCGACGAATGGCGCGAGAAATTCGCCAAGTGTGCGCTGTTCTTTCTGGCCTTGCGCTGGCGCACAACTACGGTGAGTATCTGAGGACATGTATGTGAGTGTGTGCGTCGGACGTTCCAAAGCCATTTGTAGCGATATATCCCCACCACGGCAGCTGCGTGTAGTCCGCAGGAAAAAGCTTTTGGACAGGATGTGCGCACGACTCTCGCTCGCTCCGTCTCCGTCTCTCGCGTTGCACCTTTGTGTCTCTGTGTCACTGCCTCGGTGTGTCTCTGTCCGTTTTGTCTCTCTGTACCGCCCTCTGTCTCTCTGGTCGTCACGTCAGTCTCTCTTTCCGGAGAATTCTCCTCTGTTTTTGTGTGCGTTACAACGCGTGTAATCTTTACGTGCGACGGGTGCTGCAGTCTCTCGCTGCACAGCGCAGGCTGCTGCGCGCGGCACTCTGTGTGGGGGGTCGCTGCGTTACTGCCGTCGCTCTCTTTACGTCGGCTTGTGTTGTTTCAACGCGTCCTGTGCAAGGAAGAGCTGTTTTTTTACCGAAGACGTGTCTCAACATTCCAGTGGCTGCGAGTGCACACCGCTCCGTCTAGACGCACGAGCACTTGTGTGGTGCACAGTGTGTCTGCTGCTTCGCCACACAACGCAAGCGGGGGAAGGGGTCTGTCTCTTTTTCTCTCAGGCACGCCGTGGACTTCTGCGTGACTTCACGTGCATGTGCGCGTGTCTGCCTGAGTGCTTCCACTTCTCAATTGCATGTGCCTGCGTATCGCACGCCGCTCAAGAGACAGGACGTCTCTCGGCGCACGCGTGTGTCCGCGCCTGTGCGGGTCACAGCTGCCGCGTGACGCGCGCACATTTGCGAAGAGGCCACGACTTCACACACAGACGCACACACACCCGCACCCAGGGTCGTCGTCCGTCTCCCGGCACTCTTCCAGGCGGACTTGCCTTTCGATAGCGTGTCCAGTCCTTGCTCGACAGACGAGCCCGCGCGGTCACTCGCACCTTGACGCCGAGGAAGACTCTGTTGGGGCTCCGGGGAACCCGCGGACACTGCCGGGTTTATGTACGATTCTGCGTTTGTGTGTTTGTGTATGTGTGTACCGCGCAACAACACGCCCGATTTTCTCGTACGCAGACACGCGTTGTCGAGGAGCTCCTCCGTATCTAGGAAGCTCTGTGCAGAGACGTTGCAGTCGTAGGAAGTGCGAAAACCGTGCGTGTGTGGGTGCCTTGGACGTCTGTGGAAGGACCGTTACGTGGATTAGCCGCACACGCGCGCGTCACGGGTGTTCAGAATTTCCTTCTCGGCTGCCGTAGACATGCACAGCAGTTGACGTTTTCAAACATAGGTGTGTGTATGCGTGGACGTGTGTATGTGTGTGTAGAGCTGGGCGCCGGTCTGCAAATTTGTATGTGTATATATGTGTACATGTATACACATCCAGATACAGGTACACGTACGCATATGCATGTATTCATGCACACGTAAATACGTACACGTATAAATCTCTATATGTAAACATACGTACCGGTGTGGAAAAGAATGCGTGTTAATGGGGTCGTGTGTGTATGAGAAGAAGCAGTAGCCCGCTGTTGCAGCTGCTGTCTGTGGAAGGAGGAAGAGCAGACACGACAGGACTGAGTAGTTTTTTGATGACTTGGCGAAGCATTTCGAGATCCTCTGGAATATCTGTCTACATGTTGTCTTCGCGTGTCCACAAACAACTCTCTTCTTTTCATGTGTAAAAGTAGATGTACTGTTGGACAAAGTTGTGCAGAGACAAAAGGGCGCTTCGCGCGTTCACTGCTGTTGCCTCAGAGGATGGACACACGAAGGAATGCGACGTATAAATGTACACGTATCTGTACATACATATATATATCTTTGTGCCTCCCTATAGATGTCTGTATATCTACATACATGTGCATATCTACATGTGTAGATACATGTAGGTGAAATGTATATATGGCCGGTTGGTGCAAACCAAAACCCCGACCGTGGTTTGTTCGATCTGCTAGGTTTCCGTCACGGATATACCTAAGTATACATATATGCATATGTGTATATGTTTGTATATGTGCATGTTTATCTATGTATACTGGTGTGTGCCGCTGGGTATGTTGATCTTCGCTGTGTGCATCAGGATTGTTACTGCACGTGGTGGGTGATTTTCTTGCATGCAGAGGATGGACAGAGACTGGTCCGAGATCACGACTTCGTGTCGAACAGAGCGTTTTTTCAAACAGTTTTCGAAGTGGGACGGCGCTACAAAATCCTCAACCCCGAGCGCATGCGCAGCGCGTATGGGAAGCTCATCTATCTGCTTATGGATGCGAAGAAGCCAGAAGTACAGCAACTTCTGCAGTTCGATTGCGTCATTCCAGGTAATTTCTTCTCTCGTAGAGAGAGAGGTCTGCAAACGTCTACTGTCGGTCCAAGTAATATGCATATATCTTTGTATAGATACGTGTGCGCAATTGTACCTGTCTGCCTATATAAATAGACACGTGTCTACACGTCTGTTATGTGTGTCCCTCCTAGTATGCGTATATATATATACACACGTGTGTATATGTATATGTATATATATGTCTCTCTCTCTCTATATATATATGTGTATATGTATGTGGATGTATATGTACATATATATGTATATGTATAGATAGGCAGATACGTAATTATGTAGTGTATATGTGTATGTATATGTAATTCCGTAGGATACGGGCAGTTGGTACAGGAAGAGTTGCAGACCCGAAGAGAATTTTAATTTCTACTTGGGTGCTGACAAGCTAGAGCCGCAGCAGTTTCTGCATTGAGAACTTTGCTGTTTGGTTTCGACGTGTGCACATCGACGCGTTGATGCGCGCAAGCACATGCATGTATAGCCGTATATTTATCTGTTGAAGTTTGCAAATACATATATATATATATATATGTACGTATGTACGTATATGTGTATACGTGTAGGTACTGCAAAGAGGTTATCACGTCGGCGTATACGTATAAGAACTGCTGGCCGTATCGCTTGTCCGCGTGTCTAGCTCTGTAGGTCGTAGAGGCGTGAACCGCTGCTATGTCAGCTGTAGACGGTCGTGCTTGGTAAAAATTCGTGAGTCCCTATAATAAAGACTTGCTCTCTTGAAAATGACATGAGTCAGCCCACGCATGCAGATAACTGTGTATGTCCCTCGCTGTACACATATATATATATATATACATATATATGTGCATATATGTGTGTACACGTGCCTCCTGCTATGTACGTGGCTCTGTGTAAATGTATACGTACGTGTTTGTGTGCGTGTGTGTGTGTGTGTGCGTGCATATCTGTGCGTCTCTACGTTTTCTAATTGGTAGGTGCCTGTACATGTAAATATGTTTGTACGCATATATATGTATATACTTGCATGCGGATGTGTGTGAGCGTGTGTTCGTATAGCATGCGTTCCCGTTTTCTATGAATGTCTATGAGTTTCTGCGATTTTGGGGAATGTTTGCAGTTCACACGGTGTATTCACAGCTCGCGGGGAAACGCCGCGGCCTGGATTTGCTGCGGGATCCTCTCGTGCGCGTCGCGACGATGGGTAGGCCTCTGCGTATCCCTACTTCCTGTATACGTCTTCCGCACACCATGGGCAGTATATCTACGTTGCGCCTCCGGCATGTATTAAACGCTGCATGCGGCAGTACACCGTGTGCTTTGCGAGCGGATCGTCTCACACGTTGCATGCGGTACATCTTATACGTCGCATGCAGTACATCGTACACGGTGCAGGCCGTACATCGTATACGTTGCGTGCAGTACGTCGTACACGTTGCATGCAGGAATTGTTAAACACTGCATGCAGTACATTTGCACGTTGCACGCAGTGCTTCTTATCAGCTGCATGCAGTACCACGTGCCCGCTGCATGCGGTACCTCGTCGAGACTGCGCATGCAGTAGTACATCGTAAGTGTTGCATGCAGCACCTCGTACACGTTGCATGCAGCACCTCGTACACGTTGCATGCAGTACCTCTTACACGCTGCATGCAGTCCTTCACGTCTTGGCATTGCATGCAGTTTCTGTTACACATTGCTTGCAGTCTGCAATATATACATGCGTACCTATACTCTGCGTTATCCTGCTGCGGTGTGCATTCTGCACGACACACTCTTGACTGCGGTCTGCACTCTCCATTGCCAATTGCTGTCTCCTTACGCGTTATTGATTATCAACTGCGGTCTCCCCTTACAGATCATACATTATCAACTGCTTGTCTCCCTACGCATTCCACAGTATCAACTGCTGTCTCCGTACGCATTACCCATTATCAACTACCGTCTCCGTACACATTCTACATTATCAACTGCTGTCTCCGTACGCAGTACCCATTATCAGCTGCCGTCTCCTTACACACTGTCCATTATCAACTGCAGTCTGCGTCGTACAGAATTCTGTGCAGTCAGCGGTACATACACTCGAGTGTACAGTCTAACCCCTGCACACATTTTCACTCGGAGCAAAGCTTGTGTGGCCGATCGAAAGGTTCGTTCAGCCTGCATAACACGTTATTAACCGTAGCCAGACCCCGCCAACTTGTCTGCACCACACGTTCCGGACATGAGTCGGTTGTGCAGTGGCGCATGAGCTGTCTCCGCTGTGGACTCCCGGCAGCCCACACTACGTCACCGTACCGGATCACCTCCCCTCACACCTACACTGCACGTGTACCAGCCGAGGAATTTGATAACGTTGTAGGGACTTGTTTCAGGGTACTCTGCGTCCGGAAGTCCCACGTCTTTTTCATCGCGCTGTGGAGGAGGAGCATGGGCGCGCATGCGGATATGCGTAGGTCGCACAGTGCACGCACGCGGATATGTGTAGGTCGCACAGTGCACGCACCGACGCACGACGAGGCTCGCAAAGAGCGACGGGACATCGGCGACATGTGTTCGCCCCCTTCTCTGCGAATCTGCTTCTTGGACGCGCGCTCGGGCCGGTTTTTTCGCGTGCGGCACAGAGATGCGCTGGAGGCGTCCCTGTGCGCCTGTCACTGCGTCTGCGTGTGTACGTGCGGATGTGCCCACAGATATGCGTGTGTGTTTCGTCCCCGCGCGTCTCTGTGCTTGCATGCACTTGCTGTTGTGGTAAACACCTCCTGAAGCACACTGTGCATCTTGTGTGAGTGTCTGTGCGTATGCTTGTGTTATAGATGATGCGTGGGGGTTTGGTACACGTCCGTGTGTGTGTGTGTGTGTATAGGTGACGCATGAAGTCTACGCACGGGTACTATATATATATGTATGTGTGTCTCTGCAGAGCGTGCATCTACGCGTGTCAAGTCCACAACGTGTACACACGATGGACGCGCCTTCTCTCTCTGTGCTCGTGTGTGTGTGCCCACACCAGATATTCTGCACATGTGTGCGTGTATGTGTGTCTGTGTGTGGAGGCGTGCATCTGTGTGAAGTCCAGCTGGTGTACACACTACTCAGAAAATCCTTCTGTGTGTAGTTGTGTGGGCGCGCGGCTCTGTGAAGCGCGTGTGGGCAGACGCAGCCGAGGAGAGAAAGGAGAGGAGGAGTGTTGCTTCTCCCCGCACGCGCGCCGCGGGGGCGACAGGAGAGAGAGGGGGACAGACACAGAGAAAAAGAGGACAAATTCGGGGGTGTGTGTGTGTGTTCTCATGTGCGTTGTTATCTACGTGCGCAGAGATAATGCCAGAGGGGAAAAGCCGCCACCATATTCAGAGGGAAATCAAAGAAAAGCAGAATGCGATCAAGACGCTGGCGCGCAAGTATGCAGGACGCGACTCGCAGAAGTCTTCGCAGGGATTCTTCGGCCTTCGTAAGTTACTTGGACTTCTTGTTTTCTCGTCGCGCGCTCCTCGCTCTCCATTTGTGTGCGGTGCGTACGGACCGTCGCAATGCACTCGTCTGCCCACGCTTCGGGTTATTATGCTGCGGGGCTCTTCCCTTGAGCTGCTGCAGCCCCGCCGTGGCGGCCGTCGACTGCAGCAGCCCAGCTGGAAATAGAGTGGCGCGTGTGTGGTTGCGATGAGGGTCTCGAGCAGCCACAGCAGCGCGGAATTCGTTTCCTGCGCCCTTCTTTCACCGCACCGCGCGTGCGGTGCAGGCGCGACGTTTACTCTTTTTTGTGTGTGTCGCCTGGCGCCAGCTCTTTGCGCTTTGCGTATTTGATGTGGCTGTATCTTCAGGTGTACATACACCCGAGGCGAAGGTGTCTGTGCAGCGTCAATCTTAGTTTCCGACTTCCCGTTTTCCCCTTCTCTCTCTCGTGATAAGTTGCACGCGTACCTCCTTGACGTCTCGTCCCCGCCTTCCTCTCGTCTGCGTACGTGCTGTCTGCGAGTGTCTCGCGTCCTGGTGTAACCCGATTCATTTTCTGTATCCTGCGTGTAAGATGTCAATGATTTTCGCCGGTCTGTCTCTGTGCAAAACTGCAAACAAATACACGTATATATATATACTGGACCTGGGCGGAGAATGTCCGAATCTGGTTTCACCCTTTACTTGAGTGGAGGATGTGGCTCTTTCTTTCCTGGGGCCTTTTTACGCATCGTGTGGAATACTTCTTCTTTTCGACTGCGTCGGTGTCGCCAGTGTTGCATGCGTGCAAAGTTGCGCGCACTTCAGCACGTCCGCATCTTTCGAGCTGTGTCTCTTGCATCATGCAACACGTCCACGGTCTGAGACACGGCTCGTGCCGCGCGCGTCCTTTCGTGCAGCCGCAGGTGGGACTTGTCTTTTCTCCTACCCGCTCTGTGTTTCTTGTACGGGCCGCGGAGCACCCAAAATCGGTGTTCTGTTCTGCTTCTCGGTTGCTGCGACTTTGCGTCAGGACTCTCGTTCTTTCAGCGTCAAGACAGCTGCTGCGGTCCTGCAGAAGACGACGCAGGGAATTCGCTAGGACGACTGCCTGCGACTGCGCGGGACAACGACGCGTCTTCCGATTTACTGACCGTAGACGAGATAGAACAGTGCCTCTACTCGTTAGGTGACCACAACAGTTATCTGCGCTTCAATCGAGAGCCGTGCGACCGCATGATTAGGTGCGTCTTGTCTTCCCTTCTCACTTCCTTAGCAGTGCGTGAGTAACGTGTGTGTGTCTGTGCGTGTGTGTATGTGGATATGTGTGTGTAGGAGCACGTGGTTCATTGTGGATGTCAGAATGTACGTGGGCGCGTAACCACACACGGTGGTGCTGCTGCTGTTGCGGAGGGTGCTGCTGCTGTTGCGGAGGGTGCCGCTGCTGTTGCAGAGGGTGCTGCTGCTGTTGCGGAGGGTGCTGCTGCTGTTGCGGAGGGTGCTGCTGCTGCTGCGGAGGGTGCTGCTGCTGTT
>KL647290.1:3023963-3138510 GCA_000727475.1 Sarcocystis neurona | reverse complement strand
GGGTGCTGCTTCTGTTGCGAAGGGTGCTGCTGCTGTTGCGGAGGGTGCCGCTACTGTTGCAGAGGGTGCTGCTGCTGCTGCTTTCTCAGGACGGTTGTCGGTTTCCTGCACTCCAGCCACCGCCCGACGACAGCGTGCTGCTGCTGTTTTTGGTGGGGCATGCTGGGTCTGCTGCTGCTGCTTCTCCTCTTCGTGCTGGTGCTCGTGGTGCGAAAAATAGCAGCGACTGCAGCTGTTGACGCTTTGCTGCTGCGTTTGTGGCGAGGTTGCGGCGCTTGGCGTGAAAGCAGTGGATCACCGGCAGCCGCCGCAATTTCGTGCACTGCTGCTGCGCCGTGCTGATATGGGGTCTGGTTGCTTGCAGCTTCTTGCGGCAGTACTTCGATCCTGCAGAGCCGGAGGAAGGGTACTCCCTCGCCATTTCTTCCGGGTGCGCAGGTGCGCGTCTCACGCACTCTCACAGGTATGTGCTGCACTCTGCCTCCGTCTCGTCGTTTCCGTCTCCGGTGTCTCCTCGCCTCCACTCGTCCGCTCTCTCTCTCGCCCTCGCCAACACGTGTACGCACCTGCGTGACGCGTATATCTGCTCGAGTGTACGACTTCTTATAGCTGAGCAGATTCAACCACATAGATATGGACGTACATTTCATAAGTCTCTGCTTGGGTGTATTCGTTTAGCCATGCACTTGCACGTAAAGTTCTTGGCGATATACGTGGTTCACCCCTGTGCGCAGGTATTATGTAGCTCCTTGTGCTGCCTGTCTCTAAGCTTGCACACACGTGCGTGCGTATAGAGAGATATACGCGTGTGAGTATAGCCCACACGTAGGCGTGTATACGTATCTCTCTCTGTATGTATGAGTCAAAATGCGCACCTCTGTACACACAGGTGAGTACGTATCTCCGTGTACGTATGTATGTCATATGTTTGTAAAGACTCTACTGTGTGTGATACGTGTGCACATAAGTGTGTGCATATCTCTGTACTTATTTGTGTCTAGCGATATAAAGTTCGCTATATAACTTCCGAGTAAGTGACGTGCATGCACTTCTGCACAAGGGTCTCTACGTGTGGAAAGTTTCGCAGAAAGCGACTGCGTCTGTGTCTACTATGTATGTCACGCGCGTGAGTATCTATGCGTCTGTGCCTGTGTTAGTACAGAAAGGTGGGAAACGTTCCGCGCGACAGTCCAGACACTTGTCCACACGTTTCTTGTGTATGCGTCAGCTCAATAGATGTACACAGATACATGGAACCGTTTGTTCCTCGGCATACAGAACGTTGGCCCTCCGTGTGTGTGCCGTAGTATTCGCCGGATAAGAAGTGTAGCTGAAATAAGGAGCTACGTATGATCAGTGCAGTCTGTGGCTGCAAACTCTGTGGAGACCCGGGTTACCATCAGGGGTGGATTGTGCGTATATTTCAGTGTTCTCCGCAGTCTGCAGTGCCAGTCGACGTCGCAGCAGATGAGGTGTACAGAGTGTGCGCGTCTTTTCTTTGGTTCGCAGTCCTCTTCCCCCGCGCTCTCTTCGATGTTCCGTGACTGCTGTTGCCCGTGCTCTGCTGCTGTCGCTGCCCTATCTTGCTGCGACGCGGCTGCGACTGCCCGCAGCTGCTTCTGCTTCTTCGTCTTTTTCTTTCTACTATTCTTCTTCGTCACACTCCTCGTCGTCTGCCTCGTCGTTTCAGGATTTCCTTGCCTCTGCGTCTTGCTGCCTCTGCATCCTCCTCGTCGTGCTGCTGCCTTCTGCCTCTTCGTGCAGATGCTTAGAGTATTGCAACGCGCGTGGTTTTGTGTGTTGCTGCTGCTACTTCTTGCCGCCGGCGCTGCTTCTGGTTGCGATATTTCGCATTGCTGCGTCGTCTCGCTGGTGCGGCTTCTCGCGGATGCTGCTGCTGCGGCTTCTTCAACGTGCGCGGCTGCTGCGTCGGTTTTCTGTTGTCCTGCAGCCGGCAGTTCGTCTTCGTGCTGCAGTCGCTAACGCTGTGGAGAGAAGTGTGCGGCGAGATGTTCGTGCTGTGGCAAATGGCAGAAGCAGATATGCTACAGAGTGGAAATATGTACAGGCTCCGAGATACTGGCCAAGGACTGAACCGGTGAGAATATGGTACAATAGTAGATAGGGAGAGGAAGGCGCGAAGCAGCCTGACTCTCCACCAGGGAGGACACGATTTTTGCAGTGCCGATGCATGTCTCTCTCTCTATTTCTACATATATATATACACTTACAACTGTGTACACGTGCATAAATAATTTATGTAAGTATACATATATATATACACATATACATATAGATATATATATGGATATGTACATACACACGCGCACACACACACACACATACACACATTCAAATATATACGTGCACGTGCCTTCTTAGCTATACACATCCGTACACACACAGAACGCGGATGTCTGTATGAGTGGCTCGATACGTGCATGTGTATATGATTACACATATATATATATATATATCTGCAGTATATGTGTGCGTCCGCATGTACGTGTATGTATGTACACACTGTTACTTCATATGTGTATATTCGAGTACGTATGTAGAGATAGTTTCGTCCGCGAAGAAGCAACGCCTATTAACAAAGCGAGTGGAATGTCACAGCGAGAAAGGAAATATATACAAGACACACATGTGTACATGTATATATATATATATATATATGTATACGCGCGGGTATATACGGCGGAACATCCACATGTGTACATGTACATGTGTGAGTAGCTGCATAACAGTGGAGAACTGGGGGAACTGCATTATACTTGCGGTTGTCTTAATGTATACAGTAGGTGAGCATATATTCGGACGTACGTATCCGCCGAGAGACGCACACGCACAGACACACGAATGGTCTTTGGCTGTATTTCTATATGTGGGGACATGCTGCACGTTTTCAGGGAACTGCGGTTGCCGATATTTTTTGGACTTCTATTTTTATATTTTCAGCAGTCTTGACTCTCCTTCTTCTTCACCGTTCCCACCTTTCTGTGCTGTTTTCTTCGATGTGTCCTGTTCTCCCTTCTGCGACACTCCTTCCTACCGGTGCTGTCTGCGTCCCCCCTCTCGCCTGTCTGTTTTTTCAGTCGTTGTTTTTGTTCGCTGTCGTTCTCTTCCGGCTCCGGTTCCTTCGTCCCTTCTTCATGTCTGCTCGTATTTTCCTTCTTCGTTATCGTCTTGTGCTTCTCCTTCCTGCTTTCACTTCCCCGCGCGCACTTCTTCAGTCCCTCTCTGCTGTCCTTACGTGCTCTCATCCTCAGGTTGTCCTGCACTTGTACACTCCACTTTATTTTTTCCACCTCGACGTCGTTTTCTCGTCTTCTCCTTCTCCTCTCCTCACGCTTGTCTCGTAGCTTCCTGTGCTTCTTCGTTCTGTTGTTTCTACTGTTGACCTTTTCTCCACCTCTGCCTCGCTCTTCTGCTGATCCTACACTTGGGTGTTTCTCTTCTGTCTTCTTGTATGCGTCGGCGCAGCGTCCAGGACTGCCCCCGCGTGAGCAGGGCGATGCACGCAATTTTGGAGCGCGTGCAGCGCCTCACTACGCAGTGGGTTGGCTCTGCGGTCGTTCACCTCGGCGACCACAACGTTCCCAACGCGTTGATGTTCATCGATAAATACACCCAGGTACATTCGAAACTGCCTCGGCGTGCCGTCGTCTGTCTGTTCCTGAAGCTGCTGCTTTACCTGTACACTCAGCGTTCTTTGCCTGTCGCTGTAGACGTAGGTGGGGATGCGTACAAGTGTGCGTCCCTGTGCGCAGCAGGTGACCTCTTCGCAGGCGAAGATTGCTGCTGCCGTTGCAGAGCGAGGTATACGGGACGAAAGATTGCAAAGAAGCGTGTTTCCGCCTTTTTCAAAACACGCCGCATTTTGCCGGTGTCAACGATCCAGTGGCTACGTCCGCATTGTCTGGTGCAGCACCTGCCGCTTGTTGTTCGCCGGGTCCATGGATACCACACTTGCCACTATATATATGTATATGTATGCGTATGACCATCAGACTGTCTCTTTGTCTCTATTTCTGCGTATATATGTGTATATTTTTGACCTGTACATTCGCGCGTCACTTCACCTGCAGTTGTGCGCGTGTCTCTCCCTGGCGTACGCGTCCTCATCGTGGCTGTGTCTAGAGAGAGTCACCGACACGTGCGCAGACGTAATACTAGAGAAACGAGCGGCTCAGTTAAGTGGAGAGACACACTTCGGTACAACAAATGTTCAAATCTTCATTTGAGACATTGACTCCCCACAGATCTATAGGCGCACAGTCAGCTGACAATCACACATCTCCGCGTGCGCTTCAACTTGTAGTCAGCACATATATACATATGTGCATACACATAGACGTACACGTATGTATATATATATACGTACACACGCATAGGTACGCGCAGCAAGTAAGTCCACAAATCCATACATTACGTAATTGTTCGCTATGCACACGCCGCAGCCGTGGGTTCGTCACTCGCTGTCCTCTCGCCGCCGCACGTGGAGATGCAACGCGTGTGTAAAGTCATACGATTTCGCGTGCGTCTATGAAGTCATATGCGCCGTCAAGTCGTACATCCGCATACGTCTCTGTCTGCGTGTGCATCTGTGTGTATACATATGTGCGCCCACGAATTTCTGTGCCACGGTGCTCCTGTATGTGACTTTATATACTCGTTAGTGTACTCAAGCTATGTCACACGCGCATCTCCTGGTGATTGGCGCGCGCGCTGTTTTCTCCAAGTCCTGGATGATTTGGCCGTGCTGAGTCATTTTGTCTTCTTGCTCAGGGGGTCTTTCGCGTCCTCTTAGCTGAGTGTGAACACGTGCCGCTCGTTCAGGGCAGACTTCTACTGCACATGTATCTTCTATCGCGCTGTCTTCAGGAGTTTTCACGTTGAAATAATTTCTTCCCAGCTTGGTATGCAGATCTTTGCATTTCCCGCGCCCGCTGTCTCCGTTTCTATAGGTACCGCGCATTCTTGCCCCGGTCGTGCTCTGTCTGGAGAAGTTGCCGGAGCTGTACGAGTCGAAGCCCGCGATGCGTAACTACTTCGACAACCAGTTCGGAGGGCTGCATGCGCTGCGGTAAGCAAAGATTCTCCTCCACTGAATTCAAAATGAGAGTACGTATGTGCAGACATATGTGTGTATGTGTGTATGTGTGTGTGTGTGTGTGTGTTTACGTGTGTTTGTGATGTTGCTGTCAAGGTGTGTACCAGCAAGTACGCGTATACACATGTGTACACTTGATTGCGTCTAGTTCTGTTAGACGGTGCGTGAAGGACCATAGTCTGCGCGGTATTTAATCGCTCAGCATGTGCCTTCTTGTGGTGCCGCGTACGTCTGCGTGAAAAACGCACAACCGCATTGATGTGTACGCCTCATCCAGCAGTATAGTGGAGTTGAGCGTGGGCTGCAATGCAGAAGCTTGCGCCTGCAGGAAGCGTAGTTACGTGTACGGCGTATGTCTTCGCTGGCGAACCGTTTAGTCTTCTAGGATTACAGGGACCGTCCCGCAGAGTCTGCTAGCATCGGCCGGTGAACAGTCGATTGCCCTTAACATTATTCATTTTTCGGATGATTTTTGCCTTCTCTGAATCGTACCGCGGAGGCAAGTAGTATTTGCGTCTTTCGCCGGAACACTCCTAGACACAAGCAGTGTCGTCTGCATAGGCACCCGCCTACAGTGCAGACAGCATATCTCATTGCGTCCTTCGCAGCACCATCTTCCGACCGGGCGGCTTTATGATAATGTGTCCTCTGCAGGCCGTAGTTTTACCAGTAGTCTGTGCGTTCTGTGTAGATGTTTATATTGTGCGAGGTCGTGTAGTGAATTCAACATATATGCGTGTGTGTGTGCGCGCGTGTGTATGCACATCTGTGTCAGCATATGTATGTGAATACTCATACATATACGCGTGTGTGCCGGGCTTCCGTTCAAGCTTCTGTGTTTGAGCCAGCACTAGGTCGGGAACAGTGTAAAACACGTGGCGCAGCTGTGGCCTGTTTCTTATAGGTTTTCTACGTGCTGCGTTGCTGTCTTTATCGTTTTTCCAGAAAACGCATTCTGTGCGATTTTTTCCGCCACGCGTTCGACGGCAGCGGAGCAGACAACTTCTTCGATGCGGGGAGCTGCATCGACGGGCGGTTAACGAGTGCGTGGAACTGGTGCTCCACTATAGAGAGAAAGTCATTTTTCCCTGCTTTTCTTCTCACGGGCTTCCAAGGCTTCGATGGAAAGTTCTAAGACTGTTCCGAGTAGCACCCACTCGCCGAAGTACTATATATATATATGATATCTCAGAAGAGCAACGTGTGCTGCCATGCGTGAGCGCGTGGGTATAGCAAGTGGCTTCCAGCACTTGTTACGCGTGCACGATCTGACGGGATGCGTACCTGCAGTGTAGATAACTTACGTGTATATATCTGAATATGTATCTGTATTCAATGTGCGTGTTTGTACGTGACCGCGTGGCTTGCGTAGCCGCCGAGTGCGCTCGAGACCTTCGAACGGAATCCGCTTTTTTTGTCTGCTGTCTGCAGATGATGTGGTTGTTGGAGTGAGGAGAACGTACGTACTATTGCATACTGACATACGTATGCTTGGCTTTACCTGTGTGTCTGCGGTGTCGAGCATTTGCACGTATTTTTTGAATTCGAAAGGTGCTGTCACGTGCATGTGCGTGTGCGTGTTTATGTGTATTCGCCTTAAGACCTCGTGTTCTATGAGACGGGGATGTCCCCAGCTGGTGTTTTGTTTATTCCTGTCCATCGCATGTGGACGTTCTGTAAAAGAAGGCGCGTAGCTCGGTAAGAGTGAGCACGTATGGAAACAGTTTGGAATAATTTACACATGGGCCCGCCGCGACAGATACATAAAGGGGTACACGCGGGTGTGGGAATGTACACTGCGAAGGATACGTATCTGGAGGAACAAACTGATGGAAGTGACGACATCGGTACGCTGACAGAACTCGTGTGCTTCCCGGGAATCTAATGACGCTTTGTTTTGCTGTGCGACGGTACGATAGCTGATAAGGCACCGCACCGTCTGCTTACGACGCAAGGTTGCTCTTGGCAAAGACGTCGAGCAGGAAGCAGCCGAGTATTATCAGTTACCAAGGACACGAAAATTGAATCATCGCATCAAGCGTTACTGTCGGCGACACATTTTTCATCTTTGCGACACGGACGTGGTCTGCTGCAGCGAAACTCACCAAGTAGCACAGCTAGTAGAGGCCGTTGCCGCGCGGAGCTACCCGTAATTCGGCGATTACGTGGCTCTGCGTCGACTTCGAGCACACGTGGGACCGCGACTATTGCTGCCATTGGTCGGCTTTTGTTGAAGCTTTCCACGAGTCGAGATGTTGACGGCTCTTCTGCTCCGTCGTGCTGATCTGGTGCTGCTGGCGTACGTCCGTACAGATGTCGCTGCTGCACCGCTACGCCGTGCTATTGACACTTCTACAACGCACCTTACTGAGTCACTACGGCGCGGACCTAAGAGATCGTCTGCCATTTGTTATTAGGGTTCTGTGATATGATGCTGACTGCTATTACGCTTAACTTGTTCATGACAAGAAGAGTAATACACTTCTTGTGTACGAAGTATATAAAGAATCTCCCGCGATAGCTGACGTACCCTTCTTGCTAGATAAATTTTATATGAGCAAGGAATAGGCAAGCTGGGTTTCACGTTTGAATAAGCAGACTTAGCAGAGGAGAGTCGAGCGGCACTATCACTGGAAAGCGGGGGTGCACTTTAAACAAATGCACTAATTCAATAAAATTAGACCTATGTTGGGCTCGACCTGAGGGATGCCGGCAGATTCTCCCCTTTCAAAGGCCGTGGTCTCAGCATAGAAGGAAAACGAGTGTTAAACTATCTCTCCCTTCTGTCCCGAACAGGCACTGTACCCTAAAACATCACATGCGCGAAGAGCAGAGTGGCACCCTGAAGTAGAGCTCCGTGCAATTTTCCGACTCACTCCCATGCCGTTTCTCCGGTGCATCTAAACGCAGGACAGAGGCGGCTGAAGCACGCGGTAGATACCCCTTGGCTGTTCAACACGACAGTTCTGTAGGCGTGATGGAGAGAGTGACTTTCTTTTGTGTGTTCGCGGTAAAGCTGACTCAACTACGACTTTTAGGTATTCAGACCCATTTTGAAAGTGTGGTACAGACGTGAGTGTACGTCTTGTTCCTCGAGTAAGCACAAGCTGCAGTGATGCAGTCGCTGTGAATTGGTGGAGAAGGAACTTTGGCGTGGGGAAGGAACTTCAGCGGTGTGAGCGTGACAACACACACGACGTTCCCTCCATGGTTTGCTGCATTTGTCGCAGGTACGACGTTTCACTACACCGTACAGCGGATTATGCCCCAACTGCATAGCCCGCTCGTTCGAAAAAGTGCGACATGATTGCCTGATGTGACTTTTCTGCTCCTTCTTATATCAATTGTACCTACGTATTCAAAAGACGCGTAAAGACGACTACGTTCGGAACGATTTAATGTTCTTTGCGCGCCCCTTGTCGTCTTCAGGCATCGCACACATACGGAGAAGGACTACGTGCGAACACTGTAGAGCACGCACTGCACATAACAGGCAGATCCCCCTATAGAGGAGACGCGTCTTCCCACGGTATATGAGAGGTCGAAGTGCTAACACTGCTGAGGGGCCGCGTGTGAGACCGCCTTCAATCAAATACCAAACAGAATGTCAATATACAGCTGCATCTTCACAAATGCAGGAATTGACTGCACCTCCGCACGTGTAGGTGCCCAGAATAGGGAGAGAGATCAATAGCGCGAACGACGTACTTGGGCTGACGCAGACGCGTGCCCGCACAACTCCAAATTTATTTCATTTTCCTCTCTCTGCATTCGCCGCGGCCGTAACTGTTGCGGCCAGGTTGCCATTCCTTAATGCGGTCGCGTTAGGGGCACCACAGCGTGAACCTCGCATGTAAAGAAGCCGCTGCCGGAGCTCTGATTGCGGTTGTGTGTAGAAACGCACAGTTGCCGCTGACAGGGTCTTACCCACATATCCTGCACTGCGTATTCGTTGTGCTTGCATGACGTGTGAGGGCGCTCCTTAGTGTTGACCTCACGTTCTGAGCCAAGTGTTTAGAAGCGCAGCTTTACCGCTGCTTGTGTCCTAGGACGCGACTACACTGCCATATTGTGCGGGGAAAAAATATATCGGCATTAGATGCGTAAGGCACGTAGGCTCCGTAAGTCGACATGCCAGTTGTTTCTCTGTCCAAAAGCCACAGGGTGCTTTTGTCGCGTCCGCGCTATTGCCAAAAAGATTCGCATTTTCAGCGTGGCGTCCGCCTGAGCCCTATTATAAGGCGTTGGTTTCCGAAACCCACTTGCTGTTCAACAGAAAAGATGTACCGACAACATCTTTGGCAGAGAAGGCTACATTTGCGAAGAACGATGCTGTGGCGCACAAGCGAAGAGCGGTTCTCTTATTGCAGTGCCGCGAAACAGCGTCTGCAGATGAAAATGGCAAGTAACAGGGACCTCGCAAGAATTTTATCACACGGGACCTGCTGCTGGCGGTGGCTGTCGCCGTGACGGGTGTTGCAAGTGCGCTTGTTCGAGCGACAAGTGTTCTGTCCCTGCGGCTGATGGTGCTGCTAGTGCGCCTGCTTTACTCAAAAGTGCTGGCGCCGGAACGTCGCCTTCCGGTGCTGCTGGTGATGGTTCGTTCCGCCCTAAAGCTGAAGCGGACTCTGGGCGTGCGGATGCTGCCTCTACTCCTCCACCTGCAGTGAGTTTCTGGTTTTGCTTAGGTGGGTCGGAAGCGTCACTAGTAGGTGGTGGGACTAGCGAGGCGAAACGAAGTCCTGCTGCTTGCGCCGTAGCGCGTGTGTGTAATGCTTTTGTGGGCACTGCTGCCGCCGCAGAAGCGCCAGTTCCTTGATAGAGACCTGTGTGGCGTGTAAGAGGCGAGGCTTCAGCAGAGGAGGGAGGCGTAGACGTGCGGGAGCTGTTTGTCCCTCCTGAAACTGAAGATGTCGCAGCAGACCTGTGCGGTGACAATGATGTATGCTCCGAAGCAATAGACGGACACGAAGAAGAAAAAGAGGGAGACAAACCGGGCATCCAGTCAGGCGGTACCGTTGTGTCCACTCCGCCTTCTGCCGATCCTGCGCTGCTGGCGGCTGCGCTTCCGATTGCGGCAGCTTGTGAAGCGGTTATCTCATCCGTGGGAGCTACCGGTGTAACTGCTATTCGAGTTATTGCTGTAGAACGACTCTCCTGGTGCTGTGTGGCTGCTTGCTGCGGTTCTGGACCTGCCGGAGCGACGGCGGTTGCTTCAGGAGAACGCCGGCGCAGAGTGATGGGGCTTCTGTCTGCGAGAGGGGAGAGTTGGATAAACGTGTTGCTCAGGGTACGGAAGGCTGTTGAAAGTCGTGCAGCAGCCGCGCGGCGACGACTGCTACCTGATGGTCTCGAGCGGGTGCTTTCAATACCAGGGCTGTTGTGTCGGCACTCGAAAGGTTGTGCAGACGCTGTTGCTGCTGCCCTTTTTTCCTGTGGCTGCTCCAGCTGTTCTCCCGAAGGAGAATCATCCTTGCTCAAGCGGCAGTCTATGCAAAGTTCCTCCCTCGCTTCCTGTTCCTCGGTTGCTGGTGCTCTTGTGGATAGTCTTTTTTGTGGCACCGCTGCCCGTGATGCTTCAGATCCCGCTGTCGCCCCGGTATTCGTCCCTGTTGTAGCGTGCTCCGATCCACTACTTTCTCTCCTTCGTAGTGAGCACGTGAAATCCCCAGCAGCAGCAGGCGCCTGCCCGGAGACGCGTTCTGCAGCTGCCTTGATCTCTGCTGCGCGAGCGGAAATACTGCCACTCGCTGCTTTCGTTACTGCTACAGGTTGAGTGGCCCTCCTTCGCGCCGACGGAGGCTGCACAGATGCTCCTACCGCTGCGCGCTGGGCGGCTCTGGTTACTGCTGGTGTTCTTGGGTCTTCCGCGAAAGTACTAGCCTTCGGCTCGGGAGCCCCAGGTGCTGCACCACACGCAGATGGCAGTCCCCATCTAAGAGAGGAGTCAGGGACCGATGGCTCTCGCGATGGCGACTGAGCCGCAGTTGGACGCACGGAAGCCTGCAAGAAGGCGGCTGTTTTGTGTGCAGCAGGGCACAGCAACGACGCGGCAGGCGCGACAGCAGTTCCGCTTGCAGAAGCAGCTGCAGCCGCTGCCACCACTTCGCTACTGTTGCCGCCGCACACGCTCTGGGAACTCTGGTGCATCCCTGCCCCACAAGACTTGTCGTCGCCCTGAGGCATTGCCGCTGCTCCTGCAGCAGTAGCAGCCGCTGGTGCTGAAACCGTGGGGGGGTTCCGCCGCTTTTGAAGCAGAGAATGTGAGTTTGTTGATGCGTGATTGCCGCGACCTGTCGCACCCACGCTGTTGCTGCTGCTGCACCTGCTCATACTGAATTTTTCTCTAAAGATGTGCCTTCTTTGCTCCTCGTCGTGGCATTGTCCACTTCGGCTCACCGGGTGCTGCCCTGCCGCAGCGGGTAACGCAGCTGTTACAGCTGGTGGTGGCCCAAGGGCATACGCGGCTGCTCCTGTAGTACGTGAGCAAATTTCAACTTCTTCACTTGTCCCTGCTTGCTTGTCCAGGCTTTTCCCTGCAGAAGTTGCTAAGGCCCGCTGCCCCTGACTTGGTGCTGCTGTTGCTGCTCCTGCAAGCGGTCCTGTTGCTGCTGGTGAAGATGCTGCTGCGGGAGGCGCCCCTGTAGAAGCCCCTGCTTGTGCACTTACGGAACCTTGTCTTTCCTCTTCAGCAGCCGCAGGGATTGCTCTTCTTGCCGTTGGTGCTTGTGTCGCAGGTGCTCGCTCTGCAGCTGTGACCGGCGCTGCCGATGCTCCTGCTGTGAGACCTGCAGCGCGACAAAAGGGCCTGGTGCTGGCTGTTGGCTGCAGCAGTTGTGCGCTGCGTGCCGCTGTTACGAGTGCCGCAGCAGCAGCGGCAGCAACGCTGCTGCAGGGCGGTGACTGCTGTCCAGCTTCTTGAAAGTGTCGTGCAACGCCCGAGTCAGTACGGGCAGAAGCTACCCCAGGAGCAGCACCAACAGCAAGAGACGAGTTACCTGTGGGCAGAGTCAGCCGGTGCGACACCCTGTCGATTTCCGTTACAGTTTTTCTCTCTGACGTGGCGGATGCTGTTTTGACAGTCTCCGCGGGAGCCGCTGTTGTTTCTGCTGTTGCTGCTGTTTCTGTGTGGGCGCTACGTAGTGTCGGCAGGCCTGGCGCTGCCGCGTCAGGCGACTCTTCAGCGGAGGACAGTGCGTCGGGAATTGCTGCGGCTGCGGCTGTGCTTTTGCTTGAAGAGGAAGTAGTCACACTCGCAGAAGCGGGTGAATGGTTGTAGGAGTCAACAGCTGGAGAAGATGAAGAAGCAGCACCACCTGCAGACTGCGCCGGAGAGGAAGCAGCAGTAGAGTCGTTTCCTCGTGCGTACAGCGAAGACTTGTCGCTAGCTGCAGCTCGACTAGCAGGTGCAGGAACAGCAGGTGACAAGCTGCTGGACAGCCGCACAACAGCAACAGCACCCGGTTCAGAGACGCACACACGGGGTAAATCAGGCGAGACAGATGTAGTAGTAATAGATGTAGCGCCAGCGGCTGACCTAGTGTCTTCGTGAGGAGATTGGAACGAGTCCGCAGCTCCTCTTGCACACTGCGTAGCTGATGGTTCGATCGAGAAAGAAGCAGTACCAGTAGGCCTGGGAGTGCTTGTTGCCGCTTGCGTGGAAGAAGCAGCAGCTGGATAGCCACTCGGTGCATGACGCCCTGTCGAAGCAGGCGCGCCAGCAGAAGACTGACTAACAGTGCGGAGACCGGGTCGTGCGGCAGCATATGGATGAGAAGAGGCGACTTCAGCAGGAGCGGGACGACTTGTGGACACTTCGCTTAGAGCAGCTGCAGCAGCAGAGACAGTCGACGTAGCGTCGCCGAAAGCGCGCCGAGGCGGAAGATTCGCTGCTGCACACACCGCAGCAGCAGGTGAAGCTACTGCAGCCGACGATGCAGCAGCAGCAGCGGAGGAGGAGGAGAAGGAGGAAGAGGAAGCCGGAGTGTCCTCATCGGCAGTGGCTGTCGACGAAGCAGCGGCAGCAGCCGGTGCAGGTGAAGCAGCACCAGCAGCCGTAGAGCGTATTGTAGTGGAAATAGATGTCGCAGGCAAACAGGCAGAAGCAACGTAGAGTGAAGCAGAAGTACTAGCAGCAGATGTAGAGGGAGCTGTACGCGGGGAAGCAAGCGCAGCAGCAAGAGATGACGTGTGTGAAGCAGCAGATGAGGCCGACGAAACAGCAGCAGATGACGTAGGCATAGTAGCAGCAGACGGAGACGTAGATGAAGAAGCGGCAAATGGAGCAGAAGGTGACATTGGGGCAGGAGCTGCTGCAAGACTGCGAGGGCTTCTCCCGGCGGGACTGGAGAAGGCGGCAGGGGTCGAGCCAGAGCGCCCACGGGGTCGAGCTCCTGCTGGTGCTGCCCCTGCTGAGGAGGCAGCACCCGTAAAGGCACCGAACGTGTGCCTGGCAACAGCAGGATACAGAGGACTAGCAGCAGCGGCAGCGGCGTCTGCAGCTGCTGAAGAGAAGCCACGGGCAGCAGCAGGAGTGTTTCTCACTCCAGCGGCCATCGGAGAACTCCACTCCCAACGCAGGCCTTGAGACACTTCGAAGCGACAGAGCGGACAACTCGTGTGCTCCTGCAGCAGCAGCAAACCAGCAGCAGCAGCGCCAGAGCACACACGAGTTTAAGGAAAGAAGCAGACGGAGTAGGAGGTCTGCACCGACAAGACAGTAACATCGGCGATTCCCTCGCAGCAGCGACCTTCGCCAGCGGCCATCATCACCACCGCTGCTGCGGCAGCGGCAACAGCACCACAGAGGACGCAGCAGCAGGAGCTGCTGCAGTGGCTACAGCAGGGTGACGACAGATGAGCCAGTCGCAGCAAGTCGTGAATGAGCAGTCTGCCGCAACCAGGAGCTTCTGTTTCTCCCTACACACAGTCACACTACAAACGACGAGAACCTTTTTCTTGCTCTCTCCTCAGAAAGGGAAACACACGCACATGCTTGCAACAAGTCAAAAGCACCGAGGACGGCACGCACACGTGTCTCGGATGACTCGGTCGTCCTACCCACTCACTTGGCCTACACACACCTGGGGACCCCCTCATTTAGTATGCCTGTATTTACGAGCTAAGCTACGCACACACACAGTCAGATTCACAAGTGCGTGCCCAGTGCGCGGTGCACGCATCAGATTTTCCGAGTACAAGGACGCCAATGTTGGATATAAGTTATCCCTGTGCATGTGGACGCAGTTGTCGATATAGAAAGACGTTTGGGTCTGTATCGATGAATTCACTTCACAAACGCCTCTTCCCCGCAGAGAAGAACGCGCGTACGTGGGCATGTGCGTACTCGTGTGCAACTACTGACACAGACGTACGTCAACGACGCAGGACCCACGTCTGTACACACGTGAAGGTGGGTGTGTCCCTGTGTCTTTGTCTGTGTCTGTGTGTCTGTGTATGTATACTTGTATGCATATATGTATGTGAATGTTATACGTGTACGTGTGTCTATGTATTTGTGCCTGTGTGTATGCACGTTACATATGCGTACATGTATGTATGTACGTATCTGTGTGTGTATCTGTGTGTGTGTGTGTGCCTGTGTCTGTGTATGTACGTCATGTATGCACGTACGCATGTATATACGTATATATACATACATATGACTGTAAGCATGTATGTACGTTAGTATGTATGTATGTATATGTGTGTGCGTCCTGTGTGTGTGCAGGGGAATGTGCTACAGATGGCAGTGACGAGCGGGTCTCGAAAAAGCCATCGCTTCCCTATTGTTTCTGTGTTGCGAGAGTGCTTGAGACAAAGAGGAAATCGCCCACTCTCGCTGCTGTATCGTGCAGTCTTTTTAGGTGTTGTCAAGCGTGTCGGTGTGTCTGCGTCTGTGTGTTGTGGGTGTGTCTGTGAACAAGTGCGGTTTCGCGCCAGCAGGTAGAGCCGACCATTTGAGCTGCACCCCCGCCGCACACCGTCGACGAACACAGGGCTCGCCCCGCTCCCACCAACACACGGGCGCGTGTCGACCACCACACGACGCACACAGAGTCACAGACACACAGAGTCACAGACACACAGACAGACACGCACACACACCCCCGCACACACACACATACACACACACACATATGCATACATAGGTAGATTCATGCATACAGACACACATGTATACACACATACATATATACATACATACATATATACATACATACATATATCCATACATACGTACGTACGTCTACGTGTGGAGACACAGAACGATAGACGCACGTCTAGATGTAAATTATAGCATACAAGGGCTGGCTACGGCGACAGAAGTTCTGCCCGCCGTGAAAGATATGTGCACACACCGGGACACGCAGACCTGCGACGTATACATGCTTGCAGATCCGTGCGTGCGTGTGCACGTTTCCCCCACACATCGGTAGACACGTCCCCCGTGCCTTCTCGGGAAGCACGCGATGTGTCCCTGTCTTACCTGCAACCAACGGCCTACACACTCGGCGTGGAAGGCATGCAAGCAGGGCAGTCTTCGGAGCCTGAGCGCACGGGTGGAAGCATCAGCAGCTTCGCAAGAGGCACGTCTTCTCTGGCGAATCCGCCTCCAAACGCGTGCACACACATGTATACCCATCTTTTCTACAGCCTCCTGTTGCCTATATATATATATATATATGTATGTAGCTACACGCAAACGAGCAGGCATACGTGCACGCTGATGAATTCACTCACCTACGCATGAAAAGATGCAGATGTATGCAGGGATGGAGACGTGTGGAAGACTGCGTATGGAAGACGGCGCCGCAGCAGCGCACCGCACTGCATCCCGACGCGCACGCACGCACAGAAAGAAAGGGAGAGGCAAGGGCTTCGTTGACTTTTCTCGCGAAACGAGTGTGTGCGTTCTCGTCTAGTGTGAGCTTGCCTGCGCACACAGACTTGTTAGCTGTGTAGGTGCCTTCATCTGCAGAGTTTCGAGTAACAAGTCTTTCACAGACTCTGCACTGTCGCATACGCAGATGACAAAGAAAAGCGGAAAAGTGTTCTCAGACTCGTTCACTCTTGACGTTCAGCTGTAGAAGACTCTACAGAGAGTCTTTTGTGAGAACCTCTCTATGCACAGCTGCTCAGGGTTGTCACTCATTTGAGCGTGATTTCGATTGTGAGCCTCTCAGTCAGCGTTCTCGCCGGTGTACGTACACCTGAAAGTATCTCGCAACAATGACGCCAATTCGTCCAAACGTCTCCAGCGACGACGGTGACGTTGTCCGCGCTGGGGGGAATGCCCCCCACGCCTTGGGTGTGCAGGACGACAACCCCCGCACAGGCCTATTCTACACGCGAATAGGTAAGAAAGATAGAGACGGCGGGGAGAGAGCCCTCTGTTTCTCTGCAAGTTCTTCACGTCAGTACTACACACGTGTCTTTGTGCGCATCTACGCCCACTCTGCTGCGTCTCTACGCTTTTTCGAAGGGCTGCATTCCAGCCACTTTGCCGAAGTGTGTGTCAAAGAAGATGATTACCTCTCGTTTGGTTCGTATCTCATCATACAGATGTTGCACTCCCGCGCGTCGCTGTCGTCGCTCAGCGCCACTCCCCGTCTCGGGTCGTATCTCTCCTCAGGAAGCCACTGCAGCACACCAGTCCATCAACGTCTTCAAGAGCGTGTGTCGATTTTGCGGCAAATCATTCACAGGAATCAAGAGGAAAAGATGCCTTCTCCTCATGCACACGGGCCTGGAGATAACAGAGACGTACACGTGTGTGCGCAGCACGTCTCTGCGCCTGTGTAGCCAGCAGTTTTTGTACAGTGAGCGGCCGCGGCTAGACACTCGCAGACCTGCATCCTGCATAGATGCACATACGTACGTAGGGACTGTTTTTGCGTCTGGGTCTGAGTGAGCATCGACGGAGGCGTGCATGCAAAACGAAAGAGTGGAGAGGGCACGCGTCTACTTCTGTGCACTCGTACATACGTATATATTCACATGTAAAGACTCAGCGCCTTGCAACAGTGGCAGCAGCGCCGAGCCACAGACAAACCCGCTCGTGGAAGTTGGATCGCATGCGGGAGTTCATATCTCCTCACACAAACCCATCCATGCCTCTTTGTGTACATGAAAATGTTTACTGTAGAAAGTTTTCACGCATGTGAAAGTATACACATCCATGTCGTACACCAACCCTTACACACACACGTGGATGTGTATAGACATATATATATATATACATAGATGGGTGTACAGTCAATAGATAGAGGTGTCCCAATATATATATATATATATGTGGAGAGACAGGTCGATAGAAGAGAAATGTCGTGTCTGAGGAAAGCAGGATGCAATGACTGGCGTATCACGCCGGTACGCGTACAAGTAGAGATATGGCAAGGGGACACATGCAGGGTACTCGGGAAGCGACGATCTCTCTTTCCGTTGCAGCAGTCGAGACGACGCGGCTGCTGCCGGCGGTGTGTGGAACGCGCATACATGCCTACACGTATACAACAATCCACGTGTAGAGGTGTTGAGTCTTACTGGCAGACGGTATCCGAGTCACTCTGAGCCTACGTGTGTGTGCACACCGGCACACGCATATGTGCACAGCGCTGCTCGCGCGCTGCTGGATACGTGCTTGGATAAACACAGCAGAGAATAGGTGCTCCTAGAGTGTGTCGCGTGAAGCCGCCTTCAGCGCTGCAGAAGCTTCGCAAAGCGTCTGCCACTGCAGAGAATGACTGCGCATAGACCCCCCTCTAGACGCTTACGTCCAGACGAATACACACACGTATTTGCAGAGGGATTAAGGGGGGTTTTCAGCCTCTGCTCAACACGTTCGTGAAAGCGCTTCTGTCGTTTGTTTGGCCTTGTTCCTTCAAAAACAGTCAGAGGCGACGAGTCGGGGAAGAAGACGCAGAGAGCTGCTGAGTACCCATTCAATCCCCCCTGAGTCCATGGCATGCATGCGGCTGGCCTCCTGTGTACACAGGGAGGAGCCGGCTCTCCACACACACACATACGTACGCATGTAGACATCCACGTGTATCACTGTGAACAGGAGAAGGAGCTGCGCTGAAACTAGGCAGCGTAGTCAGGCTGCGGAATGCGCTACACGCACGCGAACGACTTCGGGAACACCTACGCACACACACATGCACGTTACGCAGACTCACAAAAATCTGTTTTAAACGTCTGTTCTGTGTTAGGTATACTCATCTATATTTATAAGCACACATAAGTGTCTGTTTACACGTGTGTTTGTGCAAATGTAGGTGGATGGATAGATCGATGGATAAATGCAGCTTCACGCGTGATTCTTCAAGGAATGTAAAGCTTCACTTCTACAGAGAGGAGAAAAAACCTTTACCTGCAAAATGTGGGCCGAGAGTCCACGATTTTCGTGCAGCACGTCAGCGCCCTGAGCGGCAGCGAGTAGTACGCCTTCTCTGAACGTGTTGAACTGGTCAGCAGCGAAGCCCTCCACGACGAGAGTCCCGTCGGGGAGCCAGCGAACTGAAGCAGCTCCCAGCTGCTGCTGCTGCTGGAGGTGCTCCTGTAGCGTCAGAGGTTGCTGCTGCTGTTGCTGCCAGTGACGCTGCAGCTGCGGATGCTGCCGTTGGTCCTGGAAGAGCAGCGGCACGCCGCCTCGCACCAGCACCGTCCCTGCTTCTGCAGTTCCTGCAGAGGGGGAGAAGGCCGCTGAAAACGGAGGAAAAGCAGCAGCAGGACGCACCGCAGCCGCCGAAGTCGACGAAGACGGATAAGCAGAGCTTGCTGCAGGAGCAGCACCAACTGCCGTGGCGGCGACGGCGTCTGCGCTGGATCCAGAAGGACCGGGAGCAGGACTGATAACCGCAGCAGGAGTCAACGTGGGGGTGGGAGGAGCAGCAACAGTGACACTGCGGTGACTTTGAAATCCTCGCAGCAGTGGAAGAAGCCGCGTCTCTGTTGGCGCTTCCCACCAGCTGTACACGCTGCTGGTGCGGCTACTGCTGCTGTCTCTTGGCGCCTCGTGGCTGGGAAAGTAAACCTGTCCGGGACCTGCTGCGCCCCCCGTCTCCCCTAGTGGCATCAAGTAAAACTCTTCTGCTCCTCCGCCTGATGGCTCTGCTGCTGTCGCTCCCGCTGGGGCTGCTGGTCTCGCTGTCTCCCCTCTTCCCGGTGCTGCGCCTGACCCAGCCCTTCCTGCTGCTGCTGGGGCTGGTATGGGAGGACCCCTACTTCGGGAAGGACGCCTGGTTGCTGCAGCCGCCCCAGCCCCAGCTCCGCTCGGGTTGCCGCTGCTGCTCGAGAAGCTGCCTCGTCGCAGCAGGGCATTGAGAGGAGTTACGAAGTGCGTGCCAGCAACAAAGTTCGACGTCTGCGGGGGCTGCCGCTGCCTGTGCTGTTGATATTGCGGCGCTTCAGTTTCTCCGCGACGTGGCGCTGCCGCAGCAGCAACAGAGTGACGACGCAAACGCCTGCTTCGTCTGTTGCTGCTGCTGCTCCTCAACTCCGCTGTAGTCGAACCTCTTGCTGCAGCAACAGAGGCACCACCTGAGGACGGCAGCAGATGGAAGGGCAACGAAGACGGCAGTGGAACAGAGAAGCTCGCCCCTGCTGCTGTTTCTGCTCCTTCTGCGGGGACTGCCGTTCCACTGCGTTGTTGCGGAAGGTGAGGCTCTCCTGGCGACAGCAGCACCAGGGAAGGTGTTCCTCCCGCTCCTGCGGCTCTGCCTCCTGCAGTAGTGTAGAAGTACGGGTAGTGCTCTGCCAGACTATATGCTGCTTGCACAGGAGCTGCAGAATTGTGGAAGAAGACGTGTTGTTGTGGCTGCATCCGGAAGCTGCCGCCGTGTCTAGTGACAGCAGCTGCAGCGGAGCCCGCAGCGAAGGATGAAGCAGCACAAACAGGGGCACTGGACGAGGCAGCAGCACGCGCAGTAAGAGGAGGTGCAGCGCTCACAGCACCAGGTGAAGCAGAAGCTCCGGCAAAGCATGGAGGTGAAGAATTTGCAGCCTGAGCTCCACCAGCACTTGAAGCAGGGGGCACGGTTGCTTCTCTGCTGCTGCATAGACTACCGTTGCCTACGTCGCTGCTGGAGGAGCCTCTGTTGGCTAAACTGCCTTGGGCGCCGTTGCCGGACGTGACCCTCCTAGTGAGACAGAGCGTGTCAGACGCAGCAACAGCATTGCTGTCCCTGTGGCTCAAGTTGCCTGCTGCAGCAGTTGCTGCATCTGAAGTAGCAGCACTACCTTCTGCTGCGACCGGGACCGAAGACCTCGCACCTCCTATCTCAACAGTGAACCGGTCTGGGCTTACTGTCCGACCTGCTGCGCTGCTGTTACTGCGTCTCCTGCTGCTGCTGCTGCTTGTGCCGTTGCTACTGCTGGTCGCAGTGGGCGCAGGTCTGCTGCTCCTGTGCGTAATACTGACGCTACCGCGGCGGTGTGCCTGACGCGCTTCCGCAGCTGAAGCGCAGACTTGACGGCGCTGCTCTGCTGCTGCCGCTGGAGCTGTGGGGTAGTTTCTGGCTCCTGCAAACAAAGTACCATTTTCCGGTGTTGCTGTGGCTCCAAGGGACAGCATCGTCACCTGAGACGGCGCGGCAATGTAGATACGGCGGTCCTGGTATCCGCTCCACTGTATGCTGCTACTGCGAGTGAGCCTGTTGCTACCGCCGCTGCTGCCGAAGAGACCCGTGCTGTCGAAGCTGCCGCTCCCATGGGTAAAGCTGTTGCCAATGGGATTGGTGCTGGAAAGCAGAGGCATGGCTGCAGGAGGCAGCGGAGGCAGCGCAGAGCGGCCAGCGCCTCCGCTGCTGCCGTTGCTGATGCTAGACCGTCGCTGCTGCTGCGCTCCCGAAGAAGAACGATCAGCCGCAGTAGCAGGTGCCGCAGCGCCGGGAGGGGCAGCAGGAGACTCCGACACACCAGCTGATGCAGGAGCAGCCGCAGCAAGCGATGCTACGCGGAATCGATGTACGACATGTCGCTGCTCCTGCGCCAGTGGCAGCAAAAAGCGCTGCGACGGCTGCTCCCTGTGTCCTTTGCTGGGGATAGGATACGCATTGCTGTTGCTGTTGCTGCTGCCGTTGTTACGACCGCTGCGGTACCTGCGGTTTTCTTCTCTGATGGCACTAATGCTGTAGCTGCTGCCGCTGCATGTACTGGAAGTGTTGTCGACGTGGCTGCTGTTATTATTCAAAGGCAAAGGCGCATGTGTCTCTGCGTTCTTCCTTTCGAGATTCGTAGTAGCGGCCGCAACATGCCCAGCAGCACAAGCAACAGGACCCGCTGCCCCACTTAAAGCCGACGAAACAGTTGGAGTTGAGTCTGGATTGGCCGCAACCGCAACAGCACCACCTCTTCCAGGAGAGCAGGTCACAGCAGAATCAGTCTCACGAGACCTCTGCTGTACCGCTGTTACCCGGCTGCTGCCTCCATTCACCCCTGCGCCGTCGGTGGCTGTAGCGTCTGTTAGCATGTCTTGTCTGCTTGCTGCTGCCGTCGATGTTGCAGCGCCTGCGCTTGCTGCTTCTGTTGCGCTGCCTGCTGTTGCAGGGGCTTCTGCGAGAGTAGCTGCGGACGAACGCGCTGTCGCTGCTACGGGATTGCCTGTTACGGGACTTCCGACCGCTTCAGTTGCACTGCGGACTGCAGCAGCACCACCTGCTCCAGCCTCGCCACCGTCGCCAGTCATCGCTGCTAACATAACAGTATTGCGACTCTCACCCGCAGTTACATCCTAAAGGGCTTGACCAGCAGCGATTGCCGTGGTTGGTGGTGCGTACTCGTTTTCTTGTTACTGCTATTCTTGACGCGGCTGCTGCTCCTCTTGATGCTGCAGCTGCTCTTCTCGCTGCTCCGACCGGCTACGCTGTCGGCCTCCAGATGCGGCCGGCTGCCTTGCTCCTGCGACTTCAGGCTGGGCTGTGTTGTTGCAAACCACTTTCGAGCTGCCGTACAATGATGTGACAGCTGCTGTCTGCCGCTGTCCGCGACCTCCTGCCTGGAGCTACAGAACGAAGCTGCTGCTCGCTGTCGCTGCTGCTGCGACCGGCTGTGAGTGAAGCTGCTGCACCCTCGTGTCCTCGCTGGTGCGCCAGCTTTTCCACTCGTTGCTCGCTGCTATTGATCCTGCTGGCTGTTGTGTCTCGCTGCTGTATCTGCAACCGCTGCTGCCATCTTCGCTCTCCGTGGTGCTGTGCTTCATCTAGGACAGTTTTTTCTCTGCTGTACCGCGCCGTGCATGTCGACAGCACTCTACCGCCGCTGCTAGTGCTCCTCTCTTGACTGCCGTTGTTGTTTTTCTCAGGCTGCTGTCGCTGCTATTTACATGGTTACTACTGCAGCTGCGTACCTGGCCAATCCGTCTGCCCGTGTGGATGCTGCTGCGGAGTTTTCTGCTAAGAACGTTGCGCAAATTGATACAGCTCCTTCTGCTCCTACAACTGCTGCGACTGCTGCGCTGTAGCTGGTCTCTGCGCCTGCACTCGCTGCCACCGCTGCTGCTTCGACTGCTGCTGCTCTTGTTGCTGCTCGTACTCAAAGGCAGAGCAGTCTTTGGTTGCTTGTCACTGGGGCTGGAATTCGTCTTCTTGGCGGGCCTGCAAGTTCTGCCCTGCAGCACCTAATGGTGAAGCGCACCAGGAACAGCAGCAGTTGGTTCTCCTACTGCTCTGTCTTCTTCGTCAGCAGCCTGCTTGCTGCATCTTCTGCTGTTTTGCCTCCTTTCTCTGCGATTACCGGCCTCTCCGGCTGCTCCCGTGGCGGCTGGTTTTTGTCGGCACAGGCTTCGCGTGGTGCTGCTGTTGCGTGCTGCTGCTGCTGTTTTTCGGCGAGAGCAGGTGCTGCGGACTAGCGCTGTGCTATGCAAAAAGGGAGACGCAGCGGCAGCGATACCACGGCAGAAGCTGGGAGGAAAGGAATGCGCATCTCACATAGCCTTCTTACAAGCCTAACAGTAAACAAATGCACTACTGAATACGTGTGCACACGCATATATATATATATATATATGTATATATATTATATACATATATATATATACTGTGTGTGGGGAGGTCTGTCAGCAGCAGAGTTCTTGTCAAGTGCACGAGAAGTACGACAAGTCTCTGTAAAAAAGTGCTGTTAATGACGGGACAGCTAGTGAAAACTGCACTGACGGGAGCCCAGTCACACACACACTCGCTGCACGAAGTGAAAGCGCAAAAAAGGGACTCATCAGCCTCGGAGGAGGACGCAGAAAAAGTGCAGAGGGAGAGGAAAACACAGCAAAGTTGCTGCTCTCTGCATCGGATGAACGTGTTCTTTACTTCGCGTGCTGCTTATCTCAGTCGCCGCAGACGTACACCTGTATTATCCACCCCTATTCGAGTGGTACGTCCGACTACGTTCAGGTGCACACACACATTTTATTCAGACTGGTGTTCCCTTGAGTGTTGCTCGACACGATCGTATACACGCACACCAAGGCATTTATGGTTTAAATAGAGGAATTGTATCCGCTGAGAGCGCGTGCCCCTGTCCTTGGTTCTGTACGAGTGCATAGGTGTACGCTTTTGACGGCGGGTGCTGTGCTCACACTCGGCGCTTATGCAATTGGAGCGGCACCCCGTCTCCAGAAGATGCGTTTATTTATCTGCTGATAGGCGTAGGTTTACAGGTACGTACGTGTGTGCACGACAGACTGCCTGCTGGAACAGCAGCGGCAGAATGAGGGAGAAATGATGCAAAAGCGAATGGGTGGGCAGTTCGAAAAGTCCAAATTATCCCTCGAACTGTCTTCATTACGCGGGTCACAAGTGCACGCCGTGTCTGGCTGTGTATCTCTTGCTTTTTAAAAAAATCTGCATTTCACTTGGATTCTCGAGCAGCACACAGACGTACAAGGAGCCAGAACGGGGGGCGAGCTTTCACGTGCGGGAGAGAGCAGAGAAAAAAGTTAGGAGGAGCAGAAAGAAGCATCTGGAACAGCACAGTACCTGAGAAAATCCCTACATTTTATGCATCCTACAGTATTCCTACACACATGCAGAATCCGGCTCCTCGAGACTTGTGTGCGTGCGTTTCTTTTCTCCCGACACATTTGGAATTTGTTATACAGAAATGCCAGGTCTACTTGTATCTATACGGTATCGTCGTATAGAAGCTTATTCACACGTCTACCCAGATAAGCGTATACGACCTCATTTATGCGTACGCGTGGGATCGACGGAACCCGGGTTGTGAAGCAGTACCCGAAATGAACGGAAAAAAACAGGACAGTATCAGACAGAGGACGCGGCGGTACGCGATCAGCGGTTCAGAATTACGCTGCTCTCGGCCGCGATATCCTCATATACGCAGGGTCCAAATGCACAGGAAGGGGCGTTTTCACTGGGAGAAGGCACTTTGTGTACAAGAACACACGCAGGCGTAAGTGTGTGCACACGTATATATGTACTTCTGCAATACGGGGTCAAACTTTGCTGAACGGGGATTGTTTCCAGCAGGTCGGAAATAAAGAATGTTTCAGTTACATATAGCAGGATGGTTCACGGAAAACGGAGGAAGTGCTTCACTGTGTGCACCGTGGGATATGCTCATACTACTGTGTAACATAGATCTGCACAAAGCAGTAGAGTAGGTGCAGTAGTCCACCTCTGCCTGCATGTACAAAGCAATGGAGCACACTTGACCTTTTCGAGGAGCAGGTACACATGCAGACGTCCGTTACACCGTACACAAGTGCATATATACGTAAGTGTTCCCATGCCTACGGAAGGATGTACTATATCCACGCAGGTGTAGAAGCGGCAAGCAGAAATTTTGACTGAGACGTGTTTGTGGTACACATAGGAACAATTTGACAATTTGAGAAGCTGTGTATGAATTTGTATACACGTACGCATGTAGATATGTGAGAGTAACAAAAACTGTACCTTTTCGTGCAGAGGGTTGAACAGGAGCGACGCTGCAGCGATGGTCTCGTGTGCAGCTGACGCGGCGGCAACAGCGGACGACGACGACGGTTGCACCAGGCAACAGGCGTCAGAGCAATGGACGGACAAGGCGGCTGCAGGGGCCAACAGGCGCTACAGCAGTGGGCGAATAAGAACCGAAGAAGCCGTGGAAGGGCAAGAAAACGAAGACGAGGAAAAAACAACGAAATGTGGTCGATCGAGACAAGTTTTCTTCCACAGAAAAGGAGATGCAGCCGTCTGCGATGGAGTCGAAGCAGTGTGCTGCGACAATTGCGACTCACAATTATTACACCCACTGACACCATGTGCGCGTTGAAAGCAGCAGCAACACACAGTCAGCAGCAAAACAGTAGCTGCGGCGGTAGCAGCACCGGAGCAGCCGCAGCACAGCAGTAGCAAGAACAGCCGCATAGCAGGAGTAGCAAAGAAGCCAACAGCAATACCGTAACAGCGCCAGAGCCACAGGAGCACTACTAATAGCAAAGACTCAGCAACGCCCACGCAGCTACGTGCAGACGTAGCCACCCGCATCAGAAGAGGTATTAGATGGAGTGTAAAAAAGCGCAGGCTCCAGCTGTAGCCGTGCAGTACAAGACGAGCAAGCAGCACGAGCAACGGAACGGAAGCAATCTCGGGATCGGACGAAGAAGAGCGTAGGTAAGAGTGACCAATTTTTTTGCCTTGTTGGTGCCCCTGTCCTGCTGGGATCTTGCACCTCCAGATGCCAGTTGGTTGCGATGTCACATAGGACAAAAAGGGAGAAGAAGGGAGAAAAGCATCCCAAACCGCACCAAGAAAGCAGCAGCACACCAGCACAAGGGCAAGCAGAGGCAACGCCGTACGCAGCAGCAGCGCTGCCACGCACAACAGCAGCAGCGGGGCCACGTACAGTAGGAGTTACACACGGACGCACACACAGCCTCAACAGTAGGAACGGCACCACCACGTGGGAGGAGCAATGGGAACAGCAGGAGGAGCACCAAGACTAGCAGCGCAGGGCTCAGGTCCTGCAAGAGAATCAAGAACAGCCACACTAAAATCGCCGGCTGCAAAAGCAGCCAACATGATAAACAACACGAATTGCAGCAGCCGCAGCAACACGGGACGACCGGCATCACCGCGGTCTTCTCGAGCAGCAGGAACAGCTGCGCCAGAGAATACGGTAGCAGCCGGAACAGCGGCGCGAGGAGCCGTAGATGCGAGAGCCAGAGCAAAAAAACGAGGCAGCAGGACGTCCTGAGCAGGAGCAGAAGCCGCAAGAAGAGCGCACTGGCAGGAGCACGCCGATGGCGCCCGCAGCGGGCAGACACGGCAGCAGCAGCCGCAACAAGTCGCGCAGGCAAAGGGCGACAAGGAGACCCAGGCGAGGACCACTCGCGGGTCTCGGGCGACAGCAGCAACAGTCGCGGCAGTCGGAGGAGCAGCCGCAACAGCACCGGCGCTGAAGGGTGCCGCAACTCGCGACAGTAGGAGCAGCGCAGCGTTCGGAGCAAAAGCGCCAGGAGCCGCAGCAGTAGGAACAGTCCATGAGAAGTAGCGGGTACTCCCGGGTGAGATCACTGTATAACACGCAATGTAGAGTGTCGACCGATCGTGTGTGTTCCACTACCCTAAACGCCATGGGACGCGCCAGAACGGAGTTGGTCCCATCTCTCGCCGTCGTCAAGTTGCTGACCGTGTTGGAGCTAAATAGACACAGTACACCCGCTGGACTGTAGCTTCCTGGTGAGAGACTACAGCGACTCCTTTATGCCCGAATGTGATGTTGACGCGCATACGACCGGCTGCGGCGACTGTGGCTTCAGGTGTGCAGCGTACTCGCATCTCGTCTCCACCTGGCGTGTTTCGTCCGCAACTACACTGGTGATAAAGCGGGCAGCGCACTTTCTTTAGATGCCGGTGCTGCTGCTGCTGCCGCTGCTTGCGGCAAACTGCGAGGAGGCGGTCACAACACTCCGTCGTGGTGTTCCTGCTGGTGACGCAGCTTCTTGTATTGCAGGTTCAACCAGTGTCGCTGTCACTGCTAGCCGTACCGGTGGTGGTGCGGCTGCTGTTTCTGGTGCCTGTGCTGCCTACACAAACGCCGTGGCTCCCGTCCGTGTGCTACCGTGGTGCCGGCCGTCGGCCACTGCGCCGCCGGGACTGCTCCGGGCCGAGCACTACTGCCAAACACGAACAACACAGTTCCTTGCCATGCTGAGCTTCACATCGAAGAAAAGTTTAAACTAGCCTTGCCTGTAATAATGGGGGTCCTCTGGGTTGCCCGTATGGTTCTGCTGGGACTGCTGCTATTCGTTTGACTGATAGCGACCCTTCGGCCTCCATCCTCCAGTCCCTTACGACTTCTGCAGATTACACCAAATCCAGCTTCTGCTACTGCTGCCACCCGTACTGCCACCGGCGCTAGTATGGTAGACATGCATGGCAAGGGTGCTGCCTGGTGACCTGTGTCTGTCTTCCTTTCTCGCTCTGCACATGAACTTTTTTTCCGTTGATGTATGTGTCACTCCATATTTGCACAGACCTAGTGTTGTTACTGCATGCTGTACACGTTGCCGCGTGTAACATATATATCTATCACGCAGCTTTACCAGCCGTATCCCTCCGCACGTTGTCTTCACTTGTGTTCCAGTAGAGCTCGGTTGGTACGTATACATATATCTGTACATACGTAAACACTTAATCCTCCTACTTTATCGGATGAAACGTCCTTTGTATTCAATTAACGGCAGGATCAACGTGTTAACGTGAAGATGTGCATTCACGGGAAATCCTTTTCAAATAGGTGCACTTACGCACGCTGCAAACGAATTGCAGTCTCCGCAGAAGACTAAGGACATTCCCCGTAGCAGGTAGAAATAGCACTACGCTGCATGAGTCATATATGCGTTGAGAACAGACCGGTACATGAATAGACGAAGAGAACAGACGAGAAGTCGCGTACACCACTCGCACAGGGCACTCGCAGAACAGTGTTCCAGGCAGTGGCTCAACAGTCCAGTAGAATAGCCAGAAGAAGCACTGATGACACCCAGTATCGAGAGTAAGTGAGGCACCAAGCGGTCGACGTTACGAGCTGTAAGCTGTAAGCGTTCCGCGCCCAGTCGCAGGCGCCCTTGTCCTCGTCCGTTTACTGACGCTCAAATTCTGTGCGTCGCAATGGTGTTGAATGTGCGCACCCCTGAGCGATCACATGTGAATGACTCTAGTGATACTACGCGTAGACACTAATGTAAACGCTGACCTGTATCAACGTAAGTTTATCTGTCGCATCTAATTATAGACATACAAGTACGTATAAGTGAGAGCTCGTGAAGACCTACAGTAAGGGACACTTACCTCTTTCTATATGTAGAGCGATTCACTTTTTGTTTAGTGTACACATACACAGGACCTCTACATATTGATGGATACGCTGTACACACAGGTACTTCGTGGGAAGTGTTGCTGTGCCAGTAAGTATAGGAGGTTGTGCATACTGGGATAAAGAGACCATGCCTTCGACTGCGGTGCATCTGCACACCACATACATGTACATGCGCGTACACTGTAAATATAAAACCGGCCAAGCGTGGGAGCTAAGGGAAAAGCTGAGGCCTGTCCTACTGACAAACTTTCCGTCAACGGTCGTGACCTGCTTTGTGAAGCACAAATTCCCATTGAGGCAGCACAATGTTTCTATCACGGAGATGGAGATTCCTCAGATCCAGACGTAAGATCGCTGACACCGCCACAACTTAGCTTTTATCTGCAGCGTCGTCGACCGTCCTTTCGAGGCAGGCGTGGCGTCAACGAGTGCCGTTCTACCAGTACACCGTGCTACCATCTTACTCGCTAGTGACAGGCCCTTCTCTGCAAGTTAGTGCGCGTCTGGCCCAAGACATTCGAGGTGCCAGCTTCAACACGGAACCGCACCGAGCTTCGAAGCTCTGTCTACATTTGGAGACACTTGCTCGTTCCCGGTGTGGTGGTCTTGCACACGGAGCTCCTCTAGGCCCGTATTTTGTCGCGTATACACTGTGTTGTGATATCTGGCTTATGTATATCCTTGTAAGTAAACATGAGGATTGCCAAGAGTACGGGCAATCGCCCTTGTGAAAGTCTCTCTGGTACCATCATGAGTAACCCCCGTTACAAGCCAGGCGCAGAAGGACATACATCGAGGGAAAACACGCTGACCTGTACGCACACGCTCAGAAGTATACAAATGTTTGGTGAACATGGGTTTTGTTCCGTGTAAGCCTCCGTGTTTAAAAGCTGACAGAAAGATGCATCTGTGTTTCTACTTAGCGACATGCGCTTATACGTAGCGAGATCGAAAATTACTCCCGCAGATCCGTGAATGTTAAATTTGCCTGCGTAGGGATTTGCGTTGATACTTCCGCACACAACCGTTTTTAATCTTGTGCTTAGAGATGTACGCGTAACTTAATCATCCGCTACGTAGTTACTCAAGTACTCTGGAGTAATCTCGGCTATGGGCGTTCACTGATGCCAAAAGTGTAACTAGTTGCTCCCGCTGACTAAACATTGTCAGGTCCACTTCGGGAAGACGGTCGACAATATAGCAGACAAACACTATCTTGAGACGCTGTGAGCTATCCTGTGTTTGAATCTGAGATGGCTTAACTTCTGTGATAGAAGCTGTGTGTTACTCCGGCAAATGCGTCGCACAAGGAGCCCCGTGCGCTTATATACGAAGTACATGCTACTCCGATTGAGAATAGGACTATCGAGAGAACCTCGCTTGCCAAGAGCTTTTCCTTGTTTCACAACAGAAGCAGCTGAATGACGTCATAGGCCTATTACGATGCAACAGCCATGAATGTTAAGATTAAACTGCAGAGAAGCAGATTTTTCCTTGGGCGCCGTCTACGCCCAAAGCCGCCCGCAAAACGACAAGCGCAGGCGCACGAGGTTGTGGCGGCTCATAAGTTGAGGTGACGTTAAGCGCAACATGCGCACGTCCCACACGAATCACATTGATTTCACACTGCATTGAGTGCCCATGCAGGCGCCCTCAGCTGTCTACAGAGAGGTGGCCATGCATATGTCCCCCCCGGGGACTACACTTTTTGCTGTGTCTGTAGGGTCGCCCATTTTGACGGATTATGCCTCTGAAATCGATAGTACCTGGAGTCTTCAGGACACCTGAGATCCACTTGATTCTCGCGGCCCCCTGCAAAGTCCCCTCAAGAGCTACGCCTGCCGTGTTTGTCACCCACGAGGAGTCGAGACCACTATTAAGGCATTGCTGTTGAGTTTCGCGATCCTGTAAGCATTCACGAGCAAGGACTGATAACTTCCGCATGCAAGCACCTGCTTGTATCCAAAGAGAGGTGTCTCTCCTCTGGCTACTGAGGATTACCGCATTGTTTCCGGCTTGCTTGATATCTGCGAGGGTTTTGACCCTTTAAGATCCAGGAGAACAATGCGGTACTCTTTCGCTGGTGGGTTGCCTTGACGTCCTCCTCCAGACACACGAGAGCGACTGAGGTTTAAAAACTGGGCTTGCGTGGCTGAAATGACTGCACCTTTCGTATTTTGTGATGGCCACTATCCTTTGGTGTTGAAGCAGAAACCGGTGCGCGTGCGGGTATGCAGTTTTATACTTTTGTACTACCTCTGTGTATGGCCGCTCTCCGCGCGAGTCTACGGTGAGAGAGCTTGCAGATCTAGGAGAACAATGCGGTACTTTTTCACTGGTGGGTCAGCACCAGGGGAGCCTAGCACGTAAGCTTGCGATCAAGCAGACGCGTGAGGAGCAGAGGAGTAGATCAGCAGTGACGGTTGTCGACGACAACCCGAGGCTCCCCAGTGAGACCTGCGCGCTCTTGGGGCACTGCTGATTAGAGGCAGGTCTCCGAGCTCTTCACTAGTGGGCGCAGCACGCCATTTTCTTGTGCGGCGGTTGCCTCCTTGGGCAGTTCAATTCACCGTCTCACAGGCGCAGAGGCGCTCTAAGGCTGGTCTCCTCTCCTTGCAAACGGATTCAGAGACCAGTGGAATGTGTCGGCGGGCGAACTGCAGCAATCTGGACGGTGGGCCCACCCAAGCAGGCGCGGCACAGCACGCTGATAGTTTTTAAGGAACCAACCAGGAAATCTGCACAGCTGAGGTAGAAGCTGGAACTTTTTCAACGTCTCTCCCCTCGAAGTCTGTGCGGTTGTGGGTCGTGGCGATGCCGACACCACACGCGTTGTTCATGCTCTTTGGTGCTTGCAAGATGCAGTGGTTTGCAACGGTCAAAGGTGGTCCACAGCACGGATGATAGCATGCGTTGTCCTTAAGGTTTTCTCCCAAACATTCAGGACTCAAACGGAAGTTGGGCACAGAAGCTAGTCTGTGGCAACGAAGTACGTGTAGGCGTATGCGATGGTGAGGGAGGACATCAGCGGCCACAATGGCCACGGAGGAAACGTGCGTTGTTTTCATTCTCTCTGCAGTTCCACTCTACGCATGCCCATCTCCATGTCAGTACACGCGTATCGATGTATACCGTACACGCATATGGGTGAGTTACTATACCTCCGGATACGGAGTTATATATATACGCGTTCGGAGGTAATGCGAATGTGGACACACACGCGGAAGCACATTTGCGCACTCACACGCACGACTACACTCTATTGCGCGACCTTGACAAACCCCCCCTTGATTCGCAAGTAAACGCACTGGTATTTGAGATCTTCTGCGTGGTGCAAGAGCGACACGAACGTTGTTGAAGCAGCGCAGCCGCCACGAAGCAGCACGCAAAGCAAGGTCAACACTACACAGCAGTGACGTCTGACACAAACAGTATAATTGCTGTGCCGTGTTTCACACACGCAGCAACAATCGCAGACGCAAATTGTATAACAGCATTGCACGCTGCAGACATTGTCGCGGGGGCACAACTTCAGTGAGGTGATTTGATAGCCGCGTCACCAAGACTAGTAGCGCGGAAGAGCGGTCAACTGCGCGCTTCCGTGCATGCCTAATCAAAGACAGAGTGGCAAGGAGCCCGAGTACCAAAAATATATAATTTCTGAAGCTGCTGAACGAGGGGCGAATGGTAGACGGCGCCCACACAGACGCCAACAGGGGTACCCTGAGACATCACAAAGACGTGAGGCACCTAAGGTATCTGCATTGGCTACCGGCCCAACGTTTACGAGAAAGTACGCACAGGCACCTGTGTAGGGGCTCCGCAGCACCTGCCAGAATTATGCGAAATGGTGTGCCCAGCTACAGGCACAGCCGAGGCCAGTGCAAGGAGACACACCCAGATCTGCGAACACGCACATGCGTACTGATTCTGAGTAATCTGCAAATAGCGCTAAGCTCTTGCGAAATATTGTAGCCGCAAGTAAAGGCCAATGCAGATTTTCGAGACCGCCGTCCTTCTGCTAGTTCGTATACGACCTTGCATTCAGATGTAGTGCGTATACACGGAAGTCGCCTCACAACTGGGTGCCTACATATATAAGGGCGAAACGCAGAATATGCACCGTGGTGAACCTGTCTGCGTGCATCTCTTGCAGAAAGGCCTGCTCCAAACTCTTGTTATTCGACGATACACTCTTCAGAATTTTAGTGCAGGCGTGTCTCTGCGAGAGGTTTTCTCTCAGTGGGGAGACGCTTGGCACCGCAACTTCAGCTTGCGTTCGGATGTACAGACTGGCGCAGAGGGGTAGATCACATTTGCAGATACATGGGGAAGCAAGCAAAAATCGTCCACAGGGACACCACAAGGAGGTCCGCCACGGTACCTCTTCAGCCCCCAAAAAGCTACGACGTGACTTTCGCGTCTTTGTACCAGTCCGCCCTCCGTGTGCAGCGGCCCTCTTTAGCAGAACATCAGAGACTGCAAGAGACGGTGATTTTTGAACACAGACACGGAGAATTTCATGTGCGCGGCAGTAGGACACAGCAGCCTGGTATCAAACGAAAAGCGGTCAATGAATTACAACCCACCCTAGCCAGATCCACGTGGAAATGGTCACCGTGATGGTTCAGATCTTCGCATTTTCTGATGTAGTGGTTTGTGCAAAGGCATTGCTGATCCGGCAAAGTACCGCAATCAGAAGACTCGGTATTCAGTGGTAAGGTCACTTGAATGTGCCATCTTGATAATCCTATGCATGCAGCACATAAATACGTGCAAACTCAAACGCATGCGAAACGTCCTTTCGTAGACTTCAAGGCGCAGTCGTTGGCTCTCCGCGTTCATAGCGCTGTATCCGATCATGCTGTGGTTATACGTGCTCACAGGTGACGTCACCGAAATGTATGTGTGCATACGAAAGAAACGACGTAACAGTGAGTGACAATTGCTACACTTTGAATTTTGACGGAGTGGTAATGAAGCAGGCTTCTGTTTTGTGGACAGAACACAGTGGGTACAAGCGAACTCTACAAGAGCGACCCGCAGAATTGTTCTCCAGTGAAGGGACCTTTAACTGCGGAGCTTGTTGGACCGAACAGTGCAAAGGGCGTAACTATCCAGGAGAGTATCCAAAGGTTTCAGAGAAGAAAAGTTGGGTCTCACACGACTCCATTGTACTGAACGGCATAGTACGCACCTGTTCCCTCGGAAGTACGATAATTAGACGGGGGAGGAAATACCCTGTTCACTTAACACCAAGAATAAGGTGGTCGTGTTCATGTAAGGCCGTACCATTCTGAAGGGATTTTGCAAACGTGACGAAGAAAGATTGCGTTTGTTTCCCAAAAAGCTGGACCCTCGTACCCACCTTGTAAGTGCCCAGCTGCAGAGCAACGCGATCCATTTCGTCTAAGCGAAATCATTGTACAAACTCGAACTGCTGGTCCCCGCACTCCTTCTCCCTTTTGGGCCTGCAGGTCGTTGCCACCAACTACCAGTTTATGCGCCAGCTTTCTTGTTTTCTCGCCGCATTCTGTCATGCAGAGAATGTGCTGCCCCTAATTCGTAGACAAGTTTTCGCCATCCAGCTTCATTCGACATGTGGCGCAGTATCGTGCCAATCTGCCACCCCAACTTTCCAACAGGTTCTGGGCGCTGTTGGCCTTGTTGTTCCCTCCCATCAACGCCAGCGGTGGCCACTTGCAGTTCTGTTGCAAACAGAATGTGAGAAGGCCTTTCCGCGCCCTTGTAAATGCTCCTCAGGAGGGCGACAATGGTCGCCAGTCTTTGGCAGTTTTCGTAGTTCATTGAATCGATTTTGAGCCCTCTCTCCTTCCCTGCATCCTCCTCCTGAGCGCCACGCTGACTCGTGGCTGTACTCCTTTCCAACTCTATTGGATAGGCAGCCTCAGTGATGGCGTCCAGCGTCGGCACCTCACCACCAGCACCTATGAATGTCGAAGCTTCGGGGGTCCCGTTGGTGTAAAGTTCACTCTTTCTCATCTTACCCTGCCGGCGGAGTCTCAAGGTCCCCGTGTAGTCCTTGACAAGAGGGGTGCCGCAGTAGTCTTTGGACGCCTGTTCAATTCTGCCTACATCTGCTTCAGCGAACAGTAGCTCTCCTTGGGGAAGGAATCCCGTCGTCTGCAGTGTGCGCACCGGTATAACAAGGGAGTTGCCTGTAATTAGCAGAGGTGCTCGAGAGGAGAAGAAGCTGAAGATTTGCGAAGGGTTTTCGAAGCCTGCGGCAACGGCTTCCTGATTCGCAGGCAGCGGGAATTGTGGCTGGATAAGAAACTGGGTTACGGCTTCAACGCACTTGTCGAAGTTTCCAGAGCCGACAATACGCTTGCAATTAGGTATCTCCAGTCGTCTTTGTAGCGACGCGAGCGGATCAAAATTAGAAGCTCTACACTCCACCTCCGTGGACGTTTTCACAAATACCTCAGCATTGTCTTCGCCGCAGAACACAGCAGCTGGGCGGAGACGATTGTGCAGTGCGTCCCCAAGTACGGTAACCTCTCCTGTATCACTTATGACAACTTCACCCGCAGAACACGGCTGCGCATAGTTCTGATGGAAGCAAGGGTTAACGCACAGTTTATCTTCGGAAATGAAGGGGCTGTCTGGTGCACAGAGAAGTTTCAAGAACAGCCCTCCTGCGCTGTTGGATCCCAGCTGCATAAAGGAGACAGCTACGACGTCCGTCGGCGGATAGTCCTCCGACAGAAATCCACTTTTCTGCAGGTTGTATATACGCGTGTCGGGGGGTAGCAAATCGAGTCGGCGCACAGGGAACGCTATTTGCATTGATGCGCCCCCGCTCTCTACGATGGCCGTGAGATACTCGTGTGCGCAGAAGCGGATGTCTGGAATGCCGCTTCTGCAACGAGTAATGGAAGTTCCATGCAAGAAAGGAGACGTCGCAGAACAACCGACGTCTTCACACGCGAGTTCGGATACAGAGCTTTTGTTGTTCCCGTCCTCGCCAACTGTGGCTAAATTGGGGATCCTAGTGCGTGGTGATCTTCGATCCCCAATTTCCTCGGTAAACTTTCGCTCGAGGTCGAATGACACTGCCCCTCGCCCCAGCTGGCGAAGAGTGTCGTCTCTCTGCTGAAGTGCTTTGAGCAAGAAGTGTCCTGCGTTCCTTTGCTCCTCAGCTTGCTGGTGTTCCCTCAACTTTGCGAGGTTCCCCAGGAGGTAATTAGCTGTTAGAAAGGCGCAGATGGCTTCAAATTGACCTGATATAGGGCGCGTAAATTCTTGGTTCGTAAAGAAGACAAAACCCTTCACAGAAGGGGCACTGTTGATAGCTCTTCGTAGCGCAATAAAAAGACCTTCGCGGTACCACCTTGGGAAATCCCGAAGGCCTGCTGTGCTGTGGAAAATCACGGGGACAGCCAAAGATTTCGCTTCACGTTGTTCAAGATCACTCAGTTTCGTCTCAATAAGCTGTACCATATTTTCTAAAATGTTGTTTACGAGTTCCTCCGCTGCTTGCTCCAGGAAAGGGAAGCCTTGCTGCAGAAGCTTTTTCTGGTACTCATTTATTTCTAGTGGCTGTTTTAGTTCGTCCGGCTTCTGTCTCACTACATGCTCGAGCCATCTCTCCACTAGCTGCCGTACCCCCAGGAATTTCCCACCGTCGCCTACAAAGTGCAGTGTGTCTACCAGCACATGCCGGCCTGCGTGCTTGCCCTCGGGACAAGACTCTGTAAGCACCGAAAACAAGCTTGGCTGCGTCTTGCTGCTGCCGCCATCTATAGCGACAATTGCCTGTTGCACTCGTTGACAAGAAACCTCCTCCACTCCAAGAGCTTCGATCAAGTTAGCCGGAGCGGCGGTGAGTGCCCCACGTGTGGATGAAGAACTTCGAAGAATATGCTCCCCCGGCTTCTGTACACCTGGCCTTACGGGCGTCGTTTGCGGTTGTGGTTGTAGCTGCATTTGTGGCCGAGCCTGTGACGTATGCGGCAGTCTCTTTAGGTGTGTTTTCCCCTCGTGAAGGGTGTGGCACTGCCGGCACAGAAGTCTGCAAGGCACTGTATAGTTTTGAGGCCACGCGGGAGGCAAAGGTTGAGCGATCGGGGGCCTGAAGCTCTCCCACCGAGTGCACAGCCTGCTGAGTGGGCTCGCAGCAAGAGACCCCAAAAGCGCAAAGCTGGGGCTGCCTTCGTCGCTTGTTCGTCTACGGTTTCTCGCGACAACAGGGCTGTTCCCGTAGCGAGAGTCGGCAACGAGGTGGTGAAATCTGCTGTTGCTGCTGCTGCAACAACTAGTGTTTCTGCGACTATTGTTACTGCTGCGCTTGCTGCGTTTGGCGACATTGGCTTCCAGAGTCTTTTGCTGAGCGCTAGGCGAGCGTGCTTGAGACAAAAGCCATTTGTGCGCTGCCTGCTCGAGCAACAGCGGCCACATCGCTGCACCAGCGAGGCCTGTCATGGTGGATCCCACAGCGAGCAAGGGCCGAGAAGAGGAGGAGCCACTCGTGTAAAGAACAATGAAGGTTACACACGTAAAACGAACTTGGCGGCTCATATTGGGCCACGCCGCTGACGGACGGCAATGTGGAAGCTGTGACTGCTCCATTTCTTGCTTGGATGCAAAACGAATAGCGCGAGTGGGCTGTTTGATGTTTGCTGCACGTTTCTAGCCTGCTGAAGCTAGGACGTACTCACACTCATACCATGTGCTTTTGTTTTAGTTCAAAGTCGTCCGCAGGCGTCGCCACTCTGTCTTCACTGCAGTCGTGAACTGTCAAGTCTTTTCGGCTTCATATATCTGCTTTTGAGTCATCGTCTTCTTTCGCTTCTCCTTCCCCCTGATTCGTGGCCAACGGCCCTCGTTTTTGCTGGACCTGACGAGTCTTCTGCAAAGGTTGCGACAGCCGCCTTGTCGCTGACGAAGCCAGCAGCTGCAACGACATCGCGGACGAGGCAGACAAAATACCACAAGTACGAAAACAGAGGAGCCGGCGTGTCTTTGCTGCGCTTGGCTCGATCGCCATGTCCCACAACTTTATTACACGGCTCATCTTTGCCCTACTACTCTGTCTGCCTCACGCACGAATACTTGCTTGTCGCCTTCACAGTTCTGCTGGCCTTCAGGTAGCCTTATGTAGGATTGTGGTATGCAATCATGCACAGAAACATGCCTGCAGTCCCTCCTGGAAGGACAAGAGCTGCAGCTGCAGACGCAGAGAGGGGAAGCGTCACGGTTGCACGGAAGGCTGCACGGTCGTGCGCAGGGCGTGACAGCTCTACGGCGTGAAACACCTACCGTCCAAAGCCTCAGATCAGTGAAGAACCCCACTAGCGCAAAACTTCGGTGTTGGGCGGCGGCAACGCGCGCTGTACGTCAGGCTTCGCTTCTGACGGAAGGGCAGAGTGTTACACGAGGGTCGGACAACCCCCTACCGGCCGCTGCTACGGCCTCGAGAGCAGCTACGGCGTTCACTGTCTCACCACGCTCAGGTGCCGTTTCGCTAAAGCAGCTCCACAAGGTGGTGTATTGTCGTGCGCCTGCAATAACTGTCGTTCAACGTGTTTTTGGAAGCGCTTTTACTTTGGGACCGACGACTCCCCCTATGTGCGCACCTCGTGCCTACGGATTGACACTGCCGATGCCCGCGCCGCAACGCCCTGTTGTCGAGCTGCAGCTTCTGCTGTCTGCTGTGTTGCAATTTCTGGTGTTCGTCGTGCATCCTTGCTCCCCGTGCTCCTGTCGTGCAGAAAGCTAGTACGCGCGCTAATATCATTGCTCGAAATGGGATCGATACACAACACGGTCGTCACCGTAGGGAACCTGTATCTTGGAATTGCTGGTGCACTGCAGGAGCTCGGTCGCCAGGTGAAATGACGTATGTGAAAAATTGAAATTCCTTTTACACGTGGATTATTTTAGCCGTTTGAGTTTATCTTCTCGCCTCCAAGTAGTTGGTTTTGCTTGTGTATTCTGTACTATCCGACATACCGACCCGGCGAGCGAGGGCTACTCTCCATCTGTAAAATTTTATAAACAGGCGCGACAAGCGAAGGCAACTCTCCTTATCCAGCATCTGTTGAAAGCACACCTAACAACCTTCCCATATTCGGACGATAACATTCTTTTAGTTTCAGGTGTAACCCGGCGATTTATCGTGCCACTTGGAACCAGATCGTGTACAGGTATGTATACTTCTGTAGTTGTTGACACTGCACTTGTATGAAGCTGACACGCTAGGCGGCCGACAGCATCATTCCCGCAAAAATCCACTGGCGCACGCCTGCGTGTGGTCGCCTCCGCAGTCCGCCGGCACACTGCTGAGCACAAGGTACGGTAAGCCTATCGTCGTTCATACAGCGGTACCGACTTGTAAACATACTTGTATACGCACACGCACACGATGGTGCATTGGAAATGAGCGACGCTATTGTGGATCTCCTTCCACAGTTCATTTCTTACAAGAGGAAGCTTACGCACCTGTAGTTGCTTACTCCTACGGGGGCGAAGAAGACGCACTGCTTGACGTCTGTGCTGTGTAATTGTGCCAGTGCGACTGGTACTCACGGTCTACAGCCAGTTTCAGCGGCTTCACACGCTTGTACGTGGTGATACAAATACGTGGGCGTTCTTCACTGGTTTCAAACATGGGTGATGCACGAAAGAATACGCACCTCGTAGCAAGTTCTTCGACCAGTACTCGGCGCTCGAGCGTGAGTCAGTACGCGAGGCCCCGCGTTGTATGCAAGTCATTCACACAGGATCATATTTGAGATACGTAACACATAGAACTGTGATTTAATGTGTGTGTCCACAAAAAACAGGCTCCACTTGGTGTGAGAACCATTCATACAGGGCCACCTGTGACATAGATGACACCTAGAACACGTGGTTTAAGGCGTGAGTCGACGGTCTCCCTATGCGTCGCATCTTACCTTAGCACGAGCGCAAACAAGTCAGCAGCAGCCTCCTTCCTGCCCGTGTCTTTGTGAATTTTTTTCTCTTGGCGTTGTGCAGTGCGATTAAAGACTTTACTGCGTCTTCGCATACGTTTACTCACCGTACTGTGCATAGACAGAAGCCGCATTTACCTCGCTGCGCTCCTGTAGCATCTGACAGCACAAACCTCAATTCGCACCTTCAAAATAGACACCCCCTTGCTGATGTCAGCCGGACGTCTACATCCTTCAAGAATCAACAGGGTAACAGCATACCGCGGAAACCACAAGCGTACAAACCCCGATTTATACCGTCGTAAAAGACACCCGCTTGCTGATGTAGGCCGAGTGTCCACCTCCTTAAAGTATCACCAGGTTAATAGCATACCGCGGAAACCACACGCGCACACGGACAATCGTTGCACCGTTTATACGGGCAAAGCGCAGTCAAAACTAGCGGCATAGGTATATATTTAGGGTGGCTGCAATACCAGCAGAAGGTGCGCGGAAGCATCATACGTGACGTCAAGTGGAAATTTTTTTTATCTGTGGGCCTGCAATGTGTTGTATCACGAAATGCACATCAACATAAATTGAAAGTTCACCGCAGGTAGTCCACGAAGAGCGGTACTGCAGACGTATCGAATGTTGCTTCTCAGCAGTTGACGACTATATCTAGCTATTCTCACAAAGGAACCTTTAACAAACTGACCCAGATCCTCGTTTAGTTTTTCAAGCTCCGGGGCAACAGCGAGGAAGCCGCCAGAGCGTGACCAGCCCGGCAATCGAGTGGTAGTGACAGAAGCAATCCCTTCCGTAGTTACGCCGCGTCAGCCAGTGAGGCCTACCTTTATTGACATTACACATGAGATTTCACTCCAGCATTGATCTATATCTGTATTCGGACACACAAAAAAAAATCGTCGCTCCGAGCCCAGTTTGTCATTGGCTCTCATGCCGTGCGACGTTCTGTGGCATTCGCCACCCGTATGTTGAGTGTATACACGCATACGTACCCCAATGTTCACGCCAACGAGCTCGCGTATGTGCGTATACCTGGACGACCGTGCTACAACTGGCGTAACTATAGCTAGTAAGCATTCGCTTACTACTTAGGCTTCATTCAAGCGCAACTCGTTGACGCACTTCGACCGTCACCAAAAACGTGGAAGCAACGAAAGTGCATCACAGGTGACGTGGACCACGGGGTTAAGTAAAAGGATTATGGAAGTCTTGAAGGAAGTTTTGTACGTACGCTCTTCACTAATGTCAACCACATCGAAGGTGTATTACGACCGGTATTCCGCAGAGTCGTGCGTATTCCCTCTAGGCTCTCAACCTGTTTTCCTACAGACGGCGTCACGAAGAACTTTCTCCGTGTGTCGGCGAATGATCCCACGACTTATGCCCCCAGGACCACAAAGTTTCGTTGAATGCATGGCGCTATGGTCACGGACGGAATACACGTTGCACGGAGGGCTATACGGTAACTCCGAAACACGTACGTCTGGCGACAGAGTCTATACTAATGATAACGACCGGGTTTAAAGAGGAGAGACTAAATGAAGCAACACACAAGCTTGCTGCAGAGGAGGGGTTGCCATGGAAACTGAGAATGGGGGTCTGCCAGGAGAGTAAGCAGCATCAGATGGATCCGCTCGATGTACCAGTTGAACTCTTACAAATTCACTCGTAGAAACGAGGACACCGGTGGTAGCACCGAACAACGTTCAGCAGTTCTCTCATACAAAAATGGGGTTGCAGCAAAGTCTACGCAGCAGTATCATCTAGAAGAAACTCTACGTTGTTTGCAACCAGTATCGACCGGTAATTAATGCCGTACAATTCGGAGTTCAGCAAACGATACATAATTTGACATTCTTCCGCAGAAGTGTGGTACAACAGCGAAGAAATACCGGGGTAGGAGCGGTACAAACGGGATACGACATTTCACCGCAAGGTACGGCCTAAACTAATGTAGCACTCTTCTACAAACTACTACACCAGTGATTATTGTAAAGTCAATATCACTCACTCAGAAAGCCTTGTAGCACCACGCAGCGCCTCTCCTGGTTTTTCTAGAAGCAAGGTCTCTCTGTTCGGTGCTTTCCAGCATATCGGTGATATCGTGTACACTTCTTGAGTGAACAAGGCACGAATAACATTCGTCTTCTCCACAATGTGCAATAACAAAATTGGGCGGCATGTATCGTGCAGCGCCAGTGGCAGTGACATGTGCAATTGTGGAGGGGGAGTATGTACACGCCATATATACGGGTAAGACTCTGAATGAATGTGGCTTTTCAGAGCAAGGATTGCGAGTCCGGCATCAGTGCGAAACTTGGTCTTCCATCGCAACTGTCTTAGGAATCAAGCGTGCAGCTGCAGCCGCTGCCTGCGCTGCTCCGCCCGATACAGCGCTGGTTGTCCCGTTGTCCGCGAGCTACAACAGCAGAAGTATCAGTGACCTCGCTGTACACACTCGTAAGCTCCTCCCGAGACATTATTGTGCGGACCCACTGGACAAGCAGAAAACCTGCAACGTAGCGCGTAGACAGGTACAGAGACAGGATTACACTGGTGGACAGATAGTTGCACTGGCGAGAGATATACGAAAGTGTATGCAACGAGATACTGAAGGACAGGTAAATATACGCAGGTATAGAAGAGATGTACGTAAAAACGTAGGGTTTGTTCCCACGTCAGAAGTGCCAGATTTGTAGTTCTGAAGACGCAACCGAAACTCTCCCAATAGAGACCTAGCAGCAGCCTCCGTCTCGATCATCGGAAGTGTCTCCAGACTACAATTCACTGAATTAGCTGTAGCACCCTAATGCCCGATGGTTCGCTTAACAGAGACAGTTCCTGGGATGTCGGGTACGAAGAAGATGCAGCCGGCGCACTCCAAGTGGTGCCTTTTCGGCTAGTGGCAACCTCTCTTCCCATCGCTCCTGCAGGACTGGTATCACATACATACAAAGACATATACGAATGCATACATGCGTATTTACTTCTCTGTATACAGCTGTAGAGAGAGCTCACGCGTGTGGCTGAGTAGTCCTAAGCATACACAATGACTTGTAAAATGTCTTCGTGATCGCGTCGACCACTGCTTCGTACCGCTTTGATGCCGCCTCATATGGGGTCACTTGCGGTGGTGAGGCATCCCCCTGCCTGTCAGCCCATGCTATATCCGTGTCCAAAGAGAAATATACGTCTACGAATGTAAGTACAGTACATGTACAAAATACCTCTTATATGCACGTGAGCGGATACAGACATAAAAGCTGCTACGCACACTTGTAGAAACACAAGCAAATGCGTTCAAAAATCAAAAACCCAAACATACCCTTTAATTAACCCAAGAGCGTAGGTTACTTGTACAGATTTGACGCCTGTGGTGCAGGAAATACACGAATGCCCCACGTACACCCAGGGACAGGCGAATGTCTACAGCTACAACCGTACAGCAGAAAACAAGCCTTTCTGGCCCCTCTACATCCTAGATCATGATTCTTAAAATAAAATCCACGAACACACGTATACTGCAGAGTGTGGCTTCATGCTTGATCTTTTTTCGCACGCTCCCGGTTATTCCAAGTCTGCGCCGGACTGAACACCTGCCCACACACATATATACATATGCATACATATATATATATATATACTTACGTTTTTCTCTGTATTTACAGGGTATTGTTTACACGTATATATTTATACGCAGAGACACGTGTAGGCCTGCCACAACCGACATGTTTCGTGATTACATGCGCACCAGCCACACTGCCTCCCTACACGTATACTTCCATACGCATGGATGTGTACACGCAAGGTTTTTTCGCGTTGCTTACTTGTGACAATGAGGTGTATGAGCTGCAGCGAAAAGACGAAGTTAGCGTTGCCAGTGTTCCTGCCCAGCCAGAGCTCCACCATGACAGGATAGACGAGAGCCGAGAGTAGAGAGATCACCATCTGTAGCCACACCCGCCACGGAAAAAGAGAGAGCAAACGGACATGTCCTTAGGAAAAGTTATACCAGCAGCGCGCGTGATTGAAAGAGAGCGAGCATGAATTTGCTACGACGTCACCTGAGTTTTGCAGCGCTTCGCACCAACGAACAAAACTTCGCTTCTTCGTTGCAGGTGACTGCAACTGGTACTCTTGGGATAAAAGGATTTGCTCGCGTACTCAAGCGGCTTTTTACACACAAAATAAGGACACGCACACCCCTCCTTGAACGTAAAGTTTCTGTGCGGTGCTCCAGGGGGGAACGAGACAACCGCAAGGGATATACGTTTTAACGACTCGCACGGGAAAATCTCAAATGCCGTTCACGCCAAGTGTAGCACGCTGCACACGCGTATACTCGGCAATCAACCCGGACAGAGGAGGCCTGTGTTTCCATTACACAAGTGTACGTATCAGTTAGGTGAAAGTCACAAGGACACACACTTGTGTGAATGCATACATTCTCGGACTTGAGCTACACGCGAAAAGTGGAAAAACATACGAACCTTCACAAGCACACCGACCCCAACACACGCAGCTTATTCAGCTCATTCCCTGTACGCCCAATCTTCGGGGAGCTGAGGAGTGAGCCGAGGATACTCCTGCTGCTTCTGCTGTGGGAGTAAACGTACTCGTTGCAGCGCAGTTCGCTTCTCCCTGTAGCGCCTGCTGTCTTCAGGTACCTCAACGGCTGCGTTGTTCCGCACACCCGGTCCTCCTTCGTGCACGTGCAGCCAATATGCTCCCGTAGCGGATTTAACACTTGTGCATGTTTGAGGCACGCGCGCACTATTCTACGGCAAAGTGCGAGTCTACACGCTACTAATATCAGGTGGAAAAGGAACAATGGACATAAGCAAGTCACAGGTGCAGACAAATATGCGCGTATACAATACACGTGCAGAAGCGGCTTGCACAAGTGCTTACCAGTTTTACAAAGGAGGAGCTCTCGCGCACCACCTGCTGCCGGCTTGATAGTAGTGCCTGCAACGAAGCCGCAGCAGGGCACTTGGGCTTGGTTTTCACGTGTCTTAAGTAGCGAAGAACGTCGGAACCACCAGAAGAGCGTGAGCCACGTTTTCTATTTGCATGAAGAGACAACACAGAGAAATACCAGGTAGTGGTAGCGAAGCGCAGACAAAGCCGAAGAAGCGCAAGCCTGTCGCTGTATTCGAGGAAGCACTGGAAGCGTAAAAAGCTAAATGGAGACGAAGAGATAATGTAAGTGCGCCGTATCTGTCCCCGAATAATGTGGCGGGGTTCCGCGCTCCTTCCGTTGACATAAACGACAAAGTTTTCTCACGGGATAGACAGCACCTGGTGACTCCTCTGTCACTTTGTATGAGGCCTTCACAGATCTGCGGCACAAGTGTTTACAGCAAACATGCGGAGACACGCGCGCACCTATAAATAATAATATATATATATTTATATGTACCTACAGAAGAGCAGGACATGCAATGATGTTCGAGACACATACCAAGCAGACACCGGGCGTGAGCACTCGGCGCAGACTTGTGGTCGAAATCCCTAGAAACCTCTTCAAAAAACAAGATCGCACCTACGTATATACACATGTACGCAGCAATGGTGTATAATCATAAAGCACACGCAAAGGCCCTCACATAGGCACAGGTGCACTTGTAAGCGTACGCCTGACAGATTTCTGCATGCAAAGCAAAGCTCTGCCTGTGTAGGATCATGTCTGCCTACGCGTACAGCTCGACGCGGGTGCGCTCACGTATACGGCATATATCCGTCACGCTTTGCAAGATACACAAACGTGCACAAACGGACGAATTCCCCTAAGACAGCAGGCGCTGGCTTCATCTGTGAGTTTGCAAGTGTGTGTACAAGGCGAAAAGAAGCCTGTCCTCATTCACACGCGACAGCGCACGCACGACACGTAGACTCACACACACGTCGCGACGCCAGACAGGACCACCGCAGCTCCTTCCACGCACATCCAGACGGCGAATGGATGTTCGCCGTACTTCGTCCTCTTCAACGACATGGCGGGCACGCCTTTTCTCACGCAGACGTCGGCACGCCCTGGCGTGGTGCGCGCGCTTAGCTATGCAGATATCCATGCACCTCTATACTGTAATGTTATGAAGAGGCGTACGTAGGTCGACGTGCACGGGAGAGTCACACGTTCAGGTGTGCGTACGCAGGCGCAACAGTCAGGAGTGCAGTCCTCTACAGTTCCGCGCATCTCTCATATATTCATCTATGTTCACATGCGTGTACATACATAGGGAGATAGAGAAACGGTGATACAGGTGGCTACATCTGCAGATGTTTATCTACGTGCACCTGCCGCTTGAGACTCGAAGATACATTTGCACGCACGTGTGTGCACAATACACACACGGACCTACGCACACGCATCTGTATAAGTGTCTATCTCTAGATGCGCCTCTCAATCTGCCTAACCCGTCCTCTTTTTTTCTTCCTGTCTCTCTCTCACTTAATATGTATACATATATATATATATATATATATATATGTACCTTCGCACACACGTAAGAAGGCGGCAGCCTGACATGGTGCGATAGAGAAAGACATATACGTACACGTGTGTGTCCAAGCAACAGTTTGCACGGCTCAGTGTTATCTCGCATTTTGAAGCTGTTACTGTCACGTCAGTGGACGTCGTAAATACTGCGACCTTCACGCGGACGCTCACCCCTCCTATGGTCAGCGGTAGGTACACACACGCGTCTGCAGGCGCACGACTGTGTTACCACACATAAGGAGAGACGGTCTTGAACACACGTCCACACACGCATGTATTCGATATATGCACAAGCACCACGACGCGCTGTCGCTCTTGCACCGACGAGGTGCTATAGACGCCAATGCGTGTGTACGGGTCTGTGCGCACAGAAGCGAAGCCACGTGCACAGACACATACATTTATATATTATAATTTTACCTGCAGGCACCTGAAAAGCCCGGTTCATTCCCCACTTGTTCCTCAAATGCAAGCGCGGTGAAAATAAACACGCAGACACACATATGTGAGGAGGCAGAAGAACACCTCGGCACCTGATTCTGCAAAAGTTTGCACACTGACACACGCAGATGTACGTTTGAAGCGAGGCGAGGAGGGCCGCGAGGAGACCGAAATCAGGAGGCCATCGCACAGAAGTAGGCGAAAGCCAAGGTCTTATTTCAGGCAGCTTACGAGGACGAAGGCGGAGTCAGAGACGCAGAAGGACGGCTGGAACAGTAGCGCCACCTGTCGTTGCATCAAGAGCGGCCCACAGCAACCGAGCGAAAAACTGACTGCCTGACTGGCAGCGACACAAGAACGGAAGACGACGGCAGCAGCGTAGAAAGCTTCCGCAGTTCTCGTTGCTCTACTGAGATATATCCACGTACATATGTATACATGCGTACACACATAAATATACACAGACACATATGGACGCACGTGCCAGGTGCATGTAAATAAATACAAATATTCAACCATACACATATGGAAAACGTAGGGAGATGTGTATATGTATCTTACACACACCGCCACCTGATACGTATGCGTCTGTATATTTCTCTCTATAGCTGTCCACACGCACATATTCCCACATGCGGACATGGGTGTCTACTTGGCTGTGGAGTGACGAACACAGGTAGAGGTGTATGGAGACGCGCGCGAATATAACTTCTACAGACATAGACGTGTGGGTGTGCAGAGGCTTGTATCCGGGTTTGCACAAGTATCTACGGCTACACACACAGACGCAGTCGTTTCCTGAAAGATGAGCGCACGTAGAGATGCATGTAGATAGAACGATATTTACGCCGCAGCTTCGCACACCGGCTTCGGCACAGTCGCTTATGGCGTGTCTGCGCGTCTCGTCTCCTCCGTCGTGCTCTGATAGATCGTCACTATTTACGCGGGGGTTTCAATCTCCTTCCGTTGACGGTAATTCTCTCAAGTAGCGATAAGACTACTACCAGTCCGTCGAGTTTGCTTGGTGTGAGTGTTTCCCTGGGTGTGGTGTTACACAGGTGCGAATACATAGATGCATAGCGAGGGAGTGCAGATGGATGTACACATGTATAGACCCGTGAATAACGTTGTGTCTGTGAGTCGGCCCCCTTCTGCGTCTGCGGTCCCGCTGGCAGTGTTCTGCCGCAGCTGCTTCTCGCACAGGCTGTTTCAAAAGAGCTTTACCGATGCAACAGCAATGCAGAGAGCCAACGGGTGGCGGTAGAGACGCACGGCGAGTGGCAGCACAGCGAAGAAGCTGTGCCCCTGCAGGTGTTATCGCAGCAAAAGCAGCAGTCTCAGCAACAACATTGTGGGGACATCAGCAGCAGCGTGTTCCAGACATTCAGGAACATACGCTCCATTTGCATTTGGAAAGCGGTTAACCTTACCTTTTCCTTACGTTCTCAGGGCTGACCCAGGGTAAAGCAGCACGCACTGAGCGACGCAGGCGTATAAAGCACGTGGCCCAACAACAGCAGCAGCAGCCGTCTTCAGTCTTGACTGGACGGCAGCAAGAGCCGCAGATAGACGTATACACGCAGCAGGCATACGCCAACGTAGTACTCCTCCGTAGTCATTGCCACACCAGCAGGCCCAGCAGAAGCTCGACTCTTCCCTCTACGCGGCGATAAAAATAGGAAAACACCCGACACTCCCATCCATATACACCTACACATACACATATTCAAATATATATATATATATATATACGTGTGTTCTCACATACGTGATGCCGCAAGAAAAACGCATATATTTACACGAATATACGCATATATGCAGACACCCGCACATATGTACACATGCGTGTTTTTGTGCACGGGTGTACACTGTCCCCCTAGACACACGCACGTAAGCAATCACCTCACGAAATGCGGCACCAGGCGGTATAGCTGCACCAATGTCAGAGTCAAGATATGCAACCTGTAGCAGCGCCGGAGCAGCAGCAGGAGCAACGCAGCACGGGCCGGAGCAGCCACAGCAATGCAGCAGTGGGGCGTCTTCATTAAAAAAGTGTGCAGTCATGCTACTCTGCTGTTGTGTGGACTAGCGGAGTCGCTGCCGCCGCTGCAGCTCTGCCCGAGGATGGACTTTTCCCGTGGGCCTCGTGCTAGTACTGCGCTGCTGCAGTATCGGGAGGCGTAAGAGGGAGTGCGGCGCTGATGCACGAGCTACACGTCACGAAAAAGACGAAAGACACAGGTGAAGGCAGAACTCCAGCTAGACTAACACGAGTGTACAAGTGTCTCTACAAACGCAGTGGAGAATCTGAGAGGGTTGAGATGCTGCAGAACCGTCCGTACAGCGACACGAGAGGGACGAGATGCTGCGGGACGGTATGTACAGCGACAGGCTTCTATGCAAGTGCATCGCAAGCCAAGGAGATCGGCCGCCCGAGCAGCCGCGGCCATGAGCAGACGCCAGTGGGGATTACCTGGAAAAGGATGGCAAAGAGAGACCTGTAGCGGGCGAAGACCTGCAGAAGCGGGAACAGCAGAGTGGCAGTAGATCCCACGCGCAATGGCGGTCGAAGCACCACCACAAGCATGGAGACAGAATTTCGAAGGGGCATTGAACAGAGACACACACACACACAGGCGCTCGCGTCGGAGAGGGCATGCTCAACACATACGTGTGTGTGCATACACATGTGAGGATGAAGAAAAGTACGCATATGTATGTGTGTACGTATATATACATATACATATATATATACACGCACACGCAGTTCACATACTCGTGCACCACAGATATCCACATATGTAAGTATAGCAGTATACACACTTACGCGGGGGTGTCCTCACACTTGAATTTCCCTAAGAGAGCGACAGACGTATAAACGTGTGCAACGGCAGACTTGAAGCTTGTTTGGTGTGTATACGCAGCGATTCACACACCTGCCTGTATAGAGCAATCTGACTAATCTTGCTCCGTATGTACTGCTATATCTATGTATGTGCACCCACGCGTCTACGCATGTTGTTGCATGCAGCGAGGCAGGCAGCACGTCTTACCAGCGCAAACGTATACCAGAAAATCCCGAGATTTGGACTGGTGTCTCGGACGCCCCACACTGCCACCACCGTCTCGTCGAAATACATCTGCAGGCAGCAACGTGAGCGGCAGCAGCAATAACTGCAGCAGTAGCAGCCGCAGTAGCAGCTGCAGGTAGAGGAAGAGGAGCAGCTACAGTAGCAGTCGCGGCAACAACAAAAAGGGGTGCGAGCACCCACAGTCGCTCCAGCCGGTGTAACGGCAGCAGCCGAGCCAGGCGACTTAATACGAGCAGTAGCAGTGCAGCAGCAAAGACAAGCCCCTGGGCAAGGCAAAGCTTCGTCGTCGGTCAGGCAGCGTAAAGACGAAGGAAAGTCCTTCTTAAAGCGCTTATTCTTGTCTGATGTGGGCAGAGGCCACTGCTGCAGGTGTCGTGGCACTAAGTATCCTGCTCTTGTTGTTGTAGGCGTGTTTACAGCGGCAAGCTGCAGCTAGCAGAGAACCTGCTTGCCACTCTTGCTGCCTGCGCTGCAGGTGACCCTGTTTGTGAGCTTTCTTCCCAGTCTCGCGCCGCCGCCACCGTTGGCTTGCAGTGGGGAAAGTGTTCTCTTCTGCGGCAGTTGCCTGCGCTGCTGCGGCGGGCGAGGCCGCGGCGCTTTCGCCTTTTCTTATGCGACTGCCGCTGTCACTCACTGCAACGGAGGGATCCTGGGCACCTCCGAGCGCGTAGAAGGAGGCGACGTGAAGGCAGCAACAGATGAAGAGACCCGCTAGCAGCATCAGCACTCCACTCAAGAAAGCCGGCAGCAGCTCCTGTCGAATCGACGGTAAGACAGACGTCAACGCTGCAACAGGGCAACAGCACACGCACACGCGGGAGTGAAGCAGTTACACGGGAAAGAAGCCACAAGCTAACGTCAGCATGGGAGGAGTCAGCAGTCCCAGCAGCACTCACGGAATAGACGTAAAACAGACGCGCATAGGAGTCATGCAAGACCACCACGCGTCCTCTTCTTCGGTCGCCTTATCAATACAGCCGTCCATATGTGTACTGCTCTGGGACTTTCACAGATGCATGCCGGCATGACCAGGGCCTCTGGTTTGTTATGCAGTTTTATTGTTGGCGAAGGTGGTTTAGCTGACAACGCAGTTACGCGTGTGCAGCTTCCGTCTGCGTGCCCCGCTGCGTCGCTGTCTAGTCATAGTAGGCAGCTGCAGCGGCAGCACGGGGTTCTCCGCTGGTTGCTGCTCCGTATGGTGCTGCACTCCGTGCTGTTGCTGCAGAGCTTGCGGAAGTGCCTAATATCAGAAGCACGTCTCACCTTTTACGTACACAGTGTCTCGGCGGACGGATCGCATGAGGACGGCGAGGGGCAGCGCGAGCAGCAGCGCTTGCGGAGGACCCACATAGAGCAGCAGCCCGTAGAGGAGCACACACAAAAGCCTTGCGAACGCATTGTCTGCCTTGGATGCTGCCGCGAGAGCAGCAGCGAACACCGCCAGGGGCAGCGTGTGGATGGATAGCGCCAGCAGCGTGGCTAACTGCATGCACAGTGCAGCAAAGAAGCCGCAGCAACAGACACAGCGGCACAGCACGCTGCAGCAGACCATGAGCAGCACGCAGGAGAAAGGCGGCGCAAGCCGCGCGCCCAAGGAGCGACGAGCAGCAACGGGAGAGGGTGTCGGCAGTGAAAAACAAATAAGGAAACGGCAGCTGCAACCAGACAGAAGAATATGCTGCAGCAGTCAGTACGAGGCACCGGGCGAGTAGCAGCGGGAACGCGGCCGCCGCACAAAAAGCCGCAGCGCCGGCAGCTCATCAAAACAAAGACAAGAACAGGAGCACCGAGCGGCAAGTAAAGCAGCAGACACAAAGCCAGCAGAGGTGGTAGCTAAATACAGGACTCACGGGCGAGCAGCAGCAGGACCCCCCCAAGCAACAGCAGCAGGCCCCTGCAGAGTCAGATGTGCAGCAGGCCGAAGGGAGAAGCAACGTAGCGGCAGTTGCACCTCGGACACAGCATCAGTGGGTGAGACGCGTGAGCGCAGCAGGAGCCCCGCATCAGGAGCAGAAGAATACTGACAGCGACGCACCGACAACGACGCATATCTGCAGCCAGCAGCCGTGCACAAAGAACAGCGGCAGATCTTTCAGGTATACAGCAGCGCTTCTGCAGCGCCAGCCTACAACCGCAAAGCAGGAAACGAAGCAGCACCTTGACGCCTGTCACCTGGGAAGGACGAATGCTTTCGTGTTTGACACGCGACGCACGGAGATGAGTTGACCGTTTGTATGAAGAGGGCTGCTGCAACGCAAAAAAGGCAGCCGACGCTGTGTGAGGACAGTGACAATAGCACGCAGATGTGACTCTCAAGAAAAAGCCGGTGAGTGTGTCTCATTTAAGCAGGCAATGCACCAGGCGTAGTGACAGCGCACAGTGTGTGGAGGCGATGCGGTGAGCGTACACCCCGGCACGCGTCCGAGGCGGCACCAGCTCTCCGTAAATTTCTTGAGAGGCGTGCACTGACGCTGCCGGCGTGTAGAGAATGAACAAACTACAGGAGTAGGAGAGTAAACAAGAAAGGGGGTAAAGAAGGGCAAAAGTGGGGAGGACGACGTGGGGGCAAATCCGAGAAGGACGACGGGCAGGAAAAGACGCAGGCGTCGCTGCTGTAGCACAAGTGACATGTCACGCACTTCTGACAAACACTAGAGGCGCGAGTTGTTGTTAGGTTTGCAGAACAGTCCACACTCGCGACTTATGTGTGTATACGCACACGATACATAAAGCGAGAGAGAAACAGCCCTACATAGACAGAGAGACAGGGAGCGACACTGGAAAAGGCGCAAACAAATGTGCGTGCACATGAAATCGTACGGTTACATATGTGGAGGACTCTGTCTGGACAAATACGTACGTGTGTGTGTGGAAGAAAGAAACAAAGGGAAGGAAAACCAAAACCACACCTGGCACGCAGAAGTCAGCTGCCCGCAGCATCAGGCCAACGGCAAAGGACGCTGCTTTCTCCCGAAAAAGAGTAAGAGGACGGAGGCAGGCGCAACAGTTCACCATGGCCTCCACAACGCGGGCACGAGACACAGACACGGCCACGGCCGGAGACAGAGACGGCGAGACAGACCGACAGAGAACTGACAGAGTGCTGTGGTCAAAAAGCATCGGCGCCGCACCGCTGTGCGACAGGAAGGACGTGAAGTGTTGCTACTGCCGCAGAAGGAGACACAGAGGGAGGAGGTCAGCGAAACAGTAGCGCCCGTTGAGAGAGAGGCAGGACGAAAGACAGGAGACGAGGAGAGCGGCCCGCACTTGTAGCAGCTAGTGAAGACCCTTGTGGAGCCTCTTACGAATGGCTCTGTCGGCAGCAGTTAGGGCTGAGGTGCCCCCCCTCGCTGCTGCTGTTGCACGCCGCCCCCTGCCCGCTGTTTTTCTGTTGATGCTCTTCTTCCTCTTCATGGAGAGAGGGCCACGAGTTTTCAGTTGAGGCAAGAATAAAAACAAGCAATTCGACAGAAGAGAGAAAGGGCCTTCTGCACTGGTAGCACCGTTATCCGAGCGATCGGAGAGGCAAGGCAGCATTCGGTATGAAACACAAATAACCGGAAGAAGCAGAGTGGCAGCACCGGTCACGTAAGCCGAGAGGGAGAAGCTGTTTCAAAAGGACGTCCGTCCCATCCTGTCTCTGTTTTTGTAGGGACCTCCTCTAAAGTGTGCGAACGTGTCCCTTACATGTATGTAGGAAAAAGTAGACACCTACACACCACCGCCGTGTACAGATGAAAGAGGAGGCGCTTCATTCATGCGTAGATAAGACAGTCTTCCCGCTCGCGAATAGTAGCAGTAGTAGTAGTATACTCGAAGAAGTAACACGCCCGACAGTCACTCCCTGCCACTGGCTTGGCGGCGCAGCAGAGAGAGGCACGCGGCCACCAAAGGAGCCCAGAAAAGGCGTCGGAACGCGAAGCAGGTAGACTACCTACGGCCTGCCTATGTAGACGAAGAGACCGCAGAGGCGAGAGAGACGAATGCTCAACCAGCAAAACACTTTTCTGACCAGGCGACATACTGCAGAGGAAGGACCAGAGTGATAGTCGAAGGCGCTACGACACGACAGAGAGGGAGTCTGAAAACGCTAATATAGAGACAGTAGTGGAAGTCCTAGGGGACGGCAGCAGCAACTGAGATTGTCAGCAATCTACCTGTCTCACGCGGCCAACATGAATCTCTGGTAGACACACCTCTACCGGGCTCCGGTGTTCTGGGTGCGGAGCAGATAAAGAAGCCGCACGCCGCCGTGGTAAGTCAGTCGCATGCAAACTCGCTAAGAGAGGCCAAGAACAAAGTCGCTAGTACAGAAAACACTCCCGCCACCCAGCGAAAGAGATACGAAAGCCTAGGCACTTACTGCCAGCGGCTGAAGAAAATAACATGCAGCCACCAAGGCGGGTGATGCGATGATATCTCCAGGAGTTTTCTTGGTGGCAGCAGCAGCCCCTGTAGTAGGGGGGGAGTGGGCATGAGGCACAGCTGCAGCAGCCCACGCAGCACTAGAAAGGGCGTCAGCTCCATCTGCCGCGGGCTGCCTCTTCCCCTCCCACTCGCTGGAGTGCGTTGCCTGCGCTGTGTCCCGTCTGCTACTTAGCAGGTCCTTCTGAACATCTTCTGCGTCTCCTTGCTGTTGCTGCTGCTCCGTGGGCAGCAGCAGTCGACGCCGGAGCTGCTGCTGCTGCTGCTCCGTCAGCAGCTCTTCAGGCTTCTCTGGTGGTCGGCGCTCGTTTTCCTGCTGCGAGAGCACAGGTATTGTGTCCTGCTGCCGCTGATTCTGCTGATCCTGCTGCTGCTGCGCCGGCAGTTCGTGCTGCGCTTGAGGTTCCGAGGACCACGCAGCCGTCCAAGCGCGGGCCTCGGCAGCGACAACGGCGAGACTCAGGGCGATAACGAGATCGAGGAGAGAAAGAAGTAGAAAGTACCTGCTCTTACAGCTGCTGCTTTGGCAGCTGTCGTCGTCGCTTTCGATGACAGTGAGGCTCTGCAGCGCAAAGAACACGAGGGGCTGCTGCCTGTACGCTCCGCCACTATAGGGAGAGATATGCAGAGAATAACGGGTAAGTGCCTCTTGGAAAGAAGCGAAGGACGCAGCAGAGGGCGCCAGCAGGGCTTCTGCTGCAGGGGAAGGCGCTGCTGCGCGGTGGCCTCGAGACTGCAGCAGAAACAATAGCAGGAGGGCGCGCAGCAGCAGTCCCCCCCCTAACACCAGCAGCAGGCTTCCTGAAAACAACGGGGGACGGCAATGTGAAGAGCGTGAAAAAGAAGACGCAGAAGAAGAAGAAGAGGCCGGGGGAGGAGGGAGAGAAGAGACGCAGCAGGAGGATGAAGGAGAAGAAAGATAGAGACGGAGGCTGCTGAGCCAACGCATGCTGGCGACAGTGAAGCGAAGCACGCAGAGGGCTCACACGAAGAAAATGCTGCTTCCCTTGAAAAGGAGGCAGAAGATCGCGGGGTGAGAGACGAGACGGCTGCGGCATGCGATTGCCGCAGGAACAGGCGCCTCCGCGGCTGCGAGATACGGTCTACACAACACGGCTGCGGCGCGAGATAGCCGCGACCAGCAACGATTGTAGACCTTCCGCAGCAGCCGCAGCAGAGCGACCCGTGTAAAAAACGCACCTAGGGCAAGAGGCCACACAGGGCATCCGTATCGAACGACACAGAGAAATCAGTGCAGCACGTGTGGCTGGTCCTTGCTGCAAGAAGACGTAGCTGCGGCGCGGGATCGACCAGCAGAAGCGGAAAGCTGCTTCCGTGTGCTGCAGCAACAGGAAGCAGGTAGGGCTCGACGCGGACAGCAGAGAGCAACAGTGACAGGGCGCTGTGCGCTGCTCTCTATCGTGGTAGTTAGAAAACAAAACCTCTTCAGCAAGCTGAGGCTTTGTAGACAGTGAGCATACGTATGTATACATATATATATATAGGGGTGGGGAGCCACCTATCTACGCAATGTTGTGTGTGTATATACACAGGAAGCTGTGCATGCTGCTGCTGCTGGTGGTCGAGCGACGAATCGTATTTGCGCACTACTGTTGTTGCAGCAGCATGACGCTACAAGCATGCCAGTTCGCAGCGGCTTGTATAGGGGGGCCGAGAGGACGTGGGCGCAGGAGAGGGCGGCTGCAGCAAAGGACGGTGCAAGCGTCAATAAACAACCGCCGCGAGGATGAACTGCAGCAAGAAGCAGGTGCGGCAGCAGCGGCTGCGGTCGTACGGTGACTCGAAGTTCCTGTATTGGGTGTTACTGCTGCCGCAGCAGCAGAGACGCAAGAGCAGCAGCAGAAGAAGAAGCAAAGGAACGCAGAGGGGCAGGTAGCGTAGCAGCAGCGGCTGCGAGTAGTCTCCGATTGCTGGCGGTGCGGCCACGGACGACATATGGGGAGAGAGAGACGCACATCTCTAACAATAGAATACAAAGTGTGAAGGGTAATTTCTTCCTTATTGGCGCAGAGACACAACAGTTCCAAAGAGAAGTAAGAAGAGGAGGAGACGAGACACGGGCTAAGTCTCTGGCGCATCCGCCGCATAACTGAGCACACATGTGTGAAAGTGGCAGCGAGCATATGCATGTATATATGCATCTATATATATATGTATATATATGTATGTACAGACACAGACGTCTGGGGGCATATGTTAACATGTATATATATACACGTGCATTCTCGCTGTGTCTCTGTCTTCCTCTACATACACATACATATATACTCATATATTTGTGGCAAAGATCGCACAGTCAATACACAACAGGTTGCTAGCTACACACACACAAGTACATACACTGCAGAGAGGTCGGCGAAGGCAGGAGAACACGAGGGGAAGCGAAGCAAAGGAAGGAAGCGGCAGAGTTCGAAGAGGGACACGAGAAATCCGTCAAAGAAGGAGGAGACAGAGAATAGGTGCACGGTGGAGAAGCAGGTCCGCGTCGCCGCTGCGGGAAGCACCACAAGGAAAAGAAGTAGATCTATGTATATCTGTATCGCAAGGAAGGAACGCCTGCTTTGGCTGCTCCCGCTGCAGCGGCTCCTTCGATTGTGTGTGTTTGTGTCTGTGTGTGTGTGGTGCAGACGTCTACGCACACGTATACTCTCGTGCATGTACGTGTAGCCCCCGCAGGAATGGGCAGCAGCGCGGGAAAGAATAGCAGAGTCGCCTGCATGCTTTAAGAGTATCTGACATATGCACCGTCAGTTTTGGGGCGGAGGGCATGCACCGTTTTACTTAAAAGCGTGCGTAGCAATCTACTGAGAATTCGAGGTGTGCGAATACGTGTGCAGCTGCTATGCGTGTATATCAGTGCATCGACTGGTAGGCCCAGAGGTGCAAGTGAGCCAGCTGGATAACGGAAGGGAAACAGTTTCCCATTTTGCTCCACAAGGCTCATAGGTTACGAACAGCCATATATGTACTGATACTTCGGTATGCGTACACGTAATACATAAACAACTCCATATGCGCCCCTGCAGGAACAAAGAGACGCATAGAAGTGAACACTTCACTATAGCGACAAAAGAAACATATGCATATGGGGGTTTTGTCAAGTACTGTGACGAACACAAGCACATAGATAGCACCCCGTCTTAACACGGAGAGAGAGACACGCGCGCGTACGTGTGTATGCACACAAACGTGTGGAACAAATTATACAGCCGTAAGTTTGGACGCACAGTTCTCTCTACAGAGTCTGGAGGAAAATACGCGGGAGGAAAAAGAAAGGAGAAATAAGCAAGCTGGACAGAAAAAGGGAGAGGCTGATGTTTCTTGGCAAGATTGAGAGAAATATCTAGGTCAGCGAGAGTAGAAGATACCAAAGAGAACAGTGCGGGGAGTACAGCATCGCAGTCGAGAAATTTTCTAGTGAAGACACGACGTCACCGCGGCGGTTGTCAATGTTGACACGCATATATACGTATGTGTATATAGTGTGAACACATCGTATATATACATATTTGTATGGCTTTTACTTGTATATATGGAAGTATGTGTGAGTGCACACTTGGGTAGGACGTAGGGTGTCCTGACTCGCAGACGCGCGGATGCCCATTTCTCTCCCTTCATACGTGTGTGGGTGTCTCACTGAATGCAAGCGTGTACGTCAGTCATCCGCGGTGCACAGACGACCGCAGAATGGACGAATATAGCAAGAAATGTTGGTTTTCTTCAAGTCCTTCTGAGCTGGGAATCTTGCGGCCCCGGCGGGTGCCTGTGGTGAAGGAGGTTCGAACAAATGCAGTAAATCTGGGATGGAGTGGAGAACCCGGGCGACAAAACTCCGCATGCAAGGAAGAAGCTTTCGCTTGAAAAATTAGAAGCTGTTGCGCCTGCTGCACTTGCTGTAGCTAGGGCAGCGGTAGGAAAGGAATGCGCTGCCGTTCACATCCCGTCTGCCTTTACAAATAACATCAAAGAAAAGGGAAGGGGACGCACATCCGTGGGAAAAAACGATGCAAATCGATAGCGCAGTACACATCAGTTCGTTGTGTTGATGGAAGGGCACGAAAATTACGGGAGCGCAACGCGTCTTTATGTGCGTACAGAGACATACCCACTACTCTACCACTCGACAAGTGCAGGAGTATGTCGCGGTAGTGTGCTTGTCTTCACCGTGTGCGACCTGTTCAGCTAACGGTGCGCCGCTGCCGGACTCTTCTGACCGGCATGCGGAGCTTCCTTGGACAACGGAAGAAGCAAACGCCCACGAGGACTGCAACTGCGCACCTGCATCTGGAGACGTAGCAACAGCGCCGCAGGCTGCTGCAACGGCCGACGCAATAACGCCAGCAACAACTGCTGCAGCAGCACGGCGGGCATCACCTGGATGGCAGCTGTGTCAGCATCCCCCTTTGCAGTCTAGTGCAGTAGCCACCAGCAGGACGGACGCGCGACACGAGTGTTGGCAGCAGTTTCACCATTTCGTTGCCGGCAGCTGACACAGTTGTTGGAATACTGCCCTAGCAGCAGCACTAGAAGGCACACCTGCAGCACGTTCGGCAGGAGTCCTGGTCGCAACAACGTAAGCCGCAACACCATACGAGAACTACACGAGGCTAGTTCCGGAGTGTCTTCGCTGCTGCAAGTCAGCGCACGACTCGATCCTCCAGCATGACGCTACTGCCAGTGAAGGTGTCGACCATACCCACTGTCGCTGCTCGGAGAAGGAGCTCTCCTCTCGGCACTGAGATGACGGATACGTATCAGCATATACGTTTCAATCGCCGACCCCAAGTGCAATTGAATCCCCTCTGCGGATTCGCCGTCCAGAATATACTACTACAAAAAGCAGTGCCGTACGGTGGCGCTGTAGCACGAGTGGCCATGCTGCTGGCTGGTGTGCAGTTGGTTGCCCCGGACCTGCGGCCGCTGCAGCAAGAATGCAACGAGAACGTGAGCAGCCACAGATGCAGCCGCTCGAGCAGCCCGAAGCAGCACGTGCGGCAGTATGAACTGGTGTGTCAAAGAGCAGGTAAGCCGGCAATATCTACAGCAGCAGGGTCAGCAGTAGACGGGAAACCTACAGCAATGCCAGCAAAAGAAAAGGAGCTACGGCCCCAGCAACTGCAGGACACGAAGACGGATGTAGCACCCCATCGAGCAACGGCAACAGCCGCAGCGTTGCTGCCAACGGCTGCAGCCGCAGCGGCCGGTGCACTCGTCAGCTACGCCCGACGGACTACGCTTGATATGCGTGGACTCGCAGCTGCAGCAACAGGGAGAAGGATCTCATCGCAGGACACGGTGGCGGGTGGGGGAGGGGGCGCCGTGTCGTGTTGACCCTGCGTCTAGTGTGCGTAATGCACGAACGTCCGTCGTTGCAGCACGGATGTGAAGATTACCTATAATACAGCGACGGCTGTTGGCCACAGCTCCTTTTACTGAATTTTTCCTTCGTGTGGATACACGCACCGCCTTTCCTTCCAAGCAGTTCAACTGCTTGTTGCTTAGGTCCCCGTATAGATAACGAATGTTCTGCAGCGCGGAGGCATGGCCATACAGTGTACCTGTTCCGCACGACGGGTACTGTCCTCCACGGGTTTGTAAAATCCACCTGATGTAGGGACAATGTGATGTGCGTGTGTGTGTGCACATATCCTTTACATCTACGTAAGCATACGCACATTTTCGCCACATATATGTGTACATTCGTGTGCACGCCTGTATAAATTAGAGAGCGAGGCCGCGCTCCTCCGCACTATCCATCCTATCAAGAGTGAACTGGTGGCGTGTGGAAAATGTCGTATTTCGGTGTACGTACACCGCGCCGTGGCGATCGTTGTGCCGCACCGGTGAAACCGAGTGTAGGCGATACCCCGAGAGTGCTTTTGGGAACACAGTTGCTCATTCAAGGAGTTATCGCGTCAACATTCGAACGCAAACCTATACGTGGACATTTGCCTTTCTCCGTATGTAGATGTAAAGCTCGTTCGTGTTGACAGCTACGTATATGTGCGAGGACAGCACAGAACTCCTGTGTAGTCTAGAACGCACGATATGGGGCGCCTGGGAGGACTCCGGCGCTCTTACAGTTGGCTCGTGCCGCTCACGCGCCCAGACTTCTATACCCGTATTCTTTCTGCGTGCACAATTGAACGTAGAAATATATAGAGAGAGGTGTGTAGGATCGTCGCAGAGGACTAACCATGGATTCGCGTGTGTACTGATACGTGTGTATAGAAACAGATACGCAAGGGGCTCTCCGCACAGGTCTGATTCTGGATTCGCGTCTGTCAAGCTCCACATTGATCTTCACCTGTAGCTAGGACGCCGATGCCATCTAAACAAATGACCGAAAAGCACTTCAAAAGACGTGGGTATTTGTGTGAATGTGCGCTGTATGCGTGCGCCCGTATACGAATACGCATGTGTACATAGTTGTGGACGCCTCTGTGTGGAAGTATGTATATATATATATATAAATGTGAATGTATATACATGGGCGTGTTACAGCCGGGAGCGTACGTAGGTCTACTTTTGTACGTTTGCGTACACGCCTGCACAAATAAGGTGAAATTTGTCCCTTTGCTGCTCTTGTCCCTTCTTGCTCGCTTTTAACAGTCCTTCTGACGGCTTTCGGGCGCTCACAACGTTTGCACCGAGCTATGCTCGAGGCGCCCTTAAGCGTGTCAACACGTTCCAATACCACACGTATATCCTTCTTCCTTTACGATGTACCGCACGTACTGACTTCCTGTTTTTCTTTCATCTCCTTCGACACCGCTGCTGCTTCTCGCCAGTCTCTCCACCAAGGCGGACGAGAGCTGCAAACCCTGCTGCTGACGCCTGCCGTTACCGCCACTGCCGCGAATATCGATAGAGGTGCTCGTGTAACTGCCTCTGTCGCTGCTGTGTCAGTGCTGTTGCTTCTGGTGCAGAAGGGGAGTGGACAGAGAGAGATGCGATATTTAGTGTCATCAACTGCTACAAGGAGACATGCAGCAAGAGGATGTTCTTCGATGGAGGGGGGGTAATGCTGCGTGCGCCCTGAGGCACCAGCTTCTTGAAGGCTACGAACTAGCAACAAATGAAGGGACTGAGGCACCGGCGAAAAAGGCCGAGCAGTTCATCCCGCTAGCGAAAGCAGCATCAGCAGCACTCCACGCAGAAGGAACACTAATAGCAGCAGTATTCGCAGCAGCAACAGGAAGCACGTCAACAGCAGGATCAAATTCTGCGGCAGCAGCAGCAGCAACTGCACTAGAACCAGCGTCAGCGGCTTCGAAGGCGCCTGCAGGCGAAGAAGCAGTGGAGTCTAAGTCACTCGGTTCCTTCAGAATTATTCAGCTTCCAGCTGTAAGTAAAGGATGGCGACAGCAACAGGGGCAACAGCAAGCACAGCAGGACCTTTTGCTCTCTCAACCGCAGCAGGAGCGTCCACAAGAGGACGTGCAACAGCAGGTTACAAGCAAAACGTGTGAAAGCACACTGCAGGAACGACAGCAGATAAAGAAAAAGCTTTTTTCGAATGCAAGGGAAGAGGAGAAAGGTGGACAAGTAGAAGGTGAAGGAAGTGTCTGGGACACCGTGTGCGACGCTCCAGATACCCACCAGCTGTTCCCAGTGAGGTGTACGTACACGGCGCGCGGGCACGCTGTCCCTTCTCCACGGGAGGGGGACGCAAGCAGTAATGAAGCTGAGACTGCAGCAGGGAAAGGAGGACACAAGAATCGCGGTAGTAGTCGCGGTGGACCGCGCCAAACTATTCTCTACAGCGGTTTGGACCGAGGTACACCAGAGGAAGGGCAGCCCGCGAAGCAGCAACAGCAGCAGCCGCAGCAAGAGCGGCGCACAAGGGCCTGCACCGGTGCCGATGTGGGGACTCCTGCAGCAGCAACGACAGGAGAGAAAGAAGGGGAGGGGCGGCAAACTAGCAGGGAGGAGAGGAAAGGACGATCGGAGTTCTCCAAACGCTGCAACACGAGCAGCTGCAACAGCAGTGGCAGCAGAGCCAGCAACAGAGGCAGCAACAACGGCAACAGCGTAACAGGCAGCAGCTCCAGGAGAAAGGACATTGGTCCCAGTTGCAATAGAATGAAGGTTTCGAGAGACCCTGACCGAAACAAAATTAACAGAGCGCTACTGTTGCTATCCGCATCCCGTCGAGAAACTCCGTGCTCCAGCAGCAAACACCAGCCTCTTCGGCAACAGCAGCAGCACACGAAACATCGCCGTCACCTAGTCATCCCGATGCGGGAGAACCGATTGAGCTGCTGCAGGACAGGAAGCAGTGGCTTTATGCCAAGCACCAGCCGCAGTATCAGAACCTGTCTCACTAGCTGCAGCAGCAGGAAGAGACACGGACGCAGTCGCAGAAGCAGCAATGCAGGAGGAAGGGTTCTTCTGCGCAAAGAGGAGCCTTCTGGCACCTTCGCCCCAAGTGGCAGTTGCGTAAAACAGCAAGTGTCTCTCCCTTCCTTCTGGTGTTGCTGTGGCTCAGAGCAAAGCCGTGCGGGTGCTTCTCTTTCTTCATGTAGCCAGTGCCTACACCGGGAGCTGAAGCGTGGGACCAACGGCAGCAGCGGCAGCAGTGTGACGCGCTTCAGAATGCTCGCGACATGCGATGAGCTCCCGCGTCCGTGTGAAGGCCCAAGCCACAGACGAAAATGCAGAAATCTCCTGCTGGCTCCATGCCGACCTGCAACAGTGTCAAGTAAGCTGCGGGGCGGTTGAGGCCGGCTGCTGTCTGTTTCTGTCACTGCCGTCGCTACTGCCTGCTGCTGTTCAGGGATGCATGTTCGCATGTGCACTTCGACAGGACCGGGAGTCCTAACCACCTTTACGCCACGGCTGAAGCAACAGGACTTAGTAAGTCTATCAATAAATATACACGTACCTATATCGGTTGTTATTCATAGATCTGCTTGTCTGGTCAACGTAGGTGGTTATACGTAGTTCACCAGCAATAAAAATTCGTCGTGCTGCGCACTCACAAGCATACAGTCTCTTCACAGCTACTGTTGCGGCCTTCTGCTTTGTTGCGTTGCTGCAGGGGAGAGAAGACGGGAGAAGCATACGCTTTTTGGTGTGCACACGTTCGGGAAATCGCGAGAGAAGCAAAAAGAGCTTTTTGTTCCAAACACCTCCGAGGCTGCACTATGCAGGAACGCTGTCTCGTCTGTATGTACACCTGACGCGTCGCTACATAGTGACACTTCTGGTGTACACTCATCGTGTGCTTCACAGAAGACGCATTATGGCCTCTCTGGTGCCCACACATCGAGGGGCACGTTGGCAAAGAAGACCAACACTGTCATGCTTGCGTGCGATGCACCAAAGCACCTCTCTGCCAAGGGGGTTGGCACGAGGCGCGGTTGCTGCTGCTGCAGCAGCACGCAGCCGCGGAGGCTGCTCGGAGTGGATGTTCGTCGTAGCAGCAGGAAGAAAGACGTAAGAAGCAGGAGCAGCCGTAGCGGCAGCAGCAGCTCCAGAGGCGGAAACAACGGGGGCGGCAGCCGTAGCAGCAGCAGGAGCAGCAGCAGTGGCAACGTGCACATACCGTGGGCAGGTATCACGTCAAAGGCTGGTTACCGCAACGCTGGCTGCTGCACCGTCTGTTTGTCATCCCGTGGTGCAGCGGGGGATTATGACCAGCCAGGGGAGCAACGCCAGCACCGGCAGCAGCAAGGGAGGACAGATAGGCCGTGCTCCTGTAATGCCGCTGCAGCCGCCAGCAGAGAGGTAGAGGCAGGGAGCGGGACGGATAGAACCGAACCTGTGAATCAAAGTCACCCTACAACACGCGCTCTCGAAACCCCCTCAGCAGCAGAATTCTCAGCAGCAGCAAACTCGAAGCTACTGGTGAGAAAGCCAGTAGCAGGAACAGAGACAGAAGCAGCAGCAGCAATTCCACACGAAGCACAGACATCAGAGCCATGTGTAGGAGCAGGAGCCAACCGCCGAGTCGTTGACGCGACAGAACCAACGCGCAGAGCGGGCTGTACTGTTGCGACAGCGGATGAGGAGGAGGAGCAGCCACCTGAGGAGGGCACTGCAACAGCGCACGCAGGGAAGCACAGTCACCCGCTGCTGCTGCTACAGGCGACAGAAAAGAAGCAGGAAGGGCAGGAGGTGGGTAACAGTCCACAACCGCGCTGGCTGAGTACTCCGTCTACGGTTCAATCCGTTAGCGCTGTAAGAAGCGGCAGCTGGTGGAGCGTGAATAAGCACACGCAGATGAGTCTGCAGCTCTCTAGAATTCCACGCATCCTGTCCCCTGTACCGAGCAGCAGAAGTAGCCAACGTGATGACAGCGATATTCTCAACAGCTGCTGCAGCGGCGACTCCCCTGGCACCGGCAACACGGGATGCAGCACGTCCTTTCAAGGTGACCACAAGGGAGGGCTCTGCAGCAGCAACACTTCCAGCGGTGCCTACAGCAACAGTAAATGTCTCAGCGGTAGCGGTTGCAACGGGACACCTGTAAGCAGCAGTCGCAGCAGTGGCAGGAGGAGCGGCGGCAACTCGCCTTCGTCCCTTTCCCTCTTCAAATACCCCCTGCGCGTGCCTAGCTTTTTCGGTGCGTCGGCGCCTTTCTCCGGCAGTTCTGCTGGGCCCCTGCAAGCGCAAGTGCAGCACCAGGAAACGCAGACGCAAAAGCAAGACAAGCGACGACAGACAGAGCAGCATCAGCAAGCGAATCAGCAGCAGCTGGCACAACAGCTGCAGAGGCGGTCACTGTCGCAGCTGGTGGCGCCGTACGAAAGTTTGCATACACAGCAAGTTGTGAGTAGAACACACCAAGAGTTGCAGCAGGAGCAGCAACAAAAGCAGCCGCAAGATGAGCAGCACGGAGACGACGACCAGCAAACTAAGCAGGAGCAGGAGCAGCGATCCATTCAGGGGCAACAACGGGCAAAGCAGCAGCAGTATGACCAAAGAACAGCCGTCTTAATGACAAGCACCGCCGACACGTTATCTCTTGAAGTTCGCTCTGCGGATGTTCCCTCAAGCGCTGGTGTTGCGGCACAAACGTCTCTCTGTGCTGCAGTGGAGACTACTCTCAGAAGCCGCTGCGCTTTCGAGGAGCACGCTCTCTGTAGAGTCCTCCGTGCAGCAGGTAAGGGAGCATCCCGCGCAGCATCGAGAGAGCCGCCAGCAGCAGCAATCTCAGAGACTGCTGAAGCAGGCTCGTTGGCAGCTCCCGCATCCAGTGCAGGAACTGCAAGTGCAACAGCACCTTTAGCAGCAGCTGAAGCAGCAGCACCAGCAGCGAAAGCAGCAGCACCACCAGCAGCAGCAGGAGCACCAATTTGGGAAGGGGGAGCAGCAGTGCCGCTTCAGTTGGGGCTTCAGTGCAGCAGACATCTTGTTACAGATGTAGCAGACCCGTCTAGGAGGCTGTGCGCAGACGAAGCCGCTGTTGCAGCACCAGCAGGAGAAGCAGAGCGAGCAACGCCACCAGGGGTTGGTAACACTGAGGCACTGCAAACAAATGGTCAGTCGAGGAGGCAGTGCTGTGATATTCGGCTCAGTGTGCTGCAACAGGGCGACAACAAAGAGGAGGGAAGCTGCTGCGACATTCCGAAAGGTGGTGCTTCTTCTTCCTCACTGAAACTGCCTACGGCGCGCATCGTCTTCGACCCTTCGCTGCAGGAGACCAGCAGCTGCAATACGTGGGACAGCCGCAGCAGTTGCGGCAGCTGCAGCAGCGGCAGCAGCTGCGGCTACATAAGGCAGCATTTGATACAGCGCAGAAAGCACGAGCTCAAAAGGCAGAATCACCAGCAACCGGGCGAAGAACACCCTCTTACCAGCTCTGTTGCTGTCTCACAGCAAGAGGGAGCAGAGGCAACCTCTGCAGGGCGTGAGAACACCGCGGAAAAACAGCATCAGTTGTGCCAGTTGCAACAACAGCAGCGCCTCCCCCAGGACGAGCAGGACCAGCAGAAGGAACAGCACCAGGAGAATGCGCATGTGGACACGCCGGATTACGCGGTTATGAAGTCCTTGAAGGGAGAGGACGCCTTGGTCGGAAGCCGCCGTGCAGAAAGCAGCTGTTCTGTGCCGTTTTCCGGCGATCCGCAGTCTCACGTGGATCTAGACAACAGCAGTACAGAAAAAGCAGTGGAGAGGCCGCTTTTGAGTGCCGCGGTTGATGGACAGAAACAGCAGCAGCAGGATTATCAAGCCGTCCGGTGCTGCTCCCGTGTCTCTTGTTCTGCACTTGGCTTGGACGCTGGTGGTAGGACAAAGCTTTTCGTACCAGCAGAACAGGTGGCGTCTGCACCCAAGCTGGAAGGGGCGAAGACGCCTGCATCAGCGGAGAGCTGGGAAGAGAAAACTTTCCCCGCCAGAGGCCGGTGTCCGTGCATCCTTACTCCGGTAGGATCGGCGTGGGTTCCTTCTTCGTCAGTCAGCGTGACAGCAGCAATCCACTCTTTTGCAGCAGAGAAAACTTCACTTACTACCGACCGTGCTGTGCTACTCGGACCAGAGAAGCCCGCCGCTCTGGTGAAGCAGGCGAGCAGTCCTGCCCCATGTGGTGCTGTTATGGGTGCTGCGCCGGTGTCGACGGCGGCTGTGGGCGATGTTGCTGGTAGTGCTTCCGGCGCCAGCGAAGCTGCTGCTGCTGCTTGCGTCGCTAAGCATGCTTTGAAAGACCCGTCTACGCCACGCTGGGCGTCTGCTGCTCCTCGAAAGCAGCAGCTGCTGACGGAGATGCCTGAGAAAATGAAGCTCTGCGGGGACGCGGAGCTGGCGTACGGGGATGAAGCGCAGCAGCAGGAAATGCAGAAGGCCCCTGGAGCTACAGGAGAGGTCCAGATAGTCGCGTCAGCAGGAGCAGGAGCCGCCTTGCCTGCACGAAGGACGAGAAATAGTAAAGCGGACTTTGTTGCACCCACACAAACACACGCAGCCTCTGTAACGGAGGAGGAAGGCGAGACGGCGTTCCGAGCTGAAACGTTGATAGCAGCTGTTCAGCCAGACAGCTGCTGCTGCTGGGCGCGCGGTTTAGTTTCTATTTGTTCGGCTGCTAAAACAGACGCTGTTCAACGAAAGAACGTCTGCGACCGCGCACCTGCAGAACAGAACGCCGTGAAAACTTTCTCCTGTGCAGGGGCGCCTCCGCTGCTACAGCAACAGCACTGCAACCTGGTGGCTGGCCCCTTGCTGCCGCGGGGAGCAGTGAGCGGCAGCTTGCTGCTGCCTACCTGTAAGGCAGAAAGTGCCGGCAGTGCTGCTGCAGCGAGGCAACAGGAGCAGCATACAGACTCTGACTGCAGAGAAGAAGCAGCGGTGGCTGGAGCAGCAGCAGCACCTCGTCTACCGCACCATACCCAACAAACACCGTCGGAGACGGCCGTTCTTGCTAATGCTGGTGTGGGTGGTGTGCCTGCTCCCAGCGCTCCTGCCGACGTGGTCGGCAAAGCAGCAGATGCGAGAACACATGGACTTCCTTCGTCTAGCCAACAAGCAGCAGTGGACGTCGCTCACTGGGCAAATGCCGCAGAAAGAGCTCCTCTTGCTGCAGCAGCAGGAGGCACCAACGCCGATACTGCACGTAAAGGCAATGGTGCTGCGAGCGCAGAGGAGGTCGGTGCCACTCCTGCAACGTCTGCGGAGTGCGGCATGGCTGTTGCCGCTGCGAGGGAGGAAACGGGCAGTATATATGCAGTCCAACCGCACACCCATGGAGGAGAACTGGCACGGCGCGCAGCAATGAGAGCGGCGACAATCGGGGCCTGCACTTTCAGCGTAGCTGCTCAGCAACCGAAGTCTCTTCTGCCGTGTTGCAAGCTTCCTGCGTCAAACAGGCTCACCAGCACTTTCACCGGTGGCAGTAGCCCGGGAAACAACGGAATCGTTGACGTTAGCAGCACCAGCGGCAGCGTTGGTGTTGATCTCAGCCAGAGCAGCAGCAGTGTCGTTGGTGTTTCCGAAATTATCAGAAGGGATGCTTTAGAAGAGCTCAGCGCGAGCAGCACCAGCAGCAGTGCTGTGAAGGTTCTCACCTACAGCAGCGGCAGCGACAACAATGGTCCTTGCAGCACTTTCAGCAGTACAGGCACTCTAAACAGCAGCTGCGCGACCGTCATCAGTAGTCATAGCAGCAGTGCCAACCTTCTTCTTAGCACCAGCAGCGGCAACGCTAGCCTCAGTAGTAGTAGCAGTAGCAGTGTCACGCCAGGCGTTCCGGTCTGCTGCAGAGAACCTCACACGCGCGCCTCAGCTGGCGGGGCTCTTTGCAAGCAGCCGCAGCAGCCGACTCTGCAAGGCGAACAGCACCCACGCGAGAGCAGGACAGAGCAAAAGGAAAATACTTTGAGACGCGACAAGCCTCAGCAGCAGCGGCCGCGCACGTTGAGCGGTGGGCGGCAGCAGCAGCAGTGGGAACAAGGGCTGGTGGACGCGCGGCACCTGCTCCCGCTGCGGGTGCAGACTACTTGGGGACTAGTAGAAGTCTCTGCAGCAGGAGAATTTTCCTTCAGTTTCCGCGCCCGCTCTGAACTGAAGCGTCTCTACGAGAGGCGCACTGCACTTTGCTGCCCCGGTGACCCGCTCCAGCAGCAAAGCCACGGCAGCAGCTGCGTGAAGAGCAACGGCTGCATGAACACCAGGGGCTGCACATGCGGCAGCAACAATGGCGCATCCACTTGCAGCGCGTGCAAGAATTGCGGCAGCAGAATCACCTGGGTAGAGCGCTGCAGCAGCGACATAAGAAACACTCCAAGCAAGAGCCCCGGCCGCGCTGCTGCTGCTCCTGCTGCTGCTGCTGCGCGCTGTCTTAGTCTGTTGTCTTCCGACAGAACACTTCAGCGCCGCGCGATGCCTGTAGGCATCGAAGGGGATGCACCCGCTACAACGTCAGGTACTTCAATTGCTGCAGATGCGGACGCAGGAAGCCGCGTTGCTCCCACTTCAGACCGCAGTGAGCCCCCTGCGCATGATGGAAGCACTGCTGCAGGCGGAGGCGCTGCCTGCCTCGCGGCTGCCACTGCTGTTGGCGAACGTGCTGCTGGCGATGCTGCTCTGGCGCATCGCGTGGGTTACGATGCTAGTTCTTCGGAGAAGAAAAGTGCCGGAGTGGGCGAACGTGCTGACTTTGGTGCGACAGTTGCAGCAGGGAGACCACATGACATTGTAGCGCGGTGGACCGGAGCGGAAAACAAAACACAAAGGACAGAGAGAGAAGCAGCAGCCCCGCCAAAACCAGGAGACGCTGCAAGCAAGTCCACTCGAGACCTTCTATTCGTGGTCTTGCTAGGAGGCAAAACCGTGGAGATTAGAGAAAATGCAGCAGGAAAGCGCCTCCTGAAGCGCTACACTTTACCGTGAGCTCTTCTTACTCGGTCACTGCGAGGAAAGAAATACCTTGACAGACAGCAAAGCGTATCTCTCATTTAAACATGTAAAGACACACGAGGCCTCCTGTGCTGCGCAACGAACAGGGTAGCTTTATTCATATACGGCGAACCACGCACACAAGCCGTCGCGTGCGAACGTGTCTCTGTCATTTGCCTATGTCCTGCAGGTCCGTCGCTAGTTGTGCGGTACACCTCTTCTCTCTCCAACGGAGGGCAGCTCAACTGCTGTTTCACTCCACACTGAGAGCCCTCCCCGCGCTAGAAAACAGAGTTTCCGTCGGCAACACCCACCCATACCGGCCGTTTGAAGAAACTTATGAGAATTCACCTGGAGTGCCGTAGTTGCACACCTGTCCACGAGCATGCCTGTACACACCCACGTCCTGTTGCTGCACACCCTCGCGCACCTGTAGAGATGTGACAACTCTACCGCACACAGACCTCTCTGGGAAGAAGTTATCCGTACAGATATTGTCACATACAATCCTCAACACTTCTGTGTGTGTGCGTGTGTGTAAATCTCTCCGTTTATGAGGATCTTCTTGCACAACTCTTGCTTGCCAGGGAAGCTGCTACCCGTGCGTACATCTCACATGTCTTCGGGGAGTAGTGCTGCTGCGCGTGCTGCAGTGGCTCGGGATGCGTCAACGGGACCCCCGCCCACCTGAGGATGCGTCTGCTTAGCGCAGCTTCAGTGGAAGTGTGCGGCTGCTTCTGACCTTCCTGTTGACCGCTCTCTCTGAAGCTGTGCTGATGTTTCGGTCTCCAACGGGTGTGCTGTTGCTCCTGTCCCCTGCAGCCGTGTGTGCGGGTGCTGCTGCTGCACCTACGTTCTTCGTTTCTCGGGGGCTACGCAGCTGCCGCTATGGCACTGCTGTGAAGTACCTCGTACTTCGTGCTGCTGCTGCATCGTTAGGAAAGCAGACGGTCTCTCCGTGTCTCGGTCGTCTTTCTCACTCCCTGCGCTGCTGCTGAGGAGCAGGAGGAGGATCAGCAGCAGGTGGTGACGCCTGCCACGGGAGGCACTATGTTCACGCGTGTGCGAGAACTCGGCAGCGGGGTCGCATGGTGTGTGCCGCTGCAGGAGCTTGCCGGAGCGGCAGCGAATCCGCTACCAACATGCGCTGGAAATCTCCTGGTGCCTGCAGCGCAACACGCCTCGAGTTATCTTCGACCTCATGACGGTATGGGCGCCCTTTTCATTGCTGTGTACGTATTAGATACAGTAGTGCATGCACAGACCCGCAGTGGCCCAAGCGCACTCCACACATACGCACACACAAACACAGGCACCTGCCAACTGGCTTGCGTTGCTCGATATACCTCCAGAATACTCACACGTGCTCCGAGCGTATCTTGCAAGGTGACACAGAGCAACAGCAAGCCTAGCTGCGCACGGGAAGAGGAAACGCAGCCAAATTGCAGCGGCGTCCTGACGCCTTGTGGCTTTTGCGCGGTATACGTCTATATGGACACACGTGTACGTCTGTTTTGTATTTCCATGCGCCCGTTGTTGCCTTCTTTTTCGATTTCCATTTGTGTAAGCGTTGCACGTTGGCTCTTTGGGCGGGTAGACGACTGAGACTCCTTTGAGCTTACGGGGAAGACGGCAGGAAGCTAAAGAAGAAAAGGCTGAGATATTTTGTACGGAAGAAAGTGGACACACTACCTGCTTGTGTAGATATTTTGTTGACGAATGAAAATCAACGAACTGAACGAGTGTAACTTCGACGACTTGGCCAGCCGCGCACAAAGTGAATGCTGCGGGAAGATAATTGAGCGCCGTCACCTTTCAAAAGACAGGCGTAGATAGGGACTGTAAAGCGCTTGTCACTAGAAGGTGTGTGAAGTGGGAGATGCGTGGGAGGTGGTGTGTGGAGTGCGTCTTCGCGTAGTTCGTGTACGTGACGCGGCGCCGGGGGCGCCTGCATACGGAACACGTGACGCATGTGTCTACTGGGCAGGTTCAAAATCAATCAGGGGAGCATTCGAAAATCGCATGCTGCCGAAGTGTGGGTGCGGAACATATACACAGGCTTGCTTTCAAGTGGACTCCCTGTCGCAGCAATGCATAAACGCATAGCCTTCTGCAGCAGTACATATTTGCAGAGAAAGCACTACTTGATGAGCGACCCTACTGTCTGGTAGACTATGATTTACACATGTACCTGAGGTCATATGCAGCAGCCGAAAAAGGCGTGGAGACGGATTACCTATTTGAGCGTATGCTGCATACAACTGAAGTGTGCGTATGTATGCGTTGTCATCCGTGGATCCTTTGCTCAAGTGTGCAGACGAATGCTATCTGCTGTACGTACGCTGCATCCAGGTAGGACGCTTTCAGCTTGTAGGGTGTGGCAACACTTTGTCCGTGTTGCGCGGCTGCTTTGAGAGCTCTTTTTCGCCACATGTGGCAAGCGCACAGCTCGAAGGCGGTAGTGCTACGCTGAAAATTTGTACGCGCTCGGGCACCGCTCTGGAGTTGCCGCTTAGTGTGCTGGAGCAACTAACGCAGCCTCCTCTGGTCGTGTTCAAACACTCAAGGCCCCCGTTTTGGCTCGGCACATGCCCACGACCTTCCATCAACGAAGAAAAACTTCTGCAGCGTCTGCATGATCAGCCGCAGGAGCAGCCACTTCACGAAGAGCAATTCCAGGAAAACCCACGCTGTCTGTCGCAGCAGCAATCTCCGCACCGCGCACCACCAAGCAAACAGTCCCCCCCGAGTGTCGCACACACTGTGAAACAATTTCAAAGCTCTGGGAGCGACAGAACAGCGGTAAAAACGCGCCCAAGAAGAAATAAAAGTTGCACTACCGAGGAACGGGCGCATCAAGCGCGCATCGTCGAGCTCCAGCAGTCAACAGGGCGAGACGCTGTTGAGAATCTGCCGGCAGTATTGAAGGCTCTTGCTGAGGCGCAGCTTTCCCTTGCTGCAGTCGCGCAAATCTGCCCAGTTATGCTAGAGGCATACTCTCTGTGTTGCGCCGCGGAGGAAAGAGGATTAAGACGCTTTCACGCGAAAGTGCAGCGTCGCCTCAAACGCGCATGTTACCGGGGCAGGGAAGCTGCTGCGAGGGCGCCTGATCGCTTGAATTCTCGTTCTTATATGAGCACAATGGACAGTAGTACAGATAGCAGCAGCGCACTGTCCTGTATCTCCGTAAGCGGTTTGCCGGAAATATGTGATTCGGAGTACGATATAAAATGTGATAATATAGGAGTCTGCTCCGTACAGGTGTCTCCTGGCGTGCAAGAAGCAGCATCCACAAGAGGGGCCGCTGGCGGGAGCGTCCACATGAAGAACTTTGCTGCTCTTCCTAATGCTGACGTCGGCTGGGGAGTCACCAAAGGCAGCAGAGACGACGAAAGTTTTATTACGCTTCAGCGGAAGGTGTATTTGAGCGTTTTCCCACTGTGGTTTAAGCAACACTAGCTCTCCATGACACAAGTAGAAGCACTTGCGCTGCCTGTCCGAAAGAACAGGTCTGACTTAAAGGTCTAGTCGATGCAACCAGGGATTCCGCTTCAAGGCTTCTGGCTCGTGTAACGCATGTGCTTGGGCTTCTCATGCTGCTTTCTACTTGAAACAAAGTCTGCGCCGTGAGGCGGGCCTTCTCTAGGGGACGCCGGCGCAGAGGTGTCCGCTCCAGTTCGACGGGACAAACCAGGGGCAAGAGACGAATTTGTAGACTTTGTACGTAGAGTTGAGTTCTGAAAGGCGTTTGTGTGGGCGGGGAGACCGGTGACGCCCCGGAAAAGCAGAATGTTACAATTCGAAATCGAGTGTCTTTTACACTGTATTCTGCGCAAACGTCCTTTCGTCCATCCTGTCAGGTCCCGTACTACGGCGTTCCCTCCCGAAGGCAAGCGTGATGGGACCGCGACGACTGCGGAAGTCATTATGCTAGTGGACTTTTTTGCAGTTGTCACCTACGATTCCTCACGGTACAGGAAACTATTCAAACTTGAACGTCCACGTGTATGTATATTGTGTAGTACTGAAATTCCAGCCTTCGGGCCGTCCTACAGTGGAAAGAGTATACGTGGGTCGTCACTCAGTACGTGACCGTAAGTACCGGGCAGGTGAGCTCCTACGTGTGCACATCAGTGTGAATTAATGCGAAGCACACGTGCTTTTTCTGCTACAGCGTACAGTGCAATACGGTGCCCTGGACCGTAGCAGGGAGGGTGACTGCACTTTAAAGGGCAGCAAGCGCAGAACAGAAAGGACCGCAGCTAATCAACAGCTACGCAGCAGCTGACTCTTGATTAGCTGTGGCTTCTTACCGTGAGCGTAGGTCTCTTAGACGTAGAACTGAGTGCACTTTGGTAGTGCCCATAAGAAAGCACTTGTGACTGGCTCGAGTGCACAGTGCCAACTTCTCTCCCTGCTTTACACGCTCCACTCTCGCGAAAAGTGTGTGATGCGAAAAATTTCGTGAAGGATTTCGGGTGGCTCCGTGCGGTATCCATTGTGACAATGGAGAAAGCCCCTGCATAAAACGGGTGAAGGCTGTCCGGCTGACCACTACCCCTGACACCTTTTCGAGGCGCTATTGGCCGTAGCCTACACATCCTGTTTGGGTGGATCAATGTAGTCGAGAGGCTACATGGTGATTGCTGCCCGCGACAAACCAAACCTGAATGCTCCCGTGTTTTCCGCTTTCCACACAAACACGGACCGCCACCTGCTTCCCCCGTGCTGCAGATTATTTTCGCCGTGCTCATCCATGCGAAGGGCAGCAGAAGGAGCGCTTCCAGCAGCGTACTAGCAACGGCAGTAGCACCTCCCAGCGTTGTTCTTTCAAGAAGCTTCTGAAAAACAACCACGGGCTGCAGAAGATTTCACCTCTCGTTGTCTTCTTTGAATGGCGGCTCGGCATTACTTAGACTGAAGATGCAAAAGGGTGCATCCGAGAAATGTGACAGAGAATGAAGCATCACCTACAGGACTACAAAGAGGTCATCGAGGGGAGATATCCTCACAAAAGCTGCAGCAGACTGTACACGTGATGACGTGCATGCGACTGCTACAGGACCGAACAGAGGACTGACGGCTTCGAGAGAACACACAGTCCCACTTCCAGATGTAGTGGCGGCGTAGTCCTGGTGGAGTGAGGAAGTACGGCCACGGAGTGGACAGCTGAAGATGGTGTACTATGGGACCAGTACCACAAAAGCTCCGCAGAAGCAATGGAGGCGATGAAGTGTAGGTGTAGGCGAAGCAATATCAGCCACAGCGGCTGGGCAAAACTGGTGTTAGGCCGAGCGGGAGACGCGCATTGACAGAGCGAATTGTCTGGAAAACGTTCACCTCATTCCGTAGCCATGTAAATCTTTTTCATTTTGTGAAGAAGTAGCCTCTTCTCTGTTCAGTCCGTGCATTCGCTATGTGCCACATAAGCCGTCTGTGCCACCTTCCGAGGGGGCAAGTACTTCATATGACTGTAGAGACCCACGAGGAGGGATCGAGAGATAAGTTGAGTGTGTAAGTGTAAATGGGCTCCTGTTAACGTCTTTTCATTCGCACGAAAACAGTTTTTGTTCCTCCACAATAGCACTGGGCCCCGCGTTTCGAGGCGCTGCGTTGAAAACTTTTCAAAATGATTCTCGTCGGGTATGCGTGTACGAATGCGTCTGTGCGTATTTGTGTCTATGCCTTGAAAGCGTACGGTCATGCAAATATGATGTCCAGACAGGTGGACATTGCCGGGGCTCGACAGTGTCAATCTTTCTCTTGGTGTGCCTCTTGACCCAACATCTAACCTCCTTGTAATTTGTAAGCGCGCGTGTTCCGGCTTCCCGGTTCCCTTGTGTTGGGGCGACGGGGACGGATGCTTTGTGGTGTCCACAGCAGACTGGAAACTCTTTACATGCTTCGGGAAAGATATATTATTCAAATACTAGCGTACTGAGTACAGTTGTATTTGGATTGATTTGTTCTGAAACTGGGTTTCGGATTATATGTGTAGAAACTATATCTACTTACAACGTGATAATCACTCTTCACGGACTGTCTATGATCTTTATGTTTTTGATGCCCGCATTATTTGCAGGTTTTGGTAACTACTTTGTACCGACGGGGAAAACTTCATCTGTTAGTGTGGCCGCTTGCAGAAGACGCGTGACTGAAACCTTTGCGTTAGCAGTCCTACCATATACTTGGGAGAGCGCGCACGTTAAAACTGGCAGAGACCATGCCGCGCAAGTTGGACTTGATCATAAGTATGGGTGGCGCCTTTCCAGAAGCTGCTGCCTTCCGCAGCAATCAAGATTCATTCCGCGGCAGAAGTTAACCACGTGCAGCTTCACTGTGTCGGAAGCGGCAGCAGCGGTAGCAGAGGCAAAGGAAGCAGCAGCAGTAATGGCCGCAGTCACGTGGCGGACAGTACCGAGAAGAGCGGTGGAAAAACGGCGAACAATCGTCTATACTCAATCGCCTCACTGCGTTTCCGAGTAAGAGAATGGCCGAGGAGCCGCCGGTGACGAAAGTGTCGAAGACGCCTCCTACGTTTTCATACATGTGTTGCAAAATCAATCACTACAGATGCGGACACGTATTCCCTTAGCGTGGTGATCTACTGATTCCGGCGAAAAAGCACTACTACTTCAGGTAGGAATTAATACGTGGACCTGCGTATATCCTCAGTTACAAGCATAATCTCAGGGGCAGTCGTGGTGGCGGTTTCCCCTCATCTGTTTCATTCCAGACGTGCGCACGTTTTGGGCGCGTCGCTCTGTACGTCTGGAGGATAAGTTTGAATTTCCCTTTGGATTCTCCCTACACTCGTAAATTCCAATTATGCAGTCTAAATCGAGTACGTTGTAGACAGTATATTCTTTCTGGCAAAGGGCTTCCCTGTCCCTAATTTACTCACGTGGCACCGCGTATTGGGAACAGGGGAAGCGCCGCCATTCAGCAGTGCCTATTCAGCACTAAAGAAGGTCAACCTAAACACCGTGAATTGTCTCTGGTGACAAGGCCGTCGTTTTACCAGTGGTATTCGGATGACACATGTAGGCACTAGTCAAATCGAGGCAGGTCAGGTTAGTAGCAGTAAGTGACCCTGTTCAAGCATGACTTGCGATTGCAAGAGCATATCCATCTCCGTGTGAATACCGCAAGTGATACATCCCAATTATCATAGGTAACAGACGCTTGTTTGTGCTCCATGGGATTGACCTGCAACTAGAGCCTTTCTACAGACTCGTGACAACGTATCCTGTGCCGCCGCCACTTGTCTGCGGAGTGTATTCCTGTTTCCGTCCAGGTGCACGTGTGCCTCCAGGTTTCCACGGTAGTCGAAAATGATATCGCCTGAGTGTGCTCACAGATATTTATGCTACAGCAGGCGGGACCGTAACGTTGTACAAGCACCTCAGGGTCCTTCGTAAATTGCTCCACACGTACATCAGGCACACGTTTTCACTCTCGCCAATGTTGTCTTGGCTGGACACAACTGGACGCACGGGGACTGGGACAGTCTGTGCGACATGAATCTGCCTCGACAACCCCATCATCTCATGAGTACAGAGCGAAAGAGGCTGCTCTCAATTCCCTTGTTTTTCGCGACTCAAAACTGGTAGCCGCAGGGGTGCAGCCGGCTCCAATGTGAACAGTATAAATCAGTGCAGCAAGCAGCACCTCCAGCGGAATTTTGGTTTTTGTGAGCCGCAGGGGTGTTTTATCTTGAGGCGTCAGCATCAGAAAACCTAAATAATTCTTCCTCAACTGCTGCTCCTTCAGGTTTGCTAGGCCCAACAGTATCATCGCTATTATTTAATGTTGTGCAGTACCGTGAGCCTTCGTAAGCAGTTTAATTGAGAAGGTTGTAATCCAGTCTTCGCGGTACACCGCAATTTTTCCCTGGTAGAGGTCGGAAGTTCTGCGAGGGCCGAGCGCCACAAGAGCTGTCTGCAACACTAGCAGATTCACGGTAAAAAAGTTAGTAAACGTGTATCAAAGCGCTGTGGACACAGTAGAAGGCCGCTGAGGAGCATTTTGAGAAACGTACACGCTGACTAATGGAAGACAGCCTTGCCATTCATACGCTTCTTGTGGGAGATCTTGACTTGGTAATCTGAACTGCTGTGAACTGCTGCACTGTCCGGCGCCTTGCAGCGGAGAGTACAGCGCACGCTTCCACGACACGATTGCAACGGCCGGTCGCTGCTCACTCCGACCAGGGTTCGTGACGGCATTGTGGAAGGAGACACGGTGACAATTAGCCTTTGCTACGAAACAAAAACACGCGCCGCCTGTCCATCACCTGGGGGCGTCTTGTGAGGGGTCACGGACTCTCCTGTTCGCCCTATTGTTCTTATGCGTAGCGTCCGAACACAGGTAAGCAACACTGCGTGTGTATGTTCCGACCGACAAGAGCCGCCACTATGTTTTGTGCAATGTCCTTCTTTTGGTGAGCACACTTTAGCTTTTCTGTGCAGTAGACCAAGTGTGGACCAGCACCCTGTAGTCAAGACACAGCAGCACATCCTCATGTTGAAAAGCCGTGCACGTCGAGTGTGACTGACAAGCGACGCACAGCTTATCGTGCGCATTCTACTGGACAGTACAATGACTTCACGCATGCGGTGGCTCGTTGGAGGACAACTGGTGACACAACCAAAGATACAATTTCTTTCTCTAAAACCAGCCACCACGTCGCTGCGCTGGAAAGGACTTCTGAGCTACGCAGTGAATAAGAAGAATTTGAAGTGCTGTCCTGCAAGCAGAGAGTTCAACGAGTCGACCAGGCTGTCTTGTGCCTGCAGAACGCCGGAACCGTAATAAGCCATTTGGGAGGTTAAGGCTTCTGGTGTAGAAATCAGTAGAGAGCAGCAAAGAGCCTGAGTTCTTGTTGTCAGTTTTGCAAGCTTATATGGCTTGACCCGCATGTGCGGTGACAACGTTGGTGCAGAGTTGTCACAATGGAGCCACAACCGAACAGGCAGCAGCCGGTCGCACTTCGGTGTAGTTGAGCGAAGTGCCTGCGCGAGTGCAGCTAGTAAGCTGTCAGTAAAGCAAAAAAACCATACAATAGGTGGCAACCAGTCGCACGTAGTAGTCGAGTGAAACGTGTGCAGAATGTTGTAGATGATTTTTTAATCCAGAAGGAAAAACATCGAAGAGCCGCAGCAAGCCGCACGCCACAGTGTTTCTAGGTCCTGAAACCGCGCTTCGATGGACTGAAACACTACGCTAGCGTTCGGCCGATGTTCGGAACTGCGGACGGTGCTAAATGACACGACTGGGAGCTGGAGACAGTCAAACACTTGTCTACGAATAATAAGAGGTATCTTCTTACACGCACGGGGAGACCGAAAATTTCTCCCGCACTCACGTCCGTTTTTTACGAAGAAAGAGATGGTCATGTTGCGGACGAGCAGCAGGGAAATGAATGGCGTATATCTTGTGTGGGTAGGACAATGTAGTACGGGCTGCATACACGCAGTAAGAGCGAGTCATTGTTGAATTTGACACCGGTGGTCGTTCTAATGCGCGGAAGAGCACTACTGGCGTCTTGCTGCTTGGCTGGATCAAAACTTACATTTCGATGTCGTCTACCTTCTCCCACAGGTACAGAGTGGAAGAAATACACCCCATTCGCGCACCCGTGAGCGGTTGTAACGACTTCAATTTGGTCACCGAGTTACAGATAGACGTTCACTAGGAAGAACACGTTTAATGTTTTCAAGCTATCTGCGTGTACCACACTTCCTACCCGCACTCTGGCGCAGTGCGCTGCAGTAGTGACTGCCTTATGCAACCGTAGTCCATAAGACCAATGCTGCTGCCCCTCCTGTGCTTGGCGGTTCCCCGTGCCAGACAGCTTTTCTCCGCTATCTTCATTTTAACACGGCAATCAAGTCGAGGGTGCTAACTGACCTTTGCCGCGCTGCTGGAGAGCTGCGCAGGCAGCCCAACAGAGCAGCGCCATGCTACTGACCTACAATTCCTGGACTGCACGGTCGTCTCACAAGCGCTGCCGTGCTACGTCAAATGCTGCTGTGTTTCGTGTGGCCCTTGTAAGTTGCTGCTTACGCTTCATCGTTGCAGGGGGTGCTGGGGTGGGGTGATAGCCACTGCTCTGCTGCACTGTGCGCTGTTGAGCTGCCGTCTGTCGTATGATAACGTTGGGCCTCCCTTGCTTGATTTTGAAACTAGTGTTGAGGTGGTGCTGTCACGCAAAATGCTGGTGCTGCATCAGACGCGCTTCGAAAATGAAGCGGGAGCTGCGAATCTGCTGTCCCGCTTTCGTCGTCAAAGGCGTCGTAACCAGTAGCTGCTGCTTTGCCCTTGTCATGCCAACGTAGCACAGTCTCCTCTCTTCCAACAGCTCCTTCTCCTCCTGCTCCAGGTGGTCCTGCTCCAGACGGTGTTGGTGCTGCGCGACAGCGGAAGGGTGAAGAGGGCGTGGTGGGTTCTCCGGAAACGAGCCGCACCGCTCGTTTTCTCGCAGGAGAGGTAAGTGGCTGCAGCAGAACGGAGAATGCACTTGGCACACGGATGCCCCTCTGATTCATGAGCACATGCAGAAAAATCTTGGATCTGCCTGGAAGACCCGCATATAAAGGAACCACAAAAACACACGTCGCTTACAACACTGGGGGCAACCGGCACGCATCGGCACGCGGAGTCGATGACGCTGTGATTCTTTGTACGCACGCACTAGGGTTAAAGTGTTTACCTGGTTGTTACAACCATTACGGTATATGTGGATTTCCTGGCTTGGGATGTTCATGTCTGCAACAGGGGGTCCCTTCAGACACACGACCTGCGCCCGCAGAAGTATGAGCTAGACACGTTAAGCACCTCGCACACAGAAGGCGTGTGTCTGCAGCAGTGCGCACACTGGTCTCGTTGGCGTCTGTTGCTGCTTTTTCACTCTATCAAGGTGTGTCTTCCCTTGCGTCAACAAACTCAGGTGCAGCTAAGGTGTCTTATTCTACAGTAGGGCTACTCGCCTCTGCCATTTGCAATGGAACAAGTGGATGTCAGCACACACACACAGACGGACGAACTTCGCTTGTGCAATCAAAAAACGCATGTCTGCAGATATTATGGGCGTGTAAGAGGTTGTCAGTGAATCAGAGAATCTTTCACAACAAGTGCCCGCGGACTTCCTACAGAGGCAAGCATATACAAATACCCACACATGTGCGCGTGCCGCTGTACGTGCGTACGCCAGCATGACATAGTACAACCATCTCATACGTACGTAGACGTACCGTTGCTTCCTGCGTGATGTGGCACACGAATGCACGCAGCCTACCGATATAGGTAGTTCCGCAGACACCAGCGCACGCGGAACTTGGCTGCAAGAGTGTCCACGTACGAGCACGCAAGATAGACCACGCCTTAGCATCGTAGCCTATGCACTCAACTACTAAAGTATTGCTTCATTTTTCGCACATGCGTATGTGCATGGATGGAGAACTCGCACGTGCATGGGTATGGTCAGAAGTACAACGGCGCATAAGTAGGCGTCCGAACGGACGCGCCCAGGCGTGAGGACTCTAATAATACCGTTTACAGGTGATGTCAATCTACCCCTGTACATCTCTTTCTTTCTCTGTTCATATCGCTCCTTCTTTCTTTCACACGTCGTTGACTTGCAGCACGGCGTACGCGCGTGCAGAGGCATACGCAAACCTCCGCAGGGCGTACTGTGCTGCAGCGCAACGTCTGTGCATGCTCCCCCCCCCGCTTGGCCATTTTTGCGTAGGGAAGCGTGTTCCTCCGGCATGCACCCTACCGCAGCGCGGGCATACACGTGGACGCGCACCTGCGCAGACACGTCTGTGCATACACGTAGAAGCGTGCACAGACGTCATTTACTTGTATGCGCGTCCGACGAGTACGCATGGACTGACACGCACGTGCGTGCATGTGTCCAGATTCAGCTGACTATTTATATAGGTATGTGCAAACATGCGATGAGATCAACATACACGCCGTTGTACGTGTGAAAGTACAAGTTTGTGCCCGTCCTGCGCAAAGATGTCTGCCTGTGCTCCCTTCCAATGCGGGTGCACCTAACAAAACCTATGCCAGCTTATTACTGCGTGTCTGCGCCTGCATCTGCCCACAAGTGGAGACAGAGAGCCAACCAGGCGCATCACCACGGCGCAGGGCGCCGGTGCCAGTACTGAGCAAGCTATCCACGCAAGGCTGCGGTTGCTGCCGCAGCGGCTGCTGCTGGCGCCGTCACAACTGTCGCTGCGGAAAGCCTTCCGATAAGATTGTTGCGACTGCTTTTGCTATTCTTCTGAGCACTTCTGCTGGCGTTTTCGTATCAGCACCACTGCTGTCCCAATATTCTTCACGCGCTCTTGCGGACCTGTTGGTCGTCCTGATCGTGCTGCCGCTAGTGCCGACAGTGCTGCTGCTGCTGCTCTAGTTGTTGCTGCTGTGGGCCTGCTGTTCCTGTAGGCTCGCCTTACCCCTCATGTGCACGGCAGAGGATGACAACAGGCCACTCCAGACCTTTGGCTTGGTGAATCGTCGAGAGGATGACGGCGTCGCGTGTGGCGTGCTGCTGGTGCTGCAGCGGATGCACGCCGCTGCAAAAGTCGTTGCTGATATCCAGCAGGAAGCGTTTCACACAGTGCCACCCGAGTGGCTCTGCAGCGTTGGGCGTGTATGCTTCTGCGGTCCGCAGCAGACTCCACACTTGTTCCAATTTGTCGTGGAGAGCTGCGCTGCCTACTTGTGCTGCCTCTGTCTCCTTGTTGTCTGCTGGGACACTCTGCTTGTACCGCTTCTTTGTCGGCTTCACGGACGCCGCTGCTGATCCCCCTGAACTTGCTAGACACGTAGCCGGAAAAGACGCTTCGTTCGGCAACTCCCCACTCGCGCTGCTGCTGTTACGAGTGTTGCTGCTGCTGTTCATGCTGCTGCTGCTATTGGAGTCGGGGCTGCTGCTTGTGCTGCAACAGCTGCTGAATGTGGTGCTCGGTGTGCTGTCGCTCTTCGACCGCGTAGTGACCTTGCGCCGAGCAGCGGCGCTGCAGCGGGCAATGTGCGCCTCGACGCCGAGGTCAACGAGAATGAAGCGGAGGACATCTGCTGCACTTACTTGCTGCTTGGTCAGGGCATGCAACTGCGAGAGTTCCTGGTGCATTCGCTGCAGCTGCTCTACCGTGTGCTTCGTGAAATGCTGCATGTTGCCTGTGCTGCTACGCCGAAGTGACTTGCTCTCTGCTGTTGCCTCCTGCTGCTGACACTCCGCTCCACCGCTTGCGTGCTGCTGCGTCGCCCAGGGGGCTCCCGGTTTGCATGTAGCAGCGGCAGAATGAATGTCCTGAACTTTGCGCTCTGCAACAGCAGCACCGACGTCCCGTTTAACGCGTTTTTCGCGGGGGCCTCCTCTGGCGTTGCTGCTGCTGCTATGGTACACAGTAGTAGCATTATCAACGACGCAGCAGAGGCAACGGAAAAGAGAATGAGGTCCTTCTGTGGCTGCAGCAGAGTGTGGGCGAGGCTCCTGCTGCAGCTGCAGCTGCTTCAGATTATCCCCTAGGGGGTTGCCTCCTTCGCTGGCCTCTGGCTGCGCGCCTTCAGAAGCAGCGGCAGTCCCACGCTTTCTTCTGCGACCAGTCCCCAGGACACCACTGCTGTTACATCGGCTGCGTGTTCTCTTGTCAGGGGGGACAGCAGCGTCAAGCATTTCGTCAAGCTTTTTCAGCACAGCGGGTCCCACACCTTTAATCCTCTTCAGCTGCAGCGCCTTTATGAAGCTCCAGTCATGATCAAGGTCTATTGCGAGCCGTAGGTAAACGAGGCAGTGCAGCGTGTCTGTGCGACGCAGTAGCTGCTGTCCGCATAGCAGCTTTGTTGCAGCTGTGCTGCGCAACGGAATATCTTTGGGAAACGTCAGCAGGCCCCACCGCCTCCCCAGTAGCAGAGCAGGATCGGGTGGGCGCTCTGCGGTGTAGCAACACTCCACGTTCTGCTGCCGCCGCTGATGCTTCCCTGCACGTCCTGCTGCCACTGTTGAGCTAGCGCATGCAGCATTCGTAGCCACACCAGCACCAGCAGCTGCATTCACTGACGTAGCACTGACGGACGTCGCAGCAGACGCAGGAACGCCCGAGGAAGACAAGGACGCACTCGCAGCTCCTTCACAAACAACAGCAGCTGCAGGCGCGGAAGCCGCGCAGCGATGTGGGCCAGGCCCAGAGGTGGAGCGCTGGCTGGATGAAGGTTCCGCAGCGGCAGCAGAAGGAAGGGCCGGTAGGGCAGAGCAGTAGGGGAGGATACCTGGACAAGACGCAGCGCGGAGAATCGCAGGATCCGCGAGGAGGGCCTCTATCTCTTTGAGCGCTCGATTCGTGCGGGAGAGAATTGCAAAGTCACACCAGCAAAGGCGTCTGTGTTGCTTCACAGCAAGAATGAACCGCAGGATGTACTGCGCTTCTGCGCGAGGAGAAGAGAGCAGCGCGCACAGAACTGGAGGCAAAAACCCCGGCACTGCGGCGGGGGCGGCCCCTCCCGCACGTGCTACCGTAGGTCCCCCTGTCGGCGGGTGGCCGGGGATGGCTGCGGGCGCTGCTGATTCAGCGGCAGCCCGCGGCGGGGCCGGCAGCTGGGCCGCCCGCAGCTGCTTCGGGCGGCGCCGCGTGTTGTGGGCAATCAATGCCGCACTTGAAGAGACGATGGCAGGAGAGCAGCGATAGTTCTGCGACAGGTGCAACTCTAGCGCGTGAGGGTACGCCTGCTCAAATAGAACAAAGTTCTGGTAGACAGCGACACAAGAAGAGGGGCAATGCGCATGCATGAGTGCCGCCCCCGGATGACGCCCCCCCACAAACGCGTACGCACACACGTGTCTACACTGAGACGATCTCGTGGCCACAATGTAGAGGTCCTCGACACATTCCCCGGCCCTCTCTCTCATCCGTCCTTCGAGTGCACACGCAGCGTCGGCCCCCCACCAGGCGTGTTTAGACGCGCCGACTCACCCACACCCACCCTCACATTCGAAGACTTTCTCAGGTACGCTGCGATATGTATGCCGCAGAAACAATGTGTATTCAGCAGACGCCTAGCCGCTCCGACGGCCAGACCGGCATATGGGGAAGATTCGCGGTCTTACGCGTGACTGCTGCACAGGAAGGTACTTTCCTCCCCACAAACACACAACGGCTACGCGTCTGCGCGGAGCATCCGCAATACATGTCGGCGTCGAGCGGCGTCCACACGCAGACAGATGAACGTGTGCCTCTACCTTTGCCTGGCACGAGGCAGCACGCCAGCACAAGCGAGAGAGCCGGTTCTGTGTGTCGAAGAAACTAGAGGCCGGAGAACCTGCTGCTTCCTACACATTCCCCCCTCCTGCCGTATACCTATTGTGGATCTACTACGTGTTTGACTAGCAAAAGCTTCCTCTGCGCCAGTATACCTGACGCCGCGTGTGCGTGCCTCTCGGGAGACACCGTCTTCTCTCACATGCCCTTGAGGTGTGTATGTATACGTTTCTGTCCTGCTTGTTGTGGAGCAGATCTACGGTTTTTTTCTCCCCTGTGCTGCATTGGAGGCGCCCCATATTATTCGCCTCTTTCTCTGTGGTCTACACATAACTGTCTAAGGCGCAGCCACATACGCGCACTGAAGTACACACTGACCGTGTTTGCCTGGAGTCCTGTATCTACACCTTAGGACTGCAGCGGTGCTCACGCCTGCATGTACGTACTGCATGTGTCCCGTGTCTATGGCGAGTCTAACTAACGTCACCACCGGTGCGGAGAAGACGGCTCCGACAGCCGTCTTCGCTAGCTGCAGCCGACCCCCCCAGCTCTCCTTTTCAGCGTCGCACTGCATCACGCACGTCTCCTTGGGCATGTGCGCGTTACGCGTCTTGCTGCTCGGGTGTGCCTGCGTAGTTATCACTTCTCGTGCCGAGCAGCAATGGCAGCAACTCGAGAAACAGCACAAGCGCAGCAGAAGGCGGCAACAGAGGAGCACGGTAGAGCCGCGAGGAGGAAGACCGCTGCCGTTGCAGTGTCTTTAGAGAAAGAAACAGTGGCTCCTGCTGCAGCTGCCCTATCTGTAGGCACCTTCAACAAAGGCGTCGAATTCGTTGCTGACACAGCACGCGAAGAAAGCTTGCTGCTGCTGGTGCCTCCTGGAGGCCTTGCTGCTGCTGCTGCTGACGCTATTGTCACTCGTCGCAGGTCCCCCTTACGCAATGGTGGGAAACGTGGCTCTCCTGCAGAGTGTGCTGTGCTGCTCTCTGTTCTACAGAAAGTGCTGCTGCTGCCTTTGGTCTTTTGCTGGTGGCGGTGCCGCTGGTCCTCCTCACATGCGCGGGCGGCAGCTCTTGTCTGAGCTCCCTGTCTCCTACATCACAGCACTGTTTCTCCTGGACGCCACACTGACGCAGCAGCACGGCGAGAGTTTTCTTCTGGGCTTACCTTCGCGTCGATCCCTCTAAAGCTGTATATAGACTGGTCGTCGTCTCCTACCACCATGATGCCGCCCCCTCCCTCCCCCTGCTGCTGCTGCTTGATCAATGATGCGCTGACTTCTGCAGTGCCTGACGCGGCTACGGAGGCAGCAGGGGAAGAATCGGTAGCCGCAGCAGCAGCACCAGTGCGCAGCAGCTGGAGAATGCGCAGCTGCTCCTTGCTGGTGTCCTGAAACTCATCAACGAGAATGAACGGGTAGCGCCTGGCAGCCTGCTTGGGGACGGCACTGTTCCAATCGAGGAGCAGCAGGGTGCAGCGGATGAGATCGGAGTGGTCGAGGAGGGGGGGTTTCTGCGAGAGCAGCACGTGGTGGTACTCTTCCACCAAGAGTGCCGCAGGCCAGTGTTCGCGCTGCAGCTTCTGCCACCATTCTTCGGCTGCAGCGCTGTAGCAGCACGAACCTCCTGCGGTGTCGTCCCCTACCCACCCGCCGAGGCGCTGCTCCTGCTGCTGTGATTGCTTCGCTCGACTCCTCTCCAGCCACCTGCGGCCGGGCATCACAGCCATGCAGCCTCGCTTCTTGCACCGGCGCACCAGCTTCAGCAGTTCCTCTGCTTCCGTCCATCCTCCTTTTTCCCTCGCGTTGCCGTTATTACTATTCATCACATCCTGTGGGCTTCCCCCGCCCGCCTTGGCTCCCGTTCTCCCTTTACCCTGCGTTGCTGCACTGCTTCCTCCTCCTCCCGCCGCCGCCTCTCCATATCCCTCTCCAGCTGAGTCATCGCTCTCCTCCTCGCTGCCGCACGCAGACAACTCGTCTTCCTCCTCCTCACTCAGCATCGCGTGCTGCTGTTGCTGCGGCACTTGTGACTGTCGCGTCTGCATCGTCGGCTGCGACTGCTGTTGCACCTGCTGCCTCTGGAGAGCAGGCGACTTCGGCTTGTGCGAAACGACGTAGGCACACGTGCGAGCACGGCTCAGCGCGACCTCCAGATTCTTGTTAACCAGCAGGGTGGAGGCAGCAGCTGGGTCAGTGAGATTGACAGCGCGGGCAGCAACAGATAAGCAAGCAGCAGCGGCGGAAGAAGGCAGAGGCGCGGCGCCAAACTGCAAGGATGCAGTAGCTGAGGTCGCGGAGAGAGCAGCAGCAGCACTGGGGCCGCGACCACTTGCGGAGTCGAGAAGTCGCTGCCTGAACCTGAGGATGACGGTGCGAGCAAGCCGCACCTGCTCACTTGGCGTGGCGATACGGAAGTTGCTGTCGATGTGGAGATGCTTTGACGCGTGCTGTCGCAGAAATTGCAGACAGAATTTATGAAACGTACATACAGAAACCCTGCCCGTCTTCAGCGACAAGAGGAGCCGCTGCTGCTGGTTGGGGGACAGCAGTTTCTCTGGCAGCGTTGCTTGAGAATGGCTCGACACTCCTTGTCCTCCGCCTCCTCCTCCTTCTGTAACGGCCGCACTGCCCCACGCGGCCGAGGTGCTGTGAAATCTTGTGACTGCTGCTGCTGCTGCAGGCGAGGCAGCTGCACAGGGCGCAGCAGAGAGACGACGCCGTGGCTCCAAGCCCTGCGCTGCTGCGGGCCCCGCCGCTCCAGGTGGGATCGGCGTCGAGTTGCCGTTGTTGTTGAGCGGCGCTGCGGCACACAGGGCTCCAGGGGGCGGGGAAGAACCCTGCGCACGCGAAGTTGCAGCAATGGCAGCAGCGATTGAATACACGGCGACAATGATTCGCTGCCGCATTTCCTCCGCTCCCCTCCTCGTAAAAGTCAAGGCTAGCACCGGCGCGGGCTGCAGCAACAGCAGCAGCGCCACGCGAGCAGCCAGAACACGAGTCTTACCTGCAGGCACACCAAACAGCGCGCAGAAGCAAACCAACAGTTGCAAGCCTGCCGCTGCTGCTTCTTCCCCTCCTCCTTCTCTTCTTGAAGAAACTAAAGCACCCGCACCCAAGACTGACAGCGAGAGCGCCCCACGCCCTAGCGCACACGAAGCGGTGCCACCGTGAAACAGAATACGCCCCCCTCCCCAAGATACGGGCATGCCCTGTCTAAGCTGCTCGGTTGCAGCTGCAGCAGCAGCAGCAGCACAGAACACACCAGATCAACAACCAGCAGCGCGCTGCCCGTCACTGATCAGCGTTCACAACAGCAACAACGGCGTCACATCAGTACGCAGTGCGCTAACGCCTATATTATAGAATCAGCGGAATGGCGAAAGCAGCAACGGCTGACCACACCAGCAGCAGCATGGCACCAGCTGCAGCATCTCCACAACGAAAGCGCGGCTACGGCAGCGAGAGAAGAGCAGCAGACGTCGCGCGACCGCTGGAGACAGCTGCGTGTGCGCATGCAGTGCTCTCTGAGAATCTTTTGCATTATATCCCTTGACGAGTGCTGCGGCATCCACAAATAAATGCGCACACGCAAGGACTCGACACTGCACACGGCACACGTGCGCACACGACCGCGTGGTCTCTCGAAATTATGCGCGTCGGGGTCTACGAGTTGACGTGTGTATCCACGCGCCCAAGATACAAGTATGAAGTGCCGTGGCCACAGGCATACACACGCACGTTTACAGGTGTACAAGGAAGGACACTGGGCAAAGGACAACCCGTGGGCAGTGAGCGTCTTGTCGCACAGAGCCCTGTATGCGTTTTCTGCACGCAGCGGAAGAAGTTCCTGTTGTGACTCTCCCCGCAAGAAGAACCAGAGGAGGACCGGGGGCCTGCTGCGTAACAGCCGCCCCATACGAAGTGTATGTCCTTCGGTGAGCTGGCCGCAAGAGACAGTCTTTTTGCAGCCTGCGGTCCGCGAGGTGGGGCAGCCCGCAGTACGTACCCTCCTGTACCGATAGGCACTGCCACACACACCGCAGCTGCTAGGGATGAAAGCACAGATGGAGAGCTGCCAGAGCCCTCTCCAGCAACGTAGACACAGGCGTTTCACATAGGCATTTCCGCCTAGGAGAGTACAGGCGCCGGCGCATGCGTGGCAGGCATTTCTTTGTGCGTAGGCTGCTATGGAAGAGCTGCAGACCGTTTGTTGCTGTGGAACGCGAGACAGAGAGGGAAGTGGGAAGTCCCACCGCTGCCCGGTCCTGCGATGACGCATATGTCAGCGTTGAACGGAGCGAAAACGACTGCCCGTTGCTCGTCGGAGAGCTGCTTGAAGAGCGTGCAGTGCGGCAGCTGCTGCAGAAGTAATTCGGGCAGCTGATGCGGGGTTGGTGCTGCTGCTGGGGGGAGGGACGGCAGTACAGCAGCAGCAGCGCGTCGCTGCGGCCCCTGCTGTTGCAGCCACGTCGCATCGCGTGGTTGCCTTCTTTCAACCTGCTGGTGCGTCCCACCCAACAACTGCTGCCGCTCAATCTCCCGCAGAGCCCGGTGCTGCAAGTGCTGCGCCGCCTGCGATGGCAGACTGCGCCGCCGCAGAAGTGCCTCGTGTTGCTGCATCTGTCGCAGAAAGAGTGAGTACTCTGACTCTCGCAGCAGTGGCTGGTTCTCGCCCTCTCGCTGAAAGACCGTATCGACCTGCTGATGCCGCTGCAGCCGACACGACGGCTGAAGCGTGTGCAAGTGTGGCTGCTCTTGCTGTGTGTGCGCCTGCGGCGGCTGTGGCGTGTGCTGCTGCCTCGTAGAGTGTACCAGACCTTGCGGCTCGCGCTGTGGCAGGAGAAACACGGCGCTCGGATCGACGTGCCCGTGCGGAGAGCAACATCGCTGCTCCCACGGCTGCTGCAGCTGCTGTTGAAGAAGTGTCTCCTTCCGCTGCTGCAGGTTCTGCTGCAGCGGCTGAAGCTGCGGGTGGCGCACCGACTGCTGCAACAAGTTTCGTTCGTTCTCCAGTACACTGGATTGCTGTCTCTTCTGCGCCTCCAGATGCTGCTGCAGCTCCTGCCCCCTCGGCAGTCCGTGCGGCTCGTGGTCGTCGCGTTGCCACAGATTTTGCTGCTGGATGCTGCGCTGCAGGAAAGTTTGTTGCTGGTGCTGCCTCAAAAAGCCAGCGGCTGGCGCCTCACAGTGTGGCGCTCGGGCCCCCCGACCGCCCTGTCCCTGCGTCACACTGCAGGCGCAAGCATCGTCGCATGCAGCAGCAGCTGTGCGGCTGCACGACGCTGCTGCCGCAGAATAGCTGGATGTATCATCAGTGCCGTCAGCCTTGTGTTGGTGGCGTCCTGCTTTCTCCTGGTCGAAGGAAGAAGACCTGAGGAAGGCCGTTGCATGGGCCGCCTGCGGCGGGCAGAAACCGTCTCTTCCCTGCTGCGACAGCAACCTGCAGCGAATCAGCTGAGGGTTCAGACCGACCTCCTCTTCTGTTCTTCGTTCTAGCTCCTTTTCCTGCTGCCGGTTATGCTGGTTCTCCTGTTGCTGTGAGTCGTGAATCCGCTCCTGCTCATGCTGCTGCAGCAGCTCCCGCACAGTCTGAGTCGTCGCAGTCTCTCTCTCCGGCACGACCACCCAGTCCTGCTGCTCCTGCTGCTGTCCTTGTTGATGATGTTGAGGCGCGTGCTCCCTCTGGTGAGAGAAGGGCGCATACAGCCGCTGGTGTAGTTGCTCCTGAGGCTGCTGCTGCTGCTGACAACGGTGCTGCAGTTGTTGGCACTGCTGCTGCTGATTCTGCTGCTGCTGATTTTGCTGTTGCTGCTGCCAGGAGATCCATGGCTTCCTTGGCTGCAGCAGCGGTTTTGAAAGGATGCCCAGGCCACGGCCTGCAGCTGTAGCAGAACGAAGACTCTGTTGCTGCTGTTGCTGTCGCAGCCCCCCTCCTAAGCGCTCGACGCCGTAAACGCCGCGCAATCGCGGCAGCAGTTCATCCTGCTGTTCTTGTTGTGATTCCATGGCCCAGTGTAGCTGCTGGCGCTTTTTATCTTTCTTCTGCAGACGTGTCCAGTCCTACTGCAGCTTTTGCTGGTGCTCCTGCGGTTGCAGTTGCTGACAGTGACCTACAAGTTTATCTAGTAGTGTTGCTGCTGCACAGGCGCCCGATTTCTGTTGCTGCTGCCAGAGCAAGACGACAGGGCGTTGCTGTTGCTCCGCCGTGAACATATACTCGCTGTCTTTGGTAGCAAGTGTTGCTGTGGCGGGGTTCCTGCTGTGCTTGATGCTTCCGCCACAAGTGTTGCTGCTGGCGCTGCAGTCACGAGTCGCAACAGCAGCCCACAATCCGTTTGCTGTCGTTTCCTCTGCGGCACCTTTTGCAAGTTCTGCTGCTGCTCCACTGCACCGAGCGAGACCGCACCTGCTGGTGCAGCGTCTGCTGTTCTTCTCCTGCAACTCCGCTCCCTGCACTACACACGCAGTAATCTTGTCGCCTCCGCTGCTGCAGCAGGCATTTGCAAGGCGACCCGTCGCTGCTGCTGCAAGAGACACCACAAGAGAACGTCAAAGTGTACGCGGATGCTAGCTCGCTGATGGGTCTCGTGTGGTGCGCACGGTTGCGGCACTTCCTCCGAAGAACAGAAGCAGCCGTGACTGCAGCAGCACACGCACACACAGCGCAGCACCTAGCGCATACGAAAAAGCTGTTGTTGCCTCTTGATACTGCTGCTGTGCGGTTGGGGCAGTTGTCGCTGCCTATCCCGGAAGCGCTCGCGTTGATGTTAACGACGTCAGTGCTTTCGCCTGCTGCTGTTCCTGCTCCTCCTCCTTCCGCTCCTTCTCCTCGTCGTTCTTGTGCTGGTGGTGCTGTCGCTGAGACTGCAGCAGCCTGCAGCAAGGACCGACGCTCCACCCTGTCACGGCCGTTACTGCCGAACTGGTGCAGCCGCAGCTCTTAACTTGACCGGCAGCAGGTACGCAAGCAGTGACACCTCTTTGTTGTCCACGCGCGGCTGCTGCTGCCACCAGCTGCGCTGCTGCTGCTCCTCCTCCTCCTCCTCTTTCCCTTCGCAGAGACGCTGCTCTCGCTACTTCCTTCATGCACCGCTGCCGAATCGGTTCCCAGCGGAAGGCAAAGACGGAAACGGGAAGAAAATATTGCTCAACGAAGTAGGGGCATAAATACACTGGAGTATGTCATTGCGAGTTTACTCAGCAATATATATGTATGTATACCTCTACGTACGCGCACACGCATACTCCCATATATATACAGACACACGCACACACATATGCAGATCTGGATATGCAAGTGTGTACAGCCGTATGTGTGCAAGTACGTTTGACAACTATACGCTCTTATACTCTGGTGCGCTATCGAACCCTCTAAACATACCTATATACATATATATATATATATATATACATACACGTATCGAATCTTGTAAACACACGTATATATATATATATATATATGCTTGGGTGTGCATCCCACACAAACATATATATGTATGCTATCACTCGAATGTAGATACATATACACAGATATGTGCCTGTCATGTGTGGCTGGTGCGTGCACACATACCCGCTGTTTGTGCTGCAGGTTATTGAATAAGAGGAGGCAGAAGACAGCCGCCGGTCGACGGTCTGCTGCACGTACGTTGGGCTTCAAGGAGCCGCTGCTGTTCCTCCAAGGTCCCGTTTCTGCTGCTGCGCGTTGACTGCTGCTGCTGCAGCTGCCTTTGCTGCTGCTGCTGCTCTCCAGGTGTGCAGCAGAGGGGCCCTCAGCAGGTCAGCAGCTTGCCAGGTGTCGTGTCCTCGACGAAAGGCACGGACGACCTTCACATCGCCAGGCGCCGCACACCCCTAATATGTATACATACATACGTATATATATATATATATGCATATATGATGAGAAAGAGGCTCAGTCAACGTGCGTCGTGTATCCGTCTACAAATGTATATACACATATGTTTGTAGACATAGAGAATGAGAGAGAGGTAAGCTGCTGCACGTTTTCCTTCGTATATTCTGCAGCCTTCTCCGTGTGTATCTGCGTTCTCTTTTATCTTCCCACCTCATCCAGCCACACATCAGTCCACGAGTTACACAAACCTGCACAAAAGGCAAGACAGACAGAGAGGCAGCAACTTCGCTTGTGGACTTCTGCAGACCTCGCTCTCGCTTTCTTGGCCTCTGTGCACGCAAGAAGAACAGCGTTGCAAAGACGCGAAAGCTGTGCATGCTGGGGTTGTCGTGGAGAATCTCGGCGCAGGGATGTGGCCTGTTCACAGACTGAACGAGGTGGGGCTTCTCCTCTAGGTGTGTGTCAGCTCCACGTTGCTGCTGCTCTGCAGCAGTGTTGCCTGCCCTCCCGGTGTGGGTATTCCTCCTGTTCTGCTGCTGTTCCTGCTCGTCTGCACTGCTGCTGCTACCGCGTGTGTGTGCTGCTCTTCTGGAGCCTGCCCGACGGGCCGGGTTGCGAGCCGGCCGGTTTCTTCTCCTCGGGGGGGCGGCTTTCCGGCGGTCGCAGGACTGGCACGGACCGAGTCAAATAAGCATAAATGTAGACGTCCACATGTCTCTCTGAAAGGCAACATGCGCCCGGCGCCCTTTCGGCAGCGCAGCAGAGAAAAACGTCCACAGTCGACGAACCGGTCTGCGGACAGAGAGCGCAGTAGACGTCGGACGCGTGCCCTATAGACGGAGAGAGCAATCGACGTGTCTATTTGCGTAGACACCCAAGAAAAACAGAGTTTCTTCCGAGGAAGAAAAGCTTGTCTCTCTGAGACAGGGATCCGGTTTGACCCTAAGTTTCGCCGCACCTGCATGCGGCTATTCCTTCCGTCTTTTTGACGGGAACAGGCGTACGGAGGCGTAAACACAAAGCGTGTGCGTGCGGAAAAGTTTGGTAGGCAGATTTATGCGGGTGTACAGCCACACATGTGTATGCCAATGCACGTATGCGGACAGAGGCGTCTTCACACGCAGACTTGTAGAAGCCCTTCTATTTAGCAACAACTGCAAAGGGACGAAGAGACAAACAGGTGGCAGCACGCGACACGCGCGTATATACTAATATACACACATTTAGGTGTGCGCATTATAGGGCGAAATACAGTGGGGTGGAGTTTGAGCGGTGCGCGGTATTTTCCGCGCGTTCCCAAGAGAAAAGTCAACAGGAACTGAGTTTTCTTCAGAAAAAAGGGAAATGTTCGAAAAGAGAAGAGGTAGGAACCAGACGGTAGACACACCGGAGTCGTGATGCCCGGTGGCTCTCCTCCGCAAAGGGACCGTCACTGGCCTGCAAAAAATCCACGCGTGCTGTTCGGCAGCAGAACAAACACGTTCGGGAAAGCGCCAAAGTCTGCTGTTGTGAAGCGGAAAATGCTGTCACACATCTGCGTCATTGATACCTACGTACAAAAAAATCCAGATAGTTTCTACACTGGAAGCCGTGCAAGCTGCCCACGGATACTTCTAAATGTATTGATGTATGTATGCATATACACATATGTATATGTGTATACGCACATACGTTCACAACTATGTGCATTTGTGTACACATAAATGTTGATACATGCGTACATTCGTGGACTGTATAGACAGCGCATCGACTACGATCCACGAAGAAGGTAGTTTTGTACGAGTAGACTGTACGTATCCATTTCTGATACAGTGCAGCACAATTGCACATACATTTATATGCATACATACGTATATATGCTCCCACCGCTAGCGCCTCAGATTTTTTCCCGTCCTCTGTGTCTCTATCTCTCCCACAAGGTACGTGTAGAGGGCCCCGTGAAAGGCTTCATATCCACCCAAGCACACACCTGCGTACGGTGGTCCGTTCCTATCCATATATTTTATTTCTAGATCTCCGAAGAGTCGTCTTCCAGGGAAGTCGGCGCATTCTGTGTATGCGCGTACACGTATGTGTACGGATGTGTGGAGGCGCGCGTGGAAGGCCGGTTCTTCCGTATGCACAGAAATGGCAACTGTTGCACGTCATAAGTCGCCGAATGAATTGAAATTTGTGAAGAAACGAGGCACGTAGAGCTCTCAGATGCGGGTGTACGCCGTGTCTTCGCTTCTGAAGTTTCAAACCAGGTCTGTATGATGGTTTCAAGGGGGTTCTATGTCTCCGTAGGTTATGACGTAGATGTTGCGCTCTCTGGCTACTTTAGCTGCGTTGTGTGTGGGAAACTCGGGTGCGTCTGCTGTCTTGCTGTGATCTCTATCTTCTTTTACTGCTTCGTCGGGCACATTGCCCAGAGGCCCACACACATTTGAAGCACACCTCCGGATTTGTACTGTGGCTCGCTTGGTATCACGCGACAAATGAAACGTTTCTACTGACGCGTGCTCGAGCAGCACGCGCGCGAGCGAGTCACAAGCAGAACGCACCGAAAGTTTCCACTCACAAATGTTTAAATGGAGTCGAAGTAGTAGCGACCAGCGGCAGACATGGTAGGAAACCGCTCGCCACGCACAGGGATGAAACCCCCGGGTGTAGATGTGTTACCACTGCTGCTGCTCTATCGGCCCGCTGCTGCTGGTGCCGCCCGCTGCTGCGAGCGCTACGCCGGCCGCTGTTGCGTTGTGCCGCCGTCCGCTGCTACGCTGTGCCGGCCGTTCCTGTGTGCCTATCGCCAGCTGCCGGTGATCCCGTTGCTCCAGGCGTGCTCTCTTCATGCTGCTGCCGTCGACTTGAGTTGCTGGCGGCTGCTGCTCGTGCTGCGGGCCGCTCGTGGTGCTGTGTAAACCGCTGATGCTGCCCTTGCGGCAAGCGTGCCGTTGCTGCAGCACCGGTGTAATACGGAAGGAAGAAGGGGCACATCCCCAGCACGCATCCTCAGCTGCCTTCTTGCAGACGGGAGCGAGTCTCACTTGCATCACGCCTGTTGGTTGCTGCGTGGCCTTCGCCACCGACGACGACCAGACGCGGGGTGGCACAGCGCGGGAACGGGACGAGCGGCAGCAGGAGCATCAGCAGCAGCAGCTGCTGCGGCACACAGGACCAACAAAGGGCATCAGGCAGGACATCAATGCCAGATGCGTACTAGCAACAGCTGTGCGCCAACACACACCGAGTGCCCAGCAGCACGAAGGAGCACCGCAGCAGCACTCACTAACAGGAAAAAAGTGGGAGACCTCTGGCTCGTGCCGGGCGACACCGGGAACTGAAGAAGGCAGTGGGCACGACGGGGCGAAGCTGCTGCGGTGCAACTCCCCCATATAGACATCTGACCGTACCAAAGGTTCACATCTAAGAGAATATTTACACAGAAAATGTGGCCGCTTCACATGTCTTACATACGTGTCTGTGCATATCCTTATGTACTGGACACCGACCTGCCAACCTGCTCGGTCAAACTGAGAAGACACTAAGTGCCACTGGCACGTCGAGCACCTGAGGAAACGGGTCGGTCTCGAGTACCGTGTGTATGTGTACGCGAGGTATGCCACTCCGCAGGTCCCGTCTGCATATCAGCCACACGCAAGATATATATGTACTTTATAGACGTAGAGGCTTGATGAAAATACTCTCTGTGGACGCTTACGTCCACCGAACTAGCGGCACGGAATATGAGGACGGAGGGAAGTATGAGGTCGCCACTGTATCTCCTCTTCGGACGGGTCCTTCGTCATATCGCTTGTATTCACGAGCACCTAGTATACACGTATACATGGCCGCCAGCCTATAGACGTGACCTACAGGATTGTACATTTACGCCAGGGGTAACCCACTTCATGTGTGTGAATTCACATACGAATGTATACTCATGTATGTGATTCCAAAAGTTGGCGTGCACCAGCCTGATACGTACACTTTACATTATGTATCTGCTGCATGGAACGTGAGCACTGCGGCGCCCTTCTTGTTGCCAGCAGTGTGCAGGGATGTGGGACTGGCTTTAGTTAAAAGGCAGTAAGTATCATCGATCTACGCCTCAATATATGTATGTACACATCTGCGGTAGCAGTCTGCTGAATTTAAAACATATATATACATATATATGTGCACACAAGTACATGAGCGTGTCCTGGGTTCCTGTGGTGACCTTTCCCACAAGTACCGAGACACGGGACACATGCGTACACTACCGTACAACCCAAGCTGCACCATTAAGGTTATAAAGCCGCATGCGCCTGTATGAGTGATAACGAAGACACAGAAAGACATTCCTGTCGCTTCTAAATCCTATCTCCACATAGCTGCGGAGGCAGACTCGTGGGCATCCAAATCAAAGAACCGCCAGTAACTGTGGAGCACACTTGCTTTACACCATTGCGCATCAGGACACCTGCTCCTGTACGCGTATTCAAAGACGCGTTTGCTATACTTGCATGAAGAGTACGCCTGTGTGTCCAGGGGTTACATCAACACGCATAAGAGCTTAGAAGACTTCATGCTCATACGAAAGTACCCCCTCCGTCAGTAAAGCTAGAGAAAGCGCACGATAGTGGTACACACGCACTACGTACACGACGCAGACGGGCCGAGCAACGGGAAGGTGCAGCGAGGCGTTAGAGTGTTGCCCCTCTCCAGTGGTCGGTCCATACACGTCCTCGCACGTGCGCACGTAAATACGGCTACATCCGAAGGTACGCACTAGCACACAGGCGAGGACGAACAAATACGCAAAGCAGCACGTATTTGGAAACAAACAGGCGATAACAGCACAGCGCAAGTGTCTACAACCGCGCAGCGGCTACCTTCTACCCGAGCACCTACCATTGATGTGTCCGCACAAGTGTACAAACAAGTTCTCCACTCTTCAAGCGTCTACATCCTATAGAGAGGCAGAATTAGCGTTTATGAAACCAGGCGGCTGCTGCGGGCAACCCACAGGTGTACACTTACTTCATACTATACGTGTGTGCACCCATTTGCGCGACGCAGGTACACTCAGAGGTAGATCGACACACTCGTGCTTGTCTGCACACAGATTTCTATATTTATATGTGTAAATACATATTCGTGTGCGTATACAGACGGCGGCGTGCGGCTGGACTACCCACGAGGCGAGGGTGCAAAGCAATCCAACAGAGAAGAGTTAGGACGTGTCTTTTCTACAGGGCTATACACGCGTCTGGGAGTACATGAGAGTTTCCGCGAAAGACGACATGCACCGTGCGCCAGTAAAGTCTACCTAAAAGGTAGCTAATGCAAGAATGGACGAAAGAGCACAAGCAGGCTGATACCTCTATCAGTACAGAGGGCTGCTGCATGGATGGATTACATCGTAATACGCTGCAGTAGCATACTCGACAAAGAGCTGCAGGACGCAAACGTGAGGCCAAGACGCCGTGTCGGCAAGGCTCGTGTTCACATATTGCCAACCGGTCAGCACACCTGTGTTGGAAGGCTCTTCTGGCGCCTCCAGATACGAGATTATATAAAGGCGTCCATACACTTCTACACTCGTACGTCGAAATATGTGCGTGGACCTCTGTGGAGGCGTAAAGTTCTACACATTCATGTACTGTGTAGCTGCATCACTTTGCTGTTACGATGTCCTGAGTGGAAATCGTTTGCCGCCTGTCGGTGCTGCTTCTTTGTCCACTGAGTGTGTAATCTCAGTAGTTGCGGCTGTACACTTCCTGATCTCTGCAGCTCCTACGTCAGTGTGTTCCACGCTGCAGCTGTCGCTTCCCCCTGTAGCTGCTGCATCTGTGGTGTTACGCGCACGAGCGTGACACCTCTTCGTGCACTGGTGGATGCCTGTGGCCGTGGTGTTTTGCACAGCTGCTGCTTCGTTGTCCTGTCTTTTGGCGACTTTCACTGCTGATCTCCGCTGCATTCCGCACAAATTGTCGCTGCTGCTGCGCTGTCAAGGCCTGTGCAGTTGCTTCACAAGAGTTGCTGTCCTGCTGCCCCCGCGAGTGGCTACTCTCTTGACGTGCAAGAGTGACATGCACGTGTTCTTTCTTCGGTTTCATACGCCGGTTACGTGGAAAAACAACGTGTCTACAGGTTCCGCTAGCTTATTTTCAACCTATCTCTCTAGTCGCTGTTATACACAGAAGAGACAGGACACATCTACGTGCGCAAATTTACGTATATGTACACATACATATATACACACATACGCGTATACACGTGTATGCGCATTTGAATGCGCAGAAACGAGCAGACCTAAGTGAAAACATTTACGAACGAAAGCTGAGAATGGTGTCGAACTGCAAAGTAAATGCGAAAGTGGGGAACAAAAGACGCTGCAATTTGCCAGTGTGCTGCCAATGAATAATACGGCAGCAGCTACGGCAGCATGAAAGGGTGTTCTTCATTCAACACAAAAGCATAGAATAGGCCAGCGGCGGTTTTTGTCAACCGGGAGGGTACTTCCTGATGCAGGTAGTGAACCGCCTATGTTAAATGCAATGCTACAAAAAGACGACTGATATGCAAGGGCACATAGACACCTCGCAAGTTTTGGTGGCAAAATTTCTTGAGCAAGAGCACGTACAAAACGGAGAGGGAAACTGACAAAGCGGCGGTATGCACCTGTGTCAGAAACAACCAAGTGTTCTACAGCAGTGTAGAGTCAAGGAAGAGTAGAAACATATGGAGGAAGAACTACCTGTGCGTAGACCTACAGAGGCAGGTATGGAGCACACATTTATCCAGGAAATACGTCTTTTCATGAAGAGATCAACCTCACACGAGATCAAATTTCTGAAGAAAACAGGCAGACATCGGGAAAGCCAAGACGACCCTGGTTGAGAAGGCGTAGCAGAAAGGGAAGTTTCCCCTCAGCGCCGGAAATTGACAGCAGCAGCAGGATAACAATGCCGCTGTATCCTTCCCCTACACGTGCGGATGTACACGAGAGTGGGGATGCATGACTGTAGACGCACCCGTACTACGTACCTCGGTCTCTTTTACTGTGTCTCTGTCTTTCCACTGGGAAACTATTTACACATTCGTAGACATACACACACCCACACATGTGTACTTGCGTCGTGTCTACTTGCGTATTGTGTGAACGCGTAGACATATCTCCCTGAGCAGACCACGCTTCCGTTCTGACACGGGGGAGAAAAAGTTCAACTGAGGAGGTCGCGTCCGTCCAGGAGGAAAGCCGAGGGCACGCAGCTTTTTCGCGAAGCGGCCCGGCCTTCTCACCCTGCAGCTCTGCCAGAGGTCTGGAGAAATTTCTTCCCTTCAAAATCGCAGGTAGCCGAATTTTTCCCTATGTGCAGGACGGGCTCTCCCGCTCTCGTTTCTTCCGCCTCACCTCTCCTCCCCACGTCTCCTCCTCCTTGGCTGCTGCTGGAAACACGTCCCCTTCAATCTCCCTCCTGGGTCTCTCACTCTCTCTGTGTCTGTCTCGCTTCACACACGTCTTCACCACCTGCACTGCAGTCCATCTCACGCACTTACATGCATATATACATGTATACGTATATGTTTACAAAGTATACACGGGTGACCCACGCAGAGGCACCCACCGCAAAGTGTGTACGTCCGGGTACTTGCACCGCATACTGCGGCGTTTCTTCGTTGCCGCGACTGAGCAGCGACATTCCCGATGCGCAGTTTTTTCACGCACCTACGTGTGTCGGGACATGTGCACCAAGAAGACCTGGGACATGCATGTGTTTCTAGCAAAACAGACGCACCTACTAGACACACACCAGTCTCTCTCTCTCGCCCATATATGTCTACACACATAAACATATCCACATGTAGAGTAATTACGTATACATAATCCCTTTATACATGTACATATATATCCGCACATCTAAACACATATATACATGGAGATCTGAAATAGATACGTACACCTTTTCCCCTTATGTATATATATGTATATATTCGTATGTGGAAGTGTACATACACGTACAAACACACACATATACATGTAGATTTCAACTACATACGTCTATACATTCCCCTTATATATATAAATACACACACATACTCACACACAAGTAAACATAACTCCTTCACATACACGTATATATATCCCCTTCACATATACACATATATATATGCCCTTCCTTAATATCCACATACACAACCGTACATCCCGTTTATATATATATATATGTACTATTGACAGAGGTCACTTCGTGCGTGCGTTTCCGCAGAAACGAGGCCACTCCTGCTTCGCAGACGTAGACCCGCACAAGCACATGTATACGGATATTACCTGTAGCTAGTGAACCAGCCCCGGTACCCGCAACCATCCCGCATAGGGGAATACATATGCATGCATGCCTTGGACAATAAAAGCAGATACCCCTGCCGATGTGCGCTGGTCGTCGGGTGAGATCCACTGCGCACGCCTTTGCCGTGGGGGGGGGCGGCGCGAGGGACACGACCGAGGGAAGGGGAGACGCACCGCGAAAGAGAAGAACGTGAGGTCGAAAAAGGCGAGCAGTTTCAGAGAAACGGGTGGACGAGGACGGCGACGAACTTGCCGATGTGCAACAGCAGGCTCTGCTACTACTTCCACGCTACCGCCTGCAGAGGAATACTTCTTTCACCTGCCTTCTCTGCGGCTGGCGCTGGGGAGTGACTAACGTGTGCGGCTGTCTGTTTCGTGAAACGAGACTGTACATATACCTCCTCTGCGTCGTATGGGACACACCTGTTGACGTCTACAGAAGCATAAGCATTCGTGAAAGACAAAGGAGTGAACTCTTCTTCTTCGGCAGTCTCGACAGCAATGAAGAAATCATGGGTTGCAGGCAGGCAATTTAGCCGCCCCCGTCGTTCACTCCTTTTTGCATCTCTGTGCACCTCTTCTTCTTTTCCCTGCAGCATGCGTACATATCTATATATGCATACATGCAGATATCTGTATGTAACCAGTTGTCTACCTCTCCGTGGAATGACACACAGAGATAAGCAGGAAGCGACTAGTGTTCGACGGCTTCTTCGACCGCTTGGAGGCGCTGGCAAGACAGCGATTCCTTCGTTTGCTTCGGCGCGTGTCGCTTCTACCGCTGTCGGTGCTGGCGCCGCGGCTGCTGGGGCTGTCGCAGCTGCTCGGACTGCCGTTGCTGTCTCCACGGCGTTGTGAAGAATACGCCGCAAGCTTTCAAGTAGTTCTTGGTTGCCACTAGGCTAACCCGAAGTCCTTGCTCTGCAACAGCAGCGGCAGCAGCAGGGAGGACGCTCAGCAGCAGAGGGTTGGCCGCAGGGCAACAAACACCCGGACGAGAACAGCAGCAGAGCAGGATGCAGTAGGGTAGTATCTTCACATCCCAAACTGCAGCAGCGACGCGACGTCCGCAACATCACTACCAGCAGCAACAAGAGGAACAGCAGCGGTAAAGGAGGCAGCGGCACACCAACAGCAGCAGCAGGAGCGGCATCGAGCCAGCGACAGCAGCAGCAGTAGCGCGCTGGCGGCAACACGAGCAACAGAACTGCTACGTCTAGGCGGTAAGTAGCGGCCGCTCTTGTACCGCACCAGCAACAGCAGCAGCACCAGAGCGTAGCAGTCACAGCAACCGGGTGAGGCAACATCAGAAGCAACCACCCCTCAGCAGCAGGAGCGGCACTATGACAGCGAAGACGGTAGCAGCAGCTGAGCTACCGCCACGACTGCAGGCTGGAACCTCGACACAAGGCGTATTCAATAATTGAACAGCGCATGGCAGCATCACCGGCCGGCGTCGCCCCTGGGTCATAATTCCAGCAGTCTCGCCACGTACACGTGTAGAATCCCCATATACATCCACAAACGCGGTCGTCTCTCTCTCTCTCTCTCCACAATCATATGTTTATTTACTGATAGATAGAGGAGGAACCATATACGCTTTAATACTAAAACCTGTGTCTCCGTGTACATGTAACTACCTTTGTCTATTCTCACCCATACGCATACGTATATATGTGTATGTGAATGTATATCAAGTCTCAGCTCCGTAGGTGGCGGCATACCGCTCCACACAAATACACTTCTGTGTCCAGGTCCCTGGGGGAAGGAAAGAAAAGGGGAGAAGTAATAGGCCTCCGTAGATACACAAGTACACGTATTCTCGTTCCTACGTATATACTGTGCATTTGGAGCAAGAGCTCGGATCACCCAGCGAGAGCGACGGACAACCGCGAACCCCAAATACAACAGGGAACTGTGACGCAGTCAGATCCCGCTTGCTTCCGTAAAAGTAGATATTTGGTTTCTGAGTACACCTATTCTCCAGCAGACTGCAGTGTGTCTTTCCATCTGAAACAGGCCATCATCCCACAAGCTCAGCACCCACAGAAACTGCGGTGTCTCTACACCAAAGACGTGTGCCCCGCCACGCGGAGAAGAAAAGGCGACTGCGGTGTCTGTACAGCAGAAGTGCCCCCTCCGCGCATCTGCTCGGAACAGTCAGAGTCGCGGCGTCAAAAGTGTCGACCGCGTCCCCCCAAGCCGAGCCACCACAGCAACTGCAGTGCCCCTACCCACGGCAGGCGTCCCCCCCCCACGCCGTCTCTCTGCAGTACATCACGTGGCGTGTCAGTACACTCCAGATCGCCTGTGCCTCCCGCAGTTTCGCAAGTCACCATGTTCAGGCTAGTCTTTCAAACGTAGCCCCTTGTGAACTTGGAAAAGCTGCTGCCCCGCTTCCCACATGCGCAAGCGCCTTGGCCGGTGAGGAACGCGCAGCAAGCACGCTAGACAGACAGGCGCGCACAGCCGTGTAGAGGAAGCCGGAGCGAGAGGCAGCGGAAATGGCGACGCACACACCAACAGCCGTACCGGAGAGGCACGCATCTGGTGGCAGGGAAAGTCGAGTCCACCCCCTGCACACTAACCCCGGGACGAAGGATCGCCCAGTGCTGCGTGCGCGACGCACAAGCAGCGGTAGACGCACGCCGCAGGCAGATTAAGTGGACACACCAGCACAGAGAGAACATGCGGCTGCAGCAGAGGAGGCGTCTTGAGTAGCCAAGAAACCATGCCACTGCGACGAGAAAAAAAAGCAGATCTACACACGCATGTGCGGCCGCAGCCGCACAGTCTACGGTCGCTGGCGCACGCATCATCTCTGGGGTCTTTATACGAGATCGTCCATTCTCGACTCGCGTCGCCCCCTGACGCACAGGCCGTTTCCGAACAGCCGGCGCGCAGACGCAGAAAAATCTACGAGTTCGATACGCCAGCCACACATACACGTAGACGAATGGGAGGACAGGGGGGCATCTCCGCTGTGCTGGTTGCCTATAGACTGACGCGTGTGGACTCGCGTATACAGGCGGGTGCCCCGATAGAGAAGAACAGAGAGACGGCTGTCCAAGCGAATGACGAGGAAGGAAAGTTTTCGACTACGAGGAAAAACGTGGATCACGAGTGTGGAGAACAGCCACGCGTTCTCAGGTTATTCTTTGTCAGACACGTCGGTAGGTGCAGGGAAGGGGGTGCAGCTGCTGGCCTACACGAGCTTGTTCTCCTGCCGACGGGTGGGACCGGCTTGTCGCTACTTACCTTGGAGCCGCTCGTGCACCTCTCGGAGGTCGACGCACTGGTGCGTCAGCAATCTTTCGTAGAGTCTTTCGTCTTCCATGATAGCTGCCTGCAACTCTTCTTCTGTTGCTGCCCCAGCAGGGACACGGGCTCCTCTTGCAGCACCACTCGGTACTTCCTCTTCTTCAGCTCCTTTCTGCTGCTCCCTGCCCTCCCTGTCGTCGCTGCCGCCGATGCAGCTGCTGCTGCTTCCGTGCTCTCTCGTAGCTTCCGCGTTGCTGCTGCTGCTGCTTCCTGGTGGGCGGTGCCTGCCTCCGCAACGGCCTCTCCCGGCAGCCCTTTGTTCAGGGCTCCTCTTTTTGCTCTTGCCGCTGCTGCTGTTGATGCTGCTGGTGCTCCTGCGGCTGCTGGCCGTCGCCCTGTTGCTGGCAGTGCTTCTCATGCGGCTGGTGCTGGTGCTGCTGCTACGTTGCGGAGTTTCACTTCTTTGTGGCGTTGCTGCAGCGTCTCTGAGGACGGAGTACGGCGGCAGCGCCTCGAGGGGGTATAGCTTCTCCGTAAGCAGATACAGACATATCTGGAAAAGCTTCCGGCGCAGCACGGCCAGCGGAAGAGTCGCAGCAGCAGAAGGAGCGAGACCGAAGTGCCCCCAGAAGTACCTCACTTCTGCGTCGTCCAGCTTCTCCCAGTCAACGAAGCGCAACGGTGACGCTGCTGCTGGGAAAGGGCCAGTGCTGCTACGGCGCCTGACACTCCCCCTGCTGCCGGTCGCTGCAGTCTCACCAGCACCAGCGGGAGCAATGGGCGGAAATGCAGCAGCATCCGCAGGAAATGGAGAAGTACTCGTTTTCATACGACGACGTTCTGTGCATGCGCTAGCAGAAGAAGCAACCACAGCAGAAACATGGACAGGAAGAACTTCACGACTACACGCAAGATCGGGAGCACCAACAGCTGTGCCGCAAAAATCGAGAGCTGCTGCAGCAGCAGCAGCAGAAGCCGCCGTCGTGGCAGCTGCTGAGCCTGCAGCAGCAGCTGGGTCTGCAGGAGAAGGAGCAGACGCAGCGTTCTTTAGCTGCAGAGGTACAGCGGTAGCGAGAGAGTCGGCAATCAGAGACAACCGTGTTCCACCTTGCGCTGCAACGGCAGCAGCGCCCTCAGCAACGTTGCCGCTGACGCTGCAGCCAGCAGGAGGAGCAAGAAGAGGAGGAACGTTCCTACTTTTGCCGACGGCAGCGGCAGTTGTAGCACCTTGAGTTAGGAACTTATCTCTCTCACTAATGACGGTGGACTTTGAAGCTTCTACATCGAGAGGCACGTCTTTGCCTACTTGCTGCTGCAGGTGCTGCTGCTGCTGCTGCCACACGGCACTTCGTTGCACGTGCCACTCGTCCTGCTGAACAAATTTTTGGGACTGCTGCTGCGTGAGCTGCTGGTGCTGCACTTGCTGCTGCTCGTGTTGCTGCTGTGATGGGTGTTTCTCTCTTTGTTGCTGCAGCTGTTGCACATCCATGTCGTCGTCGCCGTCCTCTTCTTCTTCTTCCGTTGTGGTATAAAGAGAAACGACAGCAGCGGCTGACGTGTTGTCGATCTGCGGCAGCAGAGACTCGGCAAGGCGCCGTCGCTTTCTCTTCTTCCTTTTTTGCTTCTTTGTAGACGGCCGCCGAGTCTCTTCTCTCGCTGTTACTGCTTCTGCTGCTGCACGTGTCTCCGGGCTGCTGTCGCTGCTGCAGCCGCTGCTGCCGGCGCTGCAGCTCCTCCCGTCACTAAGGATACAAATTTCCACTTCCTCCTCGTTGTTCTCCCTCAGTAAGTACCCCTGCTGCGCCCTGCTCACCCCAAACTCCGTGAGTCTCCCTCCACTCCGCGTCTTCCTATTTCCCCTCTTGTCGCTGCTTTCCCCCGTCTCACTCCCCTCCTTGCTGCTCTTGCTGCCGCTGTGGCTCGATTTGCTGCTGTCGCCCTTCGTGTCACAGCGGCTGCTATTGCTCCTGCTGCTGCTGTGGCTCGCACTCTTGCAGCTGCTGTTCCTGCTGCCACCGCTGCTGTGGCTGTAGGCGTTGCAGAGGCTCCCACTTTCCTCTTCCCCCTCGGCGTCGACCACAACAACACAAGGGCTGCCGCGTGCTCTTCGACGTTCGAGTCCTCCTCCTCCTCCTGCAGCAGCGGCGCGGGCACCTCCGCTGGCAACAGGACTCCCAGAAGCTGCTGCCGAAGAGTTCTGCGTCTTTGCAACCTCCTCTGCAGCATCACAGCCGTACAGATTACTACAACCTGCAGTGCTGCGTGCCCCGGCAGCGATTTCGTCCCCTGCATCTCTCAGCAAGCTTGAGACTAGCGCTGCAGCTGGTGATAACCCCCGCGTGCCAGCTGACGCTTCTGCTGCTGCTCCCGCTGCAACTGCTTTTGTGGAGGCTGCTTCTGCAGCTGCAGCCGCTCCTCTTCGTTCCGACGAAAACGGCAGAGAAATATCCGCCGCAGAATGTGGCCGCGCTGAAGCTGCTGCCTCACCCGGTATGACGGAACTCTCTGCTGCTGGCTCCGCTGTTGCTGCTCGGCCTGCAGTGCCTGGGGTTGTTTCTGTCCCAGGTCCTCCTCCCGCACCTACTGCCGCAGCGCCTGCTGCTTCTGCAGTCTGCTGTCGCGGAGCCAAGACCCAGCAGCAGACCTCTTCGTCCTCTCTGTCGCTCCACGTAGGTGTGCGCATGGATTCAGATTCGCCGTCACTCTTTTTGCTGCAGCCACTCCTGCATCTGCGTCTGCTGCTGCTGCCGGGGTGGACGCTGTTTGGGTCATCCTTGTTGCTCCTGGGGGTCGTGTTGCTGCGATTGGCGCTGCGGCTGTCGCTCCTGCGGCGTCTGCTGTTGCTACTGTCGTTACATCTGTTGCTAAGGCTGTTGCTGCATCTGTTCTTGCTCCTGCTTGCCGGACGTGCTTGTGGTGTTGCGGACTCCGCTGCCGCCGTCGGCGGAGGCTCCTGCATCAGCAGCACCCCACACTGCAGCAGCGTTTGTATACCAAGTGACGGACGTTGCTCGAGCAGAGCGGCAATCACACGTAAAGCGTCATATCTTCTTCGTCCCAAATGCTCTTCACGCCAGGCGGTCAGTAGTGCCTCGCGTGACTGTATGCCGCGGGTTGGCAGGCGGCGCCTCCCTTCGACAGCAGAACAGCGGCAGCACCATGAGACACCGAGTTCTACGAGAAGGACGTCAGCCGGGGTCTGTCCTCCTTTCAGCTCGTCGCATGCATACGTATATTACCTGATTATAGATCTATAACTCTGTCCCTCTTATTAAGACGCCCCTGTGAATCTGTAGTATCTCTGTACCCACCCCTCTTCAGATATACAACTGTGTGTGCGTGTCCCTATATACATACATATATATATATATATATATATGTATATAGGGACACGCACACATGCTGGCAGTACGTCTGCGTAACAATATATATGTATGTACGTGTAGAGGGGAACACTCCCGGCTGCTGCGTAATGGTGTCCACAAGCAGAATGGCTCGTTCGAATAGAGGGAAGCACTCCACGATGCAGCGTAATGATATGCACAAGCAGAACAGCTCCTTCTTGTGAGGGTAAAACAACACAGAAGAACGCCGTCCCGTTGTATGAACCGTCGCTGCAGTTGCTGTTGCAGCAGCACGCCTTGCTGGAAGTAGCAGAAGTAGGAAGGGCGAGACGCGTGAGGCTGCTGTTGTGTGAAGAAGCAAGCGCGCGTACCTCGGTGTGTAGCTGAACTGCGTTTTGCTGGCGCTGCAGCAGCGGCTGGCCACCTTCACGTCGCGCGTGGCGATGGGCCAGGTGCTCGGGCTGCCCCTTTGACACGCCCCCTACCTGTTGTTGCACTTGTTCTGCCGTAATGCTTCTCTCCTGCTGCTGCTGCTGATTACCTGCTGGCTGCTGCTGCTCACGCTGCTGCTGGTCCTGCTGCTGCTGCTCCTTCACTGGCTGTGCCTCCAGCTGCTGCAGCTCCTCTTCTCCGGTCCGGCGCTGTTGCGGCAGCTGCGCCATCGCGTCCTGCTGCTGCTGCTCCTCCGCTGCTACGACTTCGCGTGTCTGGTTTTCCGCCGGCTCCTCCTCCTCCCGCTCCTCCTCCTGCGGTTGCGTAGAGGGCAAAGAGCTTTCCCCGTCTACTGGGGACTCGTCTGCAGGAGCAACAACTGCTTCTTGCCCCGTGGCCGCATGCAGCAGGCTTTGGCACCTCCCGCTGCTAAGCTGTACGTCTGTGCACCTGCATGCGCCTGCTGCAAGAGCGGAAGCCCCTACGACCGCGATGCCCTTGTATGTGGTGCCCTCCTCCCCCTGCGTGGCCACGCATGGGGCGGCCTGCAAGGCCCCCCCGGTCACGCGTATTCCGGAGTATTCGCTGGCGACTGCAGGTGCCTCTGCTGCTGCAGCACACGTGAGGGCGCCGCCTGCCACTTCTTCGCCTCGACGCAATGCATCGCTTGCTGCTACGGCATCCACTCGCGCAACTGCATTTCCTGCTGCTCCTCTGACACCTGCTGTTGCAGCGTCACCTGCTGCTGCGCCTTCGGTGGTATATGCTTCTCGGATGCATTGTACGGGGTCTGCTGCTGCGGTTGCGTCTGTCACAACGCCAGCTGCAGGCGCCTGTGCGCCAGCGTTAAGCAGCGTCATTTCTGATGTTGCTGGTAGACAGGAAAAGGCTGCAGCGGGAGCAGATGAATGCCCGCTTTGCGAGAGCTCCTGCGGGAGCAGCAGGGAGTCCTTCTGCAGAGGCAGGCTGCTGTTTTCATCTGAGCTCGCAGAGCTGCTGCCGGCAGGAAATGGCGTGAGCGATTCGGCTGCTGCTCCTGACGCTGTGGTTGTGGTTTCGGACAGTATTCTTCGATGCGATAGCAGCATTCCAGCTTCTTTTTGGTGAAGCTGGCGACGGTGCCCGTGCGCCAGCAGGACGGTCTCGCTTTTTTGTTTCTGTTGCTTTTCATGTTGCAACAGCAGCGGCTCTCCCTGTCGGCGGTCCTGCGGCTGCTGCACATCACCTGTCGCGTACGCGCCCCCTCCACTACCTGCTGCTGCATCAGCAGAAGCACCCATCCCAGCAGGCGACACATGGAGAGCAGGACCTACACTCTCAAGTCCTGCAGCAGCAGAGTGGAGCGCAGCTGACGCAGTAGCGTCCTCGGTAATGACTACACCAGCAGGTAAAAGAGCAGCACCAGCAGCACCACCGTGCACGACGCCTGGTGGCTCAGTGTGTCGTGGGGCCGCCGCAGCGCGCGGTGGAGGAGGATCAGGTCCAGTCCAGATGACAGAAACGAATGAGGAAGCCGCATCGACACTACGTTGTGGGGGCTTTGTTGCTGCTTTGGCGGCTGCTGTAGCGGCGTTAATGTCTTCTGCTTCAACGACGGGTGCTGCAGACGGCGCAGCACAGCTACGCCCTGGTGATCCAGCAGCGGCAGCTGCATGCGATCCCCCATGTCCCGAAGCAGGCAACGAGGTAGCAGCGACCCCCCCAGCAGCAGCAGCAGCAGGCAACGCAGTAGCAGCAGCCACCGTAGCACCAGCAGCAGGCACCGCAGCCGCAGCGGGGACTGCGACAAAAGATGAAGCGACGCGTTTCATAGAGTTTGTTACAAGGAAGGTAGGAGGGGAAAAGATGTCGCGAGCAGCAGATGCAGTAGACGAATCGGCGATTGCTGCTGGAGGCGGACCAGCAGTCGGAGCAGCTGGCCGTAGGTGCGGCGGCTGCTGGTGGACCTCCTTGCTGCTGTATTCTTTGGACCGCTGCAGCGCGTCTTCAGCAACCGCTCGACCGCCTACCACCACGTAGTCTTCCTCCTGAAGCTTGCCGTTGCCTGCTGCTGCTGCTTCGTCCTGTAGTCCCTCACTCAGAGAAAGCAAATGGAGAAATGACCCTCCCTTTGACGGTGAGCTTCTGCTGCTCTTTCTCTCGCCCGCTGCTCCCTTGCCGCTACGCCTGCTCGCAACAACGCTGTATTTCCTCCCCTCCCTGCTGCTGCTGCTGCATCTGCAACTGTCACTTCCGCTTTCGCTGCTTCGGTGTACTCTCCCCCCGGCGGTGCCCCCGCTGCTTGTCGAGTCTCTCCTGCTGCTGCCCGCGCCGCTGCCCGCACTGCTGCTGCTCACGCTGCTGCTGCTCACGCTGCTGCTGCTCCTGCTTCTCCTGTTGTTATTCCAGAGTCTTCCCAGTCTCTCACCGCTGCTGTCGCTGCTGTCATCCGACGGACTACTTGCCGTGCGGACGCCGTAGCTGACGCTGAGACGGCAGCACTCCAGACTGCTGCTGCTCCTCCTGCTGCAAAATTTTCTTGTCGAAGAAGACAGGGACAGAGAGGCACACGTGTCCTCTTGCATGCGCCCTTCGTCCGCTTCGCCTCCTCCTCCTTCCTCTTCACAACGTTCTGCCGGCGTTCGTGACGCTCTTATTCCTTTCACTTCTACTACTGCTGCTGCCGCCGTCGTGGACAGCTCTGCACCTGCTGCTGCACCTGCTGCTGCCCCTGCTTCACCGAAGCCGCTTACCGCTAGTCGCTCTCCTGCAGTCGCTCCCTCCCCAGGCGACCTTCCTGCTGCAGCTGTACTTGCCGCGGCTACGGGAGTTCCTGCTACGGTTGCTGCCGTTCCCCCTGCTTTCTCTGCTGCAGTGTCTGCTGCGGCTGTCGTCGGTCCTCCTGACGTCGTCCCCGCTGTCGTGTGTGCTGCGCTGCAGCGCTGCAGCACGCCTTTTGCGCTTTCTACTGCGACAGCGTCGCCTTCGCTCGCAGATGAAAGACGTGCCGTATCGCATCTGCTTTCGGCTGGTGCGTTGCCGCTGCTGCTTCTGCTGCGTCGCGCTGCCACTCCTGTTGCGAGCGTCTGGACGCGCAGTTGTTGCTGCTGCTGTACGGACGCAGTGGTGGCTCCTGTGGTGGCGAGGCTCCACAGGGAAACTTCCGCTGCTGCTGTCCTGCTGCTGTCGTGGGAAAGGAGGCGCGTGATTGTCGCTGCTGCTGCTGCGGGAGGTCTCGATTCGCTGCCTACGCGCGGTCCCTTCATGAGGTCTCTACCTCCAGCATTTTCGCCTTGATACATGCGCGAGCTTACGCGATATCCGAGTCGCTGTTGCTGCTGCTGTCCTCCTCCTGCACGTGAAGGCTGCAGTGCCGTCTCCTGCTGCTGCTGATCTACTGCCTGCTCCCCACCACTGCACTGCCGCGACGCAAGCTGCCGCTCCGATTCGTGCTGCTGCCGCTGCTGCACTCCCTCCTGCTGCTGCTGCGTGGCGAACCGCTGCTGTCGTTGCTGCTGCTCCCTCTTCACAAGCTGCTGATGGACCTGCTGATGCCGCAGAGAGCGCTGCTGCTGGTTGACCTGGTCTTGCCGCTGCGCACCGCGGTGCTGCCGGTGCTGCTGAAGCACCTGGTGGCGCTGCTCAGCAGTGCTGACGGGCGACGAGCAAGGAGACGCGGCAGTAGGGAAGATTCTCGTTGCGACTTCAATCTGCTGCTGAAGCAACCTCTCTCGGTCGGGCTGCACCACCTCCTTCCGGTGTTGCAGAAGCCGCGCCTGGAGCAGCTCTGCTTCCTCTTCTTCTTCTCGTCTTGGCTGTTGCCGCCTGGGGTGCAGCAGCAGCGTCGACAAGCTTGGGCTGCTACGCTGGACCGCCAGCGTTCCACGCGGCAACAGCGTCACTATTGCACCTTCTCCTCCGCGTCTCGCTGCAGGCCTCTCCTCTTCTCCTCTGCCGTGCGCATGCTGCTGGGGCTGCCTCCCCTGCTGGTGCTGCTCCTCCCGCTGCCGCTGCTGATCCTGCGGCTGCTGATGCTCCGGCTGCTGCTGCTGATGCTGCAGCTCTTGTTGTGGCTGCTGCTGCTCGCTAGAAAGGTGTTCCTGCTTGACGTTCACGTGAGCTTCTCTCTCGCACCGCTGCCGTTTGTGGGAACGTTGCTGTTGCTGCGTCTGCACCGCGTGCTGCTGGTGCTCCTCCTTCTGCTGCTGCAGCAGTTCCTGCTCTTTTCGACTCGGACAAAGAAACGGCTGCTCACTTTGCTGCTGCTGAGGCTGCTGTTTCTCCTCTGTCTCTCTGGTTCTGGCCTTTTCATCCAGCATCGGCTGCTGCACCACCTCTGCTGCAGCAGAAGAGCAGCAGGGTAGTCGATGCGGCTGCTCGGCCATGCTGCCAGAGCTGGAGCTGCAGGGACCTTGGTGTTCCTGCCGCGGCCTCTTCTGTACCTCCCCAGCATCCTCAGAAGGCAGCAAACCCCACAACAGTGACAGCAGCAGTCGCTGCTCGTGTCGCAGTTTCTCCTGCTGGCTGGCTATCGCCAGCAGCCGCTCTCGCAAGATCCGGGAAAGCGCTGGAGCTTCCGCCCGCTGCAACGAAGCAGGAACAGCAGCAGCAGCAACCAATTATCTTGAACCAGCGGCAGCAACAGTTCCCATACACAGCAGCAGTAAGATTTACAGCACCAGCCAGCGCAGTATCCACAGCAGCAGCACTGGTCGTGACAGCGGCAGAGTGCGAGTCTCAGCGGCAGAGCGCTCGCGCCCAGGCGCCCGGACTGCGTCAGGTGAACACCACCGACAAACGCAGCAGCCGCAGAGCTCTGCAGCAGGAGCAGCTGCAGCGCAGACAGCAATCGCATGGCAGACTCTCTACCGTGCAGTAACACCTTTTCTAATAGAGACGTACACAAAGAGCAGCTGCAGCATCGTCAGCTCGAGAACCAAGGCGCAACACCGCAAGTTTCACACGAGCAGCAGCAGCAGCAAAAGCAGCAACAGCAGCAGCAGTAACAGCAGCAACACCAGTAGCAGCGACAGCAGCAGCAACAGCGGCAGCAGCAACAGCAACAGCAGGAGCCAGGTATGTGCTGCAGTTCCCTAGTGTACATCACACAGAGAGAGAAAACGGCGAACAACAGGGCGAACAAGATGCCCGAGCACAGATATTTCATCCAGTCGACGTATAGGAGTAGTTGCCGGCCAACGCAGAAATGAGAGTCGCTGCAGCAGCAGCAGCAGAGAATTCACGGCACTGCTGCGGTGCTCGACAGGGTCTCACAGCAGGGGTGAGACGACGGTAGCAACAGGAGAAACGCGACGGGGAGCAGCAGAACGCGGGGCGGACGAAATGACATGATAACAGCAGCAGCGCACGAGTATCGGTGACGCCCATTCAGCAGCAGCAGCAGCAGCCTCACGAATACAGCAGCAGCAGCAACACTCCAACGGCGGCACCAGCAAATGCGGCGGCCGCCGCAGCAGCGGCTCCACACACAGCAGCAGCGGCAGCTACGAGAATAGCAGCAGCAGCCACGAGGACAACAGCAGCAGCAGGTTCGAGTATAGCAGCAGCAATAGCGTCAATCGCGCCTGTAGCAGTGCGGGCAACGAAGCAGCACCAGCAGCACTTCCAGTCCCACAGCCGTTGGGGCAGCAGCACTTGAGGCACCGAAACCGCACCGGGCGCACGACTGCAGCAACTGACTACAGCGCGGCAGAACAAACCACTCAGCAGTAGCAGATGCAGCCATCTCCACCCTCCGCTTTACTTCTCTCTCTCTTCCCCTCTCTCGACGACAGGCGCGCGCGCCGCTGCCTTTCTCTCGTCCTCGCCGCAGCAGCAGCTCCAGCAGCGAGAAAACAGCAGCTGCCCACGCAGCCGCAGCAGCAGGAACAGACACAGCCACTGCACGGGCGAGGAGCATGAGCAGAGCGTGAGGCCTGTGATGTCTGCTACGCGACGCGCGGAGGGCAGTATTGCTGCAGCCATGTGCCCTGCTCACCCTCTGTGAATCGCTTAGGGCAGCAAGTCGAACAGCAGCAGCACGTGCCGCTGCTCCTGCTGCGGCGGTTCCCCCACCAAAAAGCAATATACCTCTCGTCTTCTTCTCGGCACGCTGCTCCTTCGTCTTCGGCGCTGCTGCCTGCATGTTGCTGCTGCCACCTCCCCGCTGCCCTACAGCAAGTTTCCCACTCCCACTAAGACTGCAACTCTCCACGCCTCCGCGTCCTGCTGTGGCTGCTCCTGCTGCTGCTCCTTCCGCTCCTGCTGCTGGGTTCTCTGCTCCTGCTGCCGCTGCTGGGCTCCCTGCTTCTGTAAATCCACCGTCCGGTCCTTCCGTTGCTACGCCTGTCCCTGCTGCTGTTCCTCTTGCTGCTTCTCTCCACAAAGCGTCGCCTGCTGTCGCATCTGGCGCTTCTGCTCGTGCTGCTGCTTTGTCTGCTGCTTCACCAGCGGCTGGTGAAGTCGCTGCCTGCGCGGCTGCTCGCGCTTCTGCTCCTGCGGCTCGCTTTCCTGCGGCTGTTGCTCGCCCTCCTCTTGCTGCAGTCCTAGCAGCTGCTGCTGATCGCCCTGTCCTCGTTGCTGCTCCTCCAGCTGCTGCTGCCGCTTTCCTCCGCTGCTGTTTTCGCAAGGGGACAATGCGGCGTCCCACGGCCTCCTCCACGCCAAGTACTACCACGGCATCTTCGCTACCTGTCGCAGCAACTTCCCCCCTCTCTCCGTTGTTGCAACCAAGGTTCCCTCTGCTGCTGCTGCTGCAGACGTCACTGCTGCTGCTGCTGCTACAGATGCCACTGCTGCTGCTGCTGCAGACGTCACTGCTGCTGCTGCTGCAGACGCTACTGCTGCTGCTGCTACAGACGCCACTGCTGCTGCTGCTGCAGA
>KL647290.1:2943995-3018468 GCA_000727475.1 Sarcocystis neurona | reverse complement strand
TATATATATACATATATATACATATCTATACGCACATATATATATATATATATGTATTTAGTGCCTTTCGTCTACGTGTGTATCTGTATACAGGTATATATGTATATACGTATATATATATATATGTGTATTTAGTGCCTCATATATATATATATATATATAATCATGTGTTCACTCAGTCGTGTGCATGTCTTGCTGCACGTATTTTAAACGAGGATATGAGTAGGGCATCCCAGTGACGTCTCGGTGCGTGCATCGCATCTAAGGTGTGCACTCCAGTGCAGCGGAGTGCTGCAGTTGACAACTGCGGATTTGTTCACGTCCTAGTTTACCGTCTACTTCTTTATTTCGACTTCTTACCTGCCGTAGCCCTCCTGGTTCCACAACCAGCCGTACACAAGTGGTCCAGATATTTAGCAACGTACACTCTACGTGTTTATGGACGTGCTCGTCTCTGCTCCAGAGACACACACATACATTAATGCATCTCAGTGCGTGCGCATGTATCAAGGAGAGCGTGCACCAATGCGACAAGCTTATTCATATGTATATATATATGTATACGTATATATATGGAGGTCCGTATCGGGGGTGGGAAGGTGGAGGACTAGGCAGGTGCACGGCTACCTATGTTTGTATATATCTGTATTGACGAGCAGGGCAGGAGTTCGAGCAGCCCGTCGAGCCCCTGTGTGTAAGCATATACAGCGGCGTAGAGATGGGGAATGTGGGTGGCGCCTACGTGTGAAGGCAACTGAGCGCGTTCTGACTTGCACGGCTACGCGCACATCTAGGCACTTGTGTCTGTGCCTGTTTGTGTGTACGTGTGATTGTGTCTATATACATGTAAAGTACTCGAACGCGCAATGTGTAAAACTGGAGAAATCTGTGTAGACAGGGGTACACGTGCGTGAGCCTGCGCGTACGCCAGTAACCAGAGCTGCTTGACGTTCATATATATGTATATCTATACATGGAAGTCACCAGCTGTGACATACCCTAATGGACACATATTCGCTGGTGTGCGTATATAAACATATACATACATATGGACACGTCGTATACACACATTTGTACTTGTACTTACCTGCCCATCTTTGCACATATGAGAGCGTATATACACAGACTTGCCGAAGAGCGAGAAACCGCGGAGCGATCCGGAGTCAAGTACCATGGCAAGAGTGATGATGGATAGCTGAAGTTTTTCCAACAAAGAGGATCTGCTGCCAGCTGCGCTCTCCGGCACACACAACCAAGAGAGTGACACGCATGCGTAACTGACCTAATTTCACTGTCTCCCACCGCGAATGGAGAAGAACGTGTGACGGCAGCGGCGCATACCAAAGACAGTGCCTTTGCTCTTTTCCACTGGGCTGCACGAGTTCTCTTTTCCTTCTTTCTGTATGTATACACGCACTCGGTTTCCATATTTCGTACACATGTACGCAAGCTTGATACGCATCCTTCTTGTGTGTATGTGTAACACAGGATGGCCGTTTTGCCATTTCTTTCTGTATATTAGGGTGTCAGATGCACATTCCACACGCTGTCTGTATCTTGCGCATGTAGGTGTGGGTGTCGCAGAACTAAGTCTCCTTGTGTGACAGATTTCCCACTTGTACACGTATTGCTGCATACGTCAAGTGTGTGGACCTGTGCAGCAGGTAAACGTATATTGTGTGTATCTATACATATCCATAGACACGTATATCAGCAGCGAAGGCGCACGTCAGAAGGACGCACCCGAGAGGCTTTTGTGCACCGCGTTAGGGGGGGGGGGCCGTTCAAAGCTGAATTCATGTATAATACGAGAGTGCATCCTCGGCACGGTCACTTCCGTTGTTCCCAGGTGTTCACTACTAGTGACAGCAAAGAATGATCAAAGAGTGTCGGCGCCTCAACGGGGTAGGCAGAAGGGCATGCGAAAGAAGGCAGGTATCGATTATGCATGCATGCCACCAAGGCACACATATGCAGCGCATGTGTGAGGTGGCACGTCTGTGCCTGTGCATGCGTACGTAGCAGTAGAAGCACACAGCGCTAATTTGCATGCGAAAGAGGCGGCATATCCCACGAGATCGGTGTGTGTGCACTGGGCTGTCACGTTTCACCTAGTATACGCGTGCGTATGTCCTGTGCACCGCTTGAGCGTGCCGACGGTCACTACGACTACAAGAAAGCTCGGACGCTTCGCAGATTACGTCATGATTTTGCATGTGATTTGATGTATGCCAGTGGTTCGGTTCCCTGATCCACCGCAGTTGTCCGTACAGACTTCACGCACAGATTTGGATTTGCCTCCCACTCACCGTTGGGAATTCACGCACTTCGCCTGAGACAGCACGAACTCTCACCCGTAGTGTAGCGTGTCCTGGTTACTTTTCAGGAGCTTTGTAGCGTGGCTGTGGTTCACAGGTGGCATCTCTGTTCAAGCGTGAGCCGCACGTTCCGGATTCCTCAACATACATGGCCAGGCACTCTCCCATATTGCAATTCTGCTGCGGACTCGCTGCACGCACCGGTCTTTGAAGAGGTGGTGTACGCCACTTCTCTCTAAATAATGCCAGCTTCGGTAGGTTTTTTTGCCAGCTGCATGTACGGGACATTAGGCAGAGTGCGTGCACCGGTCACTACTAAATGCATGAAAATGTTCTTCTCAGACTGCGTGTGTCGCCCAGTTGCCTTTTCTGAGAGACGGCTGCTGCGCTGACCATTCTTTACCGTAACCGCTTTGTTTTGTGGCTGCGTCGGTTGCCAGCAGAGTCGAAGCTAATGTGTCTTTCGTTGATTCATCCTCTCCTCGTCCACACGCAGAAATGTGTGTGCTTGCAAGACGCTGCTCAGTTATAGTGTACAGACACTTGGGCCTGCCAATGCGAGTTCTGTACGCTTCAACACGCCCACGTGTACGCAGACACGTGTATATATATACACGCATACACATAGATATGCGCAAGCGTCTATATGAGCATATAGGTACACATGTGCTGCCTTTGTGCGTTTGGCGTGACTTCTGCTTCGCCCACTGCTAGCCACCCACCTCTTTAAATTGAAGCCACAGAGCTAGCGACAATTGTTACTCATGCAAGCGTGATTATGCCTAAACAGACGCGCGCGCATTTACTTGCTGACTCCTGCGCAAGTTATTCTTGGCTGCTGGGCTCGCTTCCACGCATTATCGAACGGCGAAAAGAGGGGCCGCGCCCACTGCCTTTGCATGCATGTGAGGAGGACGTCCACAAGTGCAGACTTTTCCAGAGCGGAAAACGCCGTGCGTACCCGAGTGTCTAAGAGGATCTCGCAGCTGCAGCATTTCGACGAACAGAGGCATCCGAATTGAGTGCCTACAAACTTCTGCGGTTGCTGCACGCGGCCGGAAAATGGAAACAGACGAGAGTCACAACTGCCTTGCACGCGTGCATCACTACGACGGGGAAGGCCGAGAGCCTCCTCCGACGTACCTGTGCATGCAAGGACGGACCTGCCACGCACAAAGGTACACCACAAGCTGGTGTTGCTTGGGTGAAATGGAGCTGCGGAGCAGCAGCGTAACCAAGTAGTGACAAAACAGCAGCTCTTCAAAGAGAAGAGCAACGCACTGGCATCTCATCGACGCATAGACGAAGCCGAGGGAGAGCCTTGCCAAAAAGAGAGGGAGTAGACTCCGCACGTTGCGGCTGCTGAAGCTTCTCTCTAGAGACGTGTGCACAGAGACGCTGTGAGTGGGCGCCCTGAAGAGGGTGCACACGTGAGAGAAGTGTGTTAAGCTTGCCTGCAAAAGCGTGCGATATCCAGCTGCGAAGCGTATTGAAAGGGCCATGCAAATAACGGCAGAACAAGAAATAGAGCAGGCCAGCCGCACTCCGCGCCTCGAAGTGGAGTAATTACGTAGCTCAGGCGAACCACAGACGGAGGGATGCAGCGGCGTCACCTGGACGACTGCCCTGCGCTGCACCCGTGCAGAAGAGTCTACGGCATACTCAGTTCATCAGGGAACATACTCGCCTACGACAGACGGCAACAGAAATATCAACGGTCAAATATTCTGTGCCATTTATAGGAACAAATCACCGCACACATGCTTCTTCTTTGCTGCTTTTCCTTCTCCTTCTTCTCCTTATCCCTCGCTTCCTTCTTTTGTCTCTTCCGCTGGTGCTGTCTCTGTCGTCCTTTCTCCTTTCCTGTCCTCCCCCCTCCTCGTCTTCTCCTCCCTCACCTCGCCCTTCTCTTCGTACCCTCTTTACTTTCTCTGTTCGCTCTCGTCTTCTTTGCTTTACTTTTTTCTCGTTTTTCTCCCTCTGCTGCGATTAGCTGGTGGGCAGCCGAGATGCTGTCGCTCACATCACAGAGCAGCGCCTCTGTGCAAGTCTGTAAAGCAGCGCCAAAAGAACAGCCTTCCTAAGCCCGCCGCGGTTCCTAACGCCTAGAGATACAAGAATATGTGGCTAACACAACCTACAAGCGTTTCTCTCCTTCTACACAAGTATATCTTAGTGCTGACTCTTCTCGCTCTTCTCCTCCCTTTTCCTGTTGTTCTCGTCGATCTTACTCTTCTTCTTCTCCCTCTGGTCGTTATGCCTTCTTCTTGCTTTTCCCAATTTTCGCCTTCCCGTTCTTGTCGGACGTGTCTCTGCGCCTTTAGCAAAGACACGCTGAAAAAGCAGCATGCAGTCCCACCTTCGGCTGCGTTGCCGCACGCACGGGTAGACGAAAACGGCATCAGGAAACCTCGTCCACACAAACGGCAGCACAAATGCACCTTTTCTTTTGGACACAAAGAGCGGCAAAAGACCTACTTTATCCATCTCGCCGATAAAGATGACTTCTGCTCCGGAAAAAATCTTTCCGACCACTCAGTGCCGTGACTCCAACCACCCCATTCCGTGTCTCCGATCACCCACTTCCGTGTCTCCGACCACCCCATTCCGTGTCTCCGACCACCCCTCGGTCTCGCAGAACTACAGGGTCGGGCCCCTATTTTTCTTTCTCATGTCCTCTCTGCGAGCAGCGGCTGCGGTGGCACGGCGGCCACGCATGCGGCCGTAAAACGCGCGGACGCTGCCTTTCGCAAAGTGCAGCGGGACCCCGTGGCGTCGCATGCAGCGGGCCAGTGGAGGCGTCGCCCAAATAGCCAGGCCCACCTGCAGACACGTCATATTCAGAGTCCGAGCACCGCACATCTATAAAACTAAGATCTATACTAGCAGTAGTGTGACTCTTTGACGGAGTGTATTGAGCATGTATGCATATATACGTATATGGGTGCGTAGGCGCTATAATGGCAAAGCCATTTTCCGAAGAATCAGTAGGTTCCTTCTTTCTTTGCGTCACTCTCTCTCCCTGTCTGTCTGTCTTTCTGTCAGTCGAAGAGTGGATCCACGAACAGGTATATACGTACTTCTATGCACACGTACGTATACACATAAAGCCATCCACACGCGTATGTATACAAGTATACACGAAACTTGTGTGCGTTCCTTTGTGAATGGAAGCGAAAGTCCGTCTCCGAAGGTAAAAAAGGAAATGGTGGATAAGGCGAAAGTGAGAGAGCGATAAGACGCCTCTTCTAACGGCTGTGAGAGGCTCGCATGCGGAAGCGTCAGAGAAGGCTGGACAGCTCTTCACCCTGCCCGAAGGAGTGCACTGCCGCACGTTGAGTAGTTGCACCGGCACACACGGATGAGGGCCCTGCCTGGCGACAGAGATAGACATATCTGCTAGATGACGAAGCCACACGAGAAGAGACACGCCCACACAGACATTCGAAGAAAATGGTGGTGCTCCTCCAGAAGGGGGGAAAGGAGAAGAGCGACAGACGCCGAAGTCGTACCATCACGCACGTGGTCTGCGTAATGAAACCGGCCTGCTAGCCCATCCTTTGCAACACAGAATTTATCTCGGATGACCCGCTCCTCAGCAAAGAATCCTACGCTTTCCGTCAACTTTATTTGACAACGTTGACTGCAGCAAAATGTCTACGTCCCTACGGAGAGGACTCCGCGGAGTTTCGCTACACGCAGCTGCTCACTTGGAGTGGCGTCAACGGCTTGCAAGCAGCGTAGGCGAAGAGCAGGCGGCCCCAGAAAGCCCCTCCGCCGTAGCGTCCTGGATCCCAGACGAGGCAGCAGCACAGCAGAGCAGCAGCAGAACACCGAATGTGCGTGTGCTAAGGCCCTTTTCAGCAGCAGGTGCGCAGCAGGGGATGCCGAATTTGCAAGGCAGGACATTTCCACGTGCTTTCTCCTCAGGGAAGGAGTCACACGCAAGTCTACTGGTGCACGCAGTAGCAGTGCGTTGAAAGAGTAGGCGCACGTGCAGCGTTTTGGTTCCGGTAGGCCTTTTCATGCAACCACGCATGCGTCCAGCACCGGGGGACAAGAAGACGACCGCTTGTCCACAGTTTCTAGCAGAGCATACAGGGACGTGAAAAGCAGCAGAGGAACTGGGGAGGAGAAACGCGGAGGTGGAGGGCGGATGAGGAAATGTTGAAAACGCCAGTGCTGTTGCCTCATTGACGAAACAGCCACATTCGAGCAGGCGGCAGCCACACGAAGAGGGACGCCGGAGAGGAGAGAGAAGAGGAGACGGACAGGTGTACGTACACCAGCGTTACGGGGGGGACAGCAGAGAGAAGCGCACGCCCACGGCCACCTGCAGAGAAGGCGCAAAGAAACGTCCGCGTACGCAGGCTCCCAGCGGAAAGAATCGAGCATGCAGAAGAACGCGCGGCAGGGAGAAAGAGAACTGGCGGACGCCCGGACGCGCACAGCGGGACCCGGCAAATGCGTGTCCGAAGGCAGCACCAGATGGGACAAAGTATAGGGGCATGCATGCACGCAGCGGGAGACGGGCAGACGCGTGCGTCCCGTACGACCCAAGAAGAAGTACTGAGGAGAGACACGCGTGTGCAGCACAGGAGAGAGGAAAGCGTAGGGGACAAGCACGCATGCAGCAAGGGAGAAGATAAAACGCAACGACACGCGCGCACGCGGGAGGGTGCAGGAAGAGGGAGCGCAGAGAGCTGCAAGCACGCCGCAGGAAGAAAAGTCACGGAGATGCATGCGCGTTTTTCTCAGCAGCACGGAGGGAGGCGACAGCGAAGCCGCGCACACCAGTGCAGCTACGAAGCATCCGGGAAACCGCTCCGTCACTGTCTCGTTTGCTCTATATAATTTTATATATATACGTATCTACATGTGCACACAGATACGTGGGCACCTCCACATGCAGTGAAGGACAATCAACACGTGTGTGTATATGTTTCAGGTCTTCCTGCAACATCTGGCACTATATTTCCTGCATGTCCCCCTTTTCTTCTTTCCTTCTGTGTCTCCCTTCGACAGAAATGTAGACGCATGTAGGTAGCAGCGTGTCTGCCCTTCTACAGAAGTACAGACCTATGTAGGTAGAGGCAGCGTGTCTCCCCTTCTACAGATATACAGACGTATGTACGTAGCAGGGAATACACGGACACCTTCGAGACTCCCTCTGCAGCTGCAACAATCATGACTCGCCTGTACGTTTTCTCTTTAACGTCTTCTCTCTCCCTTTCTACGCACACGCGCGTGTATATTGGCAGGTAGATTCTTTCTGCGTGGTGTACGTACACCTGAACCGCACTCTGCGACGACACACAGGGGTCGCCCGACCTTCCTCCTGCGTCTGCCTCCGCGCCCGGCTTCCTTTTCTGTCCCTCTCCCTCTGTGTTTGCATCTGTGTGCGCAAACATATATATATATATGTGTAAAGAGATAGTAAAGAGACAGATAGATACATATAGATAGATAGGTTTGGAGAGCTAGACATAGATAGATCGATAGATATCTATGCATGCACATCGACCGCGTGGCACCTGGCTCTTCTGGCTGCTTCACGGAGAACAGTTGCGGGAAGTGCTGCTGCAGGGTCAAATCTGCAAGCGGAATGTCGACTCGACGTCTGCTGCTGCCCTCCTGTGCTCTGCTGGCTCCCCTGCTGCTTCACCAACGCCTCCGCACGCAGGCCTTGCCCCACGGCAGCTATGCTGCTGCGAACACGCGGTGCGTAAGATTGTCTTCTCGGCGTTGTTGCCGTGGCTGCAGGGGCTTGACGACGTGACCCGTTCCTCCCGCTGCTGCCGCTGCTGCGGCTTTGGACGTGGACGTGTCTCGTTTTTCTGGAGCTGCTCGCATCGCGCAGACTGCCGCTCCTGCTGCTGACAGAGCTTCTCTACCGGGTCGCGCACGACGAAATTCAACAGCAGCAGGCGCCCCATCCCCCTTCCACTCGCTACTGCTGCTGCTACTTCTGAGCAGGTCACAAACCGCAGAAGAAAATATATACGTCAATATACACATGCACATATATGTATATATATCTACGTAAATACGTACGACCAGCATACATGGGTGTAGGGCTGCCGCTGCTTGGAAACAGCGTCTCTACATATGGCCGGCGTGCAGGTAAGCAGAGGAGGCAGCAGGCGCGCAGGCGGCAAGAGATTGAGAAGCCACACAAGGGAAGCAGCAGCAGACTACGCACGACGCAACAAGAAAGAGCTGACCTGCAGCAGAACTTTGCTCAGTTTCCAGTATTTTGGTGAGGTGCAACTTCTCCGCTGCCCACTTGATTGATTCGTCGTCGAAGGCGTGAGCGGCTCCAAATAATGACAGAAAAGTTAACGCATGCACGCTGCAGCAGCAACCACGCCATGACCAAAGGCACAAGACGATACGCGCCCATCATCTCGTTTGAACAGATAACGCTGATACGCAGATACGCAGGAGGCACTCCCCCCCAGCTACGCTGACGGACCTTCCCGACGTGCAGCAGCGGCAACGGCAGCAGCAGCGGGTGAAGCACACTCCCGTCGATGACCCTCCCGGCCGCGCCGTATGCAGCAGCAGCAGCGGCACTCCAGTACAAAACACTGCTGTCTGCGCGAAGTTGCAGCGGCACTTCGTTTGTATGCGTACAACAGAAGCAGCAGCGCAAACGGCAACACAACTCGTATCGGCCGCAGCCTCTCTTTATCTACGGTACGTTCTTTCTCTGGCAATAGAGCAAGAGCAACAGCCACAGCAGCAGCCGCACCGTAGTCTCTGCGCCTTGGTTCACGTCTTTCCTCTGCATGCAGTACCAACAGCAAAAGAGGCAGCCGAAGAGTACCCGCATCGGAGGGCTTTCCGTTTACGCCTGAGAATCTTTCGCGTCATGCAGCTGTGCCGAAGCAGTACCAGCAGCAACCGAAGCAGCAGCACCAGCAGCAGAAGCGGCACCAGCAGAAAAAGCAGCAGAAGCAACACTAGTAGATGAAGCGGCAACGGCAGGAGCCGAAGCAGCAGCAGGACCGAAGCAGCAGATGAAGCGGCAACAGCAGGACCGCGAGCAGCAGCAGCAGAAGAAGCAGCAGCAGCAGAAGCAGTAGCAGAAGCAGCAGCAGCAGCAGAAACAGCAGCAGCAGAAGCAGCTGGAGGAGCGGCAGCAGCTGCAGCAGCAGACGTAGCATCCTCACACGGCGTACGCGACGACTGAGGCCCATCCGTACTTTTCCCACAGCGCCTTCAGGCGGTCCTTCGCCTGCAGCAGGAGCAGCGGCGGTACGCAGCAGCACGCAGCAGCACACTCTCACAGTTTTTGCTGCAGGCAGCAGCCAAGGTAGAGACACATCCCTGCCCCCCTCCGCGCCCGCGTGTGCCATGCTGACTTTACAGCCACTTGTTTACACTCGGTAGGGCGACAGTAGCGTGTCTCACACATGCATGCAGCAGCAGCCCTAGTAAGGCCGACGACAGCGTCCCTCTCTTCAATCGAACCAGCACCTTCCACACAGGTAGACTTCTGCATGTATTTGCACGGTGTCAGTGCCTGTATGCCTCCCACCTCAGGGCAACGCAGTCGCCTCCACATACATATATATATATATACATACACATATGTCTATATATATTCGGAAGGAAGAGGCAGGCGACGTCAGAACATTTTCTCTGTTGCTGTGCGCGCTTGCTGCCCGTGCTTCTTTGGCCGTGCTTCACGTCGACGCTTCTCTGCTGCGCAGCACACGAAGACAAGCAGCTGCGGTGCACCACGAGGCGCCTTGCTCTTCTGCCGTCAAACTGCTGCTGCGAGACCTCGGATTGCCGCTGCTGGCACTGCTGCTGGTGGTGTTGCCTGTGCTGCGCTTGACGGTGCAGCAGCAGCAGTCTACGTCGGTGGAGTTCCGCTGCTTGCGACCAATGGCTGCGCTGCGTGTCCCGCTGCCGCCCCTGCTGCTGGCTTCACGTGAAGGTTGCTGCTGCAGCAGCTGATGCTTACCTTCAAGCTGCCTGAGATGACGTGCAGGCCGACGTGTTGTAGCCTGGGACTGTCTTTGCTGGTGTGCTGCAGCGTCGTCAGTGCTGCCTCCAACCTCTTGCGTTTGATGGCCAGCCACAAGAGACCGCGTTCCTTCAGTCGCTGCTGCTGCTGCAGCAGACGAACCATCTGCTGCTGCTGGAGAAGCAGCAGCCGACGGCGTGCTCGTTGCCACAGCTGGTGCTGCTGCTGCTGTTGTCGCTGCTTCCACTGCAGCAGCTGCTGCTCCAGCTGTCGCTTCCTTCTCCACGCTTGCCTGCTGCTGCCGCCGCTGCCCACTGCGCCTCCTGTTGCTGCCGCTGCCAGCGAAGACACCTGCTGCGACCACGTGCTGCCGCCCCCCCAACCGCTGCTGCTGGTCTGCCGCTGATGGTGCTGCAGGCGCCGCCGCATGCGAGAAAAGCGGGACTGCAACGCTGCAGACAGCCACTGCAAACCGCGCACAGCGGCCGCAGCAGACGCGGGTGCAGCACGCTGTTCCCCTTCCACCTGTCCTCTACTCCCAGAAGCTCTCCCTGCGCTGTCAATGCTGCTGCCCGATCTGCTCGACCCTGTGGGTCGGCCACGTGCTGAACTGCTGCTGCTGCTACTGCCGATGTGACCTCTGCTGCTGCTGCTGTGGCCCACGGAGGTCTTGGCGTCGCTGTTGCTGCTGCTCCTGCTTCCGCTAGTGCTGCCGCTACTGTCGCTTGCGTAGCTACGGTAATTCCCAGCAGCTGACACGGGCCCAGCAGAGGGGCTCAGCGCGGAAGCGGCAACAGAGGAGCTTGGAGAATATGTCGCAGAAGCGGCAGGAACAGCAGAAAAGGCAGGAAGGGCTGCAGCAGCAGAAGAGGCAGCTGTCGCAGCAGCGGATACAGTAGCAGGGCCACAACACGGGCCGCAGAATGCAAGAGAACCAGTAGCACGGAGGAAATGAGAGAACTGTAGCGGCTCAGCAGCACGGAAGAAGGCAGCTGCAGGAGCGACAGCGGCGGCACGTGCCTCATCAGTGGCCTTGTGGTATGCGGAAGGAGCAGACACACTAGCGGCAGCAACAGGACGCGCGGCAGCAGCAGCAGCCATACTTCGTGGTACGGCAGCAGCGGAAGCACCAAGACGACGGGGTGCGACAGCAGGGACTGCAGCAGGCGTGAGGGCAGAGCCAGCAGTGGCGACACGTGGAGCAGCAGCTGCTGCTGCATGCAAATAATCAGCAGCAGCAGGCGTCAGCGCAGCTGCGGCAGCCGTCCGGAGCAGCGAGGCAGAACGATCGAACGAACGAGACAGACAAGAGGAAGACGGAGAGCCTGCAGCAGTGGAAAAAGCAGTCAGCAGCGGCTGCGGCGCTGCCCGTTGAGTCCCATTATGGGATAGAGATGTAGAAAGAGAAGCTGCTGCTGCAGGGAGCTGCTGCTGGTCGGCCGGCGATGGAGAGGACGCCACTTTACACCAGCGCCAGAGGGGCAGCGCAGGCGGAGGAGAGTGGCTGCAGCTGCGCGTGCTGCTGCTGCAGGCAGAGGCCTCAACAGAAGCGGGAACACGGCAGGACGAAGCAGCAGAAGAGAAGCGGCAGCAAGCGACGAGAGCCTGAGGGGAGACCAAGCAGCCGAAGCCAGCATAAGCAGAACACAAGAGAAAACTCCAACGAGAAGCAGCAGAAGGTGAAGTGCATGAGCGACTGAAGGAAGGAGACGTGTGAAATTCGCATCGAGAAGCACCCCAGGAGGAAGCGACGCTGCTGCGAGACGAGACACCTCGGCCTGGAACACCGTCTTTGTAACACGGAGACAAAGCATCAGCAGCAGCACGTGCTGCATCGGCAGCGATGGCACTGGGCATTCGAAAAGATGTACTCCACACAAAAGAGGCAGCTACTGTGTCTTCTGCTGCTGGTCCTGGTGCTGTTGCTACTGCTGTTGCTGCTTCTGCAGCTGCTGTGCCTGCTGCTGCCGGTGCTTCTGCTGTTCGTGCTGCTGCTCCTGCTTGCTCACTTGCAAGAGAGGAGTCACCGAGCGCATTCTGAGCTGGTGACCTCTGGTTGAGCCGTCGCTGTACGGACATCGCATGCGGTCTACGCAAACCCAAAGAAGATGCCGTGCAAGACGCCGAAGTAGACAAAGGACCACCACGTGGGCACGAGTTGCTGCTAGCCGAAGAGCCGCAGAGGAAGAGACTAGTAACACTAGTGATGGGGAGAGACGCAGCAGACACGCTGCCGCAGGCGAGGACTCTGCTGCTGCCGTTGGAGGGGAGAAGCAGAGCAACCGATCTAAGCGGAGCTCTATAATTTCTTTCGCAGGAGGTGGCGAACGAGGCAGAAGAAGGAGACGAACAGCCGCTGCTGTTGTGATGGCCCAGACTGCTGCTGGTACTTGTGAGAGTACTCCGGCCTCTGGAGAAGAGACTGCTGCTGCTCCTCAAGAGGCTGCTCTGGCTGCTGGTGGGGACGCTGCAGCTGAAGCTGCTGCTGCTCACTTTCAGGCCGTTGCCCTGGCTGCTGAAGCTGCCGTTTCTTAGGCGACGCCCGCGCAACCTGCTGTTGCTACTGCTGAGGCTGCTGCTGCCGCTGCCGAGACCGTTGGACCTCGCCCCGGGGCTAGAGCGGACGGCACTGCCATTCTTTCCCGTACTGCAACTGTCCCTTCTGTCTCGTGTACTGCAGCAGCAGCTGCTGGTGTCGGTGCTGCTGCGTTGTAGTCGACTGTATGCGGCGCTGCTGTTCCTGCTGCACCACGTTAGTAGGCCGGAGGACGGGTGACTTCTGCAACAGCTGCGGCGTTCCCCTATTTCTCGTGGAGCCGCAGCAGTTCCGGCTGCAGAAAACCGGCGAGCACCAGGTGCAGCTGCACAGCGGACGACGCCAGGGAACGAAGGGGAGGCAGTATCAATACACACTGTAGGGACGGTAAGACTGGTGCTGCTGCTGATAGAAGCCAGCGGCCGAGACAACAGCCTGCGCTGTCGCGACAGTAGCAGGACGCTCCGCAGCTGCAGCATCATGAGGTGCCGAAAGCAAAGAAAATCCAACGAAAATATGTGCTGCTGCTGCGGATACTACTGCTGCTGCTGCTGCTCAAGGCACTGCTGCTACAACTGCTCAAGTGGGGACTACTTCTGCTCGTGCGCCACAGGATGCCACTTCTGCTGCAGGAGAGGGGGCAGGGATCGCACACCAGTGTCGTGCTGCCGCTATTCGAGAAGGTAGTGGCACTCCCATGGAACTGCCTGCTGCTCCTGCTGCTACCGCTGTTGTGCGGGTGCTGCTGCCTGATTTCTGCCGCTGCCTTGCTGCTGCACCGCGGCTGCGTTGCTGCTGCCTTGCTGTGGTTGCCGTGCTGCTCCTGCTGCCTACCTTGCCGCTGGGGGGCACACGAGCTTCTCTGTGCGAACTAGGAAGCTATATTCCTACTGGTAGCCCCGCCACCGCGTAAATACTGCGTTGCTGTGCTGCGGTCACGTATGGTAGCAGTGTTGCACCGCCCTGACCGCTGTCCTGCTGCTGCGACTCTCCCTCGCTGCTGATGTAAAGTGCGCGTGCTGCTGCTGGGGCTGCTTGTTGCTCCTGTGGTGGTGGTGTTGGCAGTGCATTAGCTGCTGCTATTCTTTTAAGCACAGAACAGCGCAGCTGAGGGCTGCAAAAAACGAGCGACGCAGTGTGACGGGGGGCACACACACACCCGCACACACCCACACACCTTCGCAGACACGTCAAAGAAGTGCAAGAGTATATACTACACACATGCGCAGGCAAGATAAAAATACGTATATTTGCTTGTATAGGATTTGTACGTGCTGTTCAGCACGACGACGACGCGTTCGCTTCTGCTTTGTCTGTGGTGGACCCGCTGCTGGCATGCAGTCGCCATGCTGCGGCCCCATTGACATCTCTGCATGCGCGGGCACTATGGAAACCGGCGACACCAGCAGCATTGGAAGCGACGACCCCAGCAGCAGTGGAAGTGACTACGCCAGCAGCAGCACGAGCGTCCGTGGCAGCCGCGGTACGGAGAGCCGTAACAAGAGCCGCCCGCGGGCACAGGAAGCGCAACAGCAGCGGCAACAGCAGCAGCAACCTCAGCGCTAGCGTCAGGAGAAGCAGCAGCAGCGGGGTGCGCAGCGGCCACAGCAAGCAGCCGTGCGGCACCGTAGACCCAAAGGAAAGCAGGAGCAGCGGCAAGAGCGACAGCACTGGGGACTACAAGAGCAATATGAAAAGCAGAGAGACGAGATGCGGCAGCCGAATGTGGGTGCGTGCGGCGGAGTCCGCTGCGTGTACGCCCGTGCTGCTGCTCCCCATAGTCACGGAGGCAGAAAAACAGTGCCTCACCGCACGAGCAGCCGCGGTGGCGGCGGCAGCGGCCGAAGAGCGCCGAGCAGGCAACAACGCGTCCTCCGCACTGTCACGCGGTGCCCCGCAGCGGTACGACGTACGCGAGTAGGGGTCGCCAAGCACGCGCAGGCGGAAGTAGAAGAAATGAGGCACACGTACGTTGCATAGCGACCTGGATAAATCGGCTGCCGGGCTGCTAGGCAACAACCCAGGGCAGCCATACCAGCTCCACGGGCCGAGGAGCGTCTATTTTATCGTTAGCTCCGCAGTGTGCGGAGTGGGTGGGCCCTGCAGAGGGCATGTACGACTCCGGTTGCGGCCCAGGGGCTGCACCTGCGCGGACGCCAGTATGTAGGCTGTCGCTCACCGGCGCGGGCACAAGCGAAGCCCGCAAAGGCAGCACGTGAAGAACAGCGGGAGGCAGGCAGCGACACCTGTCGTCCACGCTTCAGGCAGGAACACAGGGGGCAGTGGCGCAGCGGACACGAGAAGGCACGTGCAGCGGAAGTGTGCCGCACGTGCATTATATACCTATAGCTGTCGTATAGGATATGCCAGGTAAAACGGACTACGTGAAGACCGATATTTACTATGGCCGCACACTCTAGTCAGGCTCGTGCTGCTGCCTCTTCCACGGGGCGGGTGCCAGGCAGGAGTGCTGCTCCGTAGCTTCCTACTTACTGCTGTGGCTGCTTGGGGGTTTGGAGGCTGCGGCTTCGTTAGAACAACCAGCAGCAGAAGTCCGCAGGGGAAAGAGAGCTCCTTCAGCTCTACAATGAAGCTGTCCACACACTTCCCGCATGCCGGGCAGCAGCGGCACCAGGAAGGGAGCGGCTGCTCCGTTCCAGCTTGCGCCGCACGCGCAGCGTGTCAGCCGCAGCAGCCCGTACGGCAGTGGCGGCAGCACAGCACGGAGTCTCGCGCGGGCGGTAGATCCGACAACAGCAGCAGCAGTAGTAGGAGCTAGACCCCATGCAGGACCTGCCGCAGCTGACACCGCGGAGCAGCTGCGGACGAAGCAGCAACAGGGGCAACAGCTGCGGCGGCAGCAGCCACACGCGCCACCAGCGGATTTCGACGACAGCCAGCTGAGCCCAGCCGCAGCTGCAACAGCCAACCGCACAACGATGTGCACGAAGACAATGCATGCAGTTGTCCACCACAACAATACCAACACATCACGTCCGGCACCCGACCAGCAGCGCACATACACAACCAGCTGCAGAGCTGCAGTTACAAGCGCAGCGGGGACGACCAAAGCAGCAGCCCCAGCGGAAAGTACGGAAGAGGAGACGGCGCTGGGTAAAAAGCTAGCAGCTGCGGCAGGGAGAAGGCCACCAACAGCGAGGCGAAGTGCACCCGCAGCAGCAGGAAGAAGAAGAACAAGGTGGCAAAGAGGAGCAGCAGCAGGACGGCGAAGAGGGCAGCAGCAGCAGGAAGAGGCCCAGAAGTAGCAAGAAGAGCAGCGACAGGGAAAGGAAGCAGCAACCGGAAGACAGGAACACTATAGCAAGAGGAGGAGGATGCAGCAGTAAAGAAACGATAATGGCAGCTCGAAATCCAGGGCCAGTGCTCAATCCCCCTCCACTCGGTTTTCCGTCTTTCAACAAGCGCTGCCAGCGAGACTGCCTATCTCGCAAGGTGTTCCTCGCGAATGAAGTTAACGCGCGAGTCTACAAAAGTGTGCTCCAGAATATCGGCTTCAAGGGGCCTCTGAGAATACTGAATAAGGTATGCCTAGACGCTCTATGCAGAGCTGTATGTGCAGCGCGCCTGGTGTACATACACCACAGTTACGCCCTTCGCCACATGTTGCGGCATCTATATGCACGTGTGTGTGTGTGTGTGTGTGTGCGCCCGCACGCGGCGGACATCGTGTACAAACCCATGTCCATTTGGCTGTATACATCTATATGATGTGCACCGTATACGCGTTGTCTCTCTATAAATATATATATATATATATATATGTATATACACACAGATGTACGTACGAGTACAGATCTGTATGTCTGCGCACGCATATGAGTGTGTAAGTCTATCCCTTTGTACTGCGGGTGGATGTATCTCGCGCTAAAACACCGCGCACTTGGGAAGGTACGCCCCCGCTAACTGTTACATTATCCACTCGCATCCCTCTCTCATCCCATCTGTCCACCCTTCATGCACAAATGTGCACAAGGGAGGACAGCTGTTTGCAATAGACGTATATATGTATATATATATATATACGCGTGTACAGAAGGGTACAGAAGCTATACGTGGAGTGGCCTACGTGCCTGCTGTTTGCCTGGTAAGCTCCCCCTCCAAGTTGCATGTCCCGTCTGCTGCATCTACGAGTGGCGGCTCGTACGCCTGTGCACGACTCTCTGTACGTGCTCTGCTCTGCTTCTCAGTTACAACCCGCGGAAGCGGAACACTGCGCGCCGTGGTCTCTGCTGTATCTTAAAACTCAGGAGAAAGGCCTCCGTCTGGAGGACAGGCTGCTGGCGTATTTTCTCCCGTCTGCTATATCGTAACAGCCACGAGGGAATTTTTTGTCTGCAGAAAAGGCTGCTGGCGGACTTCCTTCTACTCCCTTCACTTCCCCGTCAGGGTCGACTCAGGACGAGAAGCCGTGATATCTTACACTGCTGTTTCCAGGATCACCATATATATATGCGTACATATGTAAGGGGTATATATATATATTTGTGTACGTGTGTAGTCGTATGTTTGTGTGTCACTGTTCGCACATCCATGTATTTTTATATATCTGCGTGTATTTTTTCTCAGTTGATATGTAAAAGTGTAGACCTAGACGTATGCACGTAGTTCTCTCCCTTTCAGTCTCCGTGTATATATGAGCGTCGCTGAAGAAACGTGCTGCTCTGCGGCCCGCTAGACGACTTGTGGCAGCAGCATCTGCAGGCATTAGCAACGGAGGCGGAACGCTGCTGCCGCCGGTGCAACACGTGTGCTGCTGCTGTTGCTGCTGCGACGGGTACTGTTATCACTCTTCCTCCCGTTCATGCTTCTTCTGGTGCTGCACCTGCTGTTCTGGGCCGTCATGCTGCTGTGTCTGAGGCAGCATCCCTCTCTATTTGCTCTTCTCCCTGCTGCTTCTGCTGTGGCCACTGCGACGCATCCTCTTGCCGCGCTAAACCCCCTGCTTCGCGTCCTCTCGCTCTCCCTGCTTCTACCGCTGCTGCTTTCTCTCGCAGCGTTGCTGCTGCTGCCCGTATTCCTGCCGCTTCTATTTTTGTTGCTGCTGCCTCTGCAGCTCGCTCTACTTTCGCTTGTGCCGCTGCTTCTCCGTTTGTGCGTGCTCCTACTTGGACTGCTGCTGCTCCACACGCGCTGATACTCCTGCTTCTGCATTTGCTGATGCCGCTGCTGCTGCTCCCCCCCCCCCCCTCCCCCGGTGCATGCGCTTTGCACACAGGTGGGCCCGTATCGTATTCGGCTGCGGTGTCTGGCGGGCGGTTACTCCCGCGGCATTTTTCGCTTCACTCGTGTAGCAAAGATGGGCATGCAGCAGCTAGCCAGGGAAGGCTGGCTGCAGAAGTACGGCTATAGACCAGGTCTTTTCAGATGATAAACGCAGCCTCCACGTGGGACGGTCACGCATTTACCGATCGAACAGGACCTGCTGCAGCGAGGGCAAGAAGAGGACGGCCGCAGCAGCGAAGGTGCTCAGTAGATTACTTCGGAGGGTGGACGTACAGGCGCCCTGCTGTCATACGTGATCGATATGCGTGCAGGAGGTAGCTACCTCCGAGCCCAGGAGCCGGATCGGTAGAAGAAGAGCCTGCACCAGCTCACCAGCTATGGTGCGCATCCAGCAGCTAGCCACATACACACATATATCCAGCAGGGGGCGGTAGACGCAACGCGTGCAGCAGGTCGCTGAAGTCCGAAGGAGTGCGGCGACTACACCGCTGTGCCTTCAGCAGGTAGACGGAAGAGACTCGATGTGTGCGGCAGCTGGCTCAATATGGGGATGCAGCAGGTCGCTACATACGCGACGCAGCAAGTAGCTACTTGCAGGCATCAGGAAACTAAAGGGAGCACAGACAGCAGTTAACTGAAGGTTGCGCAGGCAGCGCCCTATTGAGAGGGATCTGTAGGAACGGCGTAAGTGCACCCTGCGGCCAAGGAGCAAGGGCACGTGTGAAACGACAAGTATTCGTCGGGCTCGTACAGACAGCTGACACATAAGCAGCTGGAGCTGGCTCATGTGTACTTCCGCCGCAGATAGCTAGCGTACGCGCAAGTCACTGCTAAAAAAATATTGACGCTTGCAGCATCTGGCTGAAGAGTATCGGTGGCTTCCTCCAGCACCAACAAAGGTATACACGTGCTGCAGCTAGCCACGGAAACTGCAGCGTACATGTGGGCGTGTGTGTGGCACCCAAGCATCTCTCGGTTTTATCGACAGTACACGCAGAAGCATCCACCCACAGATGGCAGCTTGCTGCTGTTGCTGGGGGTAACGCATTGGCGTAGATCGCCACAAGCTCCCACTGCAGGAAAAGGTGGGTCCAGACGTCTGGGGGTCGTGCGCAGCAGATCGGAGAGGCAGGTGAAGGTCAGTTACGCTGGTGCTGCAGCATCACCTGCTTCCGTACGTTTCGGTGCTGTGACCGGTGCAGCCGCTACGCCAAAGCATACACCCGCGTGTACATATCGGCGAGTATATGTGGGCTGTGTGCCGTGTGCGGTGAGGGACTCGAACCTTGCGTATGTCGCCCCAGTACCGCAGGTGCAAGGAATTAGATGGATTTATCTGTGTGTCGATGTGTGCACTTAAAGTGAACAAACACATACAGGACTTATGCCCTCCAACGGGTGACAGCACTCCCTGGGAGCATCTGTAGCTTGTACAGGACTTGCAAATCACCATGTGTTGAGAAGCACAATTTTTGCGACACTTCGGCTTGGCGATTCCAGTGCGTAAGTCTGCTGCTGCAGTATCAATACGACACCGCAGTGTGCACGCCTAGGCTCAAGTAGAATCGTCCGGTAGGGAGAAGCTCGCGAGCTGGCGTCTTTGTTGCTCTCCTGGTGTGGAAGCTGATTTTCAGCAACCTTCACATACACAGGTACGCACACACGTACACTACACAACATCCACATACGCTCACGCACACACACACACACACATGCATGAAGTTAGAGGCAACCCAAGCACGCAGGCAGACTGCGCAGTACGTCGTTGTTCCACTGCTATTTCAACTGTACGCGTACCCAGCCGGCGCTGAACGAACGATCTCTGGATGCCTATCCAAAGATTCGCACAGGAAATACGTGCGCCCCGTCAAGAAATAAATAACGCGATTCCAAGAATTCACCTGCCTGGCCCGCAGATGCATACGTGCCACAGGACAGACACTTACCAAGATGATGGACGTTGTACCGTCAGGAGTCGTCTGCTGACTCTCGGAACGTTCAGTGCCTTGCGACTTGGATACGAGCGTCCTCGTGAAGTTCAAATAACTATCCACCTGGGTGAGTGTGTTGCTCATCCCTCTCTCAACCGCCGTACGTGACTGCTTCTGCATATCGGGCACGGGTGCATTGGTACTCTCTATATCGCCCGGAGATGGGCAGTAGATGCGTACAAGACACATCCGACGCATAGTAGTTCCCTGTCTTCTGCAAAAAGCTGCAGCAGCAGGGTATGCGCATCCGCATAAAGATAAATACATATCTATATATATACACATGTGTAGAAGTGCTACATGCCAGATTGGGGACGTCTTTTTGTGAGAGCGGGCAGCTGGGAGCAGGTCTCACATGTCCACGCCAGCAGGCGTCGTTGGCGTGCCAATTCCAAAGCGTACAAGGCTGCACAGCCATACACACAAAGAAACACTGCTGGTTGTTTATTGCGGGTGTCGTCCTCCGGTGTCCGTTTTACATACAGAGGTACTTGATGCATCGGCCGCGACAGGTACACGAAGAATTAATAACGACGCTTCGTACACCAGCCACGCCCACACGCATATCACAAGTCTCGTGTGTACCTAATGTTCGACAAAGATGATATTCCTCAGTTACCTGAGTGTCTCTTGTATATCTCTACGCCGCCAAACCACGCCTCACCTCACACATGCGTGCACGGACGTACTTCTACGTGTGCAGGCCCAGATACACGACTGTATACTCTACACGTGCACACACGTTTATCAAAATCAAGTATCTGAGAAGCCAGCGCGGCACTGTACCCTGATGCGCGAAGCATCCCCTCAATGGAACCGCGGAGCGGTATGTCTCTGAAGGCATTCTCTTCTCCAATTAGTGTCGTTACTGGTGTGACGATTTCAGTGTGTCAAGATTTCCCCTGGGCAGTTGGTGCGGTTAAAAAAGGAGGAATCCAAGAGCCGAGACTCACAAACTGTATGTTTGCCTTACTTCTAAGAAAAAGGTGTTTTCCTGACACTTGATCTGGCGTTTGCCGCAAAAACCAGGCTGTCTTTTAGGACAGTGCCGATGAACGACATTGCTTTTTTATAGTTGTTCGCGTTATAGCACCATCGGCTTCTACGAAACAGTACAGACACGTAGACACTTGCCTCTCTCCCTATATACATATGTATATGTATATGTGGCGTGTTATGTGCGTAGTCCAACAGCAGACATCATCTCGGAGAGGAATACGCGGTGTGCTGCGGTGGATTTCTTTACAGATGTGTAGGTAGATATGTATACCTGTAGACGTCATATGCGCATATGTGTACGTGTACACATATAGACACGTACAGGGAATACGTGTGCGTTTGCTTATCAAGGACGTATATATATATATATATATGATGAGAGGGATAGAAAATATCTTCTCTGCAACAAGTATGTCCTACAGTGTTGCAGGTGACTTTATTCTTGATGAAGTAGCCCCCCCACGTAGAGAAGACAGCTCTAGCGAGTGCTGTGTTGAATATCGTATTATCGCCCAGCGATACCTTGTAAAAACCAGCTCCGCCGCCTGCGTGCCTCTCGGCGAGCAGAGTCCCAACCCGACTTTCCCCTGCGTTACTTTTCTTCATTTCTTTCCAAGGTACACATCCGTACGTGAAAAATTAAATTACGTGGGTAATAAACAGATATGTACGTATATAAAATGTTTCCATGGAGTCTCTCCCGCAGCGGTGCGTCTCAGCATAGATTCATTTATGTAACCATAGGACGTAACACATACGCGCCTACGTATACGTCTTCGAGGGGACCGTATATTACGCAGATCTGCGTTTATGTGCTCAATGTGTGTGTCGATCCACAATGTCATGAAATCATATGTTCAGACACATACGCCGGCTTATCTCTGATGAAGCATGCAGTCCCCCCCAGCAGCTCGACCCCCCACGGCGAGTGTCCCTGCGCTACCACGCCGCTTTCCTCGCCTGACTGCCTTCGCTATCGCTGTACGGAGTGCGTGGAGGTGTCCTCCACGATTGAAAGTAAAGAGACGACGTAAACTTTCTAATTTCTACGAAGGAGCCTGTGGAGGGGTGTCGTTCTGGCGCCGGTTGCCGGATCGGTGGCTCGCAGCTGCCTCTCCGCCTTGCGCAGAAGCGGCTTTGTGAAGAGTGACCTTTTCCATCCGCCTTCAGCAGAGGGCGGCGAGTGAAGCAGAGTGGAAGACAACAGTATGCGCGTGAACGTATCTGCAGCATCTGTGTTGGTAGGTGGTGGGCGCACATGCCCGCCCAGCAACTCTGTACAGGAATGAGTTCTCCAAGCGTGTCGCCGTTGCCTCTGTTCAGATGGGGACGATACACTGCGGAGACCAACCAATGCATGCATTCGTTGAAAGGGGCGTGACACACTTCGATGTGCCCACAAAAACTTTAGCAGCGGCAGCAGTAAGGGCGCCCCTACTTACAAGCAGCAGTAGCTGCTGCTGGTGGGACTGTCTGTACCTTCTGCTGCTGTGTATAGTGCGCTGCTTGCGGGGGAGAGGGAAACTCAGATCTGTAGAAGGCGTTCTCGGGGGGAGGCACGAGGAAAGTCTCTCTGCTGGCATTTTTGCTGCCGTAGCTGCAAGCCTCTAAAGGTGCTGCTACTGCTGCTGCTGCTGTACATCGCTTCACCTTCTCGAATGCTTGTGTGCACGGAACGGGATCGCTTTCGTAGCGGCATGTGCAATTGATGCTGCGTGTTCTCTGCCACAGGAATCGCAGCAGGGTTACATGCTGTCGGTGCTCTCCATGCGGCTGCGAGCACACTAGTATTTTCGCAGCTCTGTGATTTGCTGTCGCTGCTGCTACTAGTGAAAGGGGTCCTCCTGCTGCAGCAGCTGCTGTTGCTGGTGCGCTTTGTCTTCCCATTCCTGGAGAAGTTCTTTGTGACTGGCACACCATCACCGCGAACCTCGGTTACAATAGATCAAAAATTACCGCATAGCAACTAGCCAGTGCACTCCCATACCACAGGGTCTGCCTGTGATGCGTGTTTGCCCGCCTCGCGGCAGAAGCGACGGCAGAGAAGACCTACGTATCTCCAAGGCACAGCCATGTGCGCAGGGTCCTTCGCGCGCAAGACACCAAACAATAGTATAGACGTTTCTTGTATGGAAATTCACAAGAATGCATGTATTTTTCCTTCATTGTAGACACGCATCCTATATAGCTCGTTGTCACCAAAGTAGCAAACAGCGCGCCGGACTCCTCTCTATTCCTCTCTCTACCTACCTCTCTGTCTTTCGATTTACGTTTGTATACGGAGAGAGGGCTTTCTACATATGTTTACAAATGCGTATATACTAGTGTATTTATATGAAGTGAATACCTCGCACATGTAGATCCACAAAAGTATGCACAAATACAGACGGGCGGCAGAAGCAGGCAGCAGCTGCTGCTTGCGAGACTGCCCTCAGCAAGCTGAAATCTTGCAGCAGGCGGTCCTGCAACAGCTGCGCCTGGTGCACGGGCTGCTGGCTGCGGTCTCTACGCGGCTACGGCTACAGCAGCACCAGCAGCGGCAGCAGCTGCGACTGAAAGATCTGCGTCCACAAACGCAGCGTGAGCACTTGTACCGCCAGCAACCGCAGCAGCAACGCCAGCGGCACCACCAGCAGCCGAACGGCAGCCAGCAGCAGCAGCAGGATGAAAGGTGTATCGTCAGCCCTGTTGCCGCGTCGTGGGTTGCACAGGGCTACCGTAGCAGCTCGTCTTCGACTGTTCGTATGCGTCGCTACCCTGCCTCCCGTTCCTTCGTCTTTCTCCCTGCAGCAGCTGGTGCACCTGTTACACGTGATGCTGTTGCCACATGTGGGCCAGCCGCGTTTGCTACTGTAGGTACCTCGCGTGCAGCTGAGCCTGCTATTCCAACTGCCGCTCCTGCTCCTTCACCTTCTCGAGCTTTCTCCGCGGAACCTGCTCTTTCCGCTAATGGGCGTAATTCTCGTGCTGCCGCAGTTCGTTCTGTTACTGATCCCGGTTCCCCTCCAGCTGCAGCAGCACGTGCTGCACCTGCCGCTGGTCAGGGGCCAGCAGCTGCTGCGAGTACCGAGCGTGCTGCAGCTGTTGCTGCAGGCGCTGATACGGGCTACCCCTGTGCTGCAAGGCCTGCGCCTGGTGCAGCTGCTGCTGCTGCTGCAGCGTTCGCAGCGTTCCACGGCGGGTACGTAACCGCAGCGAAGGACAGAATCAATATGCCCCTACATTTCTGCAGGCCCCCCGCATTCACTTACCTGTCAACGAGCACAAGGCGCAAACGAGACAGCAGGGGTCGTACGTGCGTCTCCCTGTCCAGCAGCAGCTTTGCTTACTCCTGTTTTACGTGTAGCAGCTCCTTCTGCTGGTGTGCCAATTCGTGCGACACGCCCGGCAGCAGCAATGGTGTCGTCTGCCGCAGAAGCACCAACTCTACCCCGAACTGTGGAAGCCCCACCTGTACGCGTTGCAGCAGTCCCACCTCCTGCTGCTACGGCAGGAGATCCAGCTGCAGATCTTCCACTTTTTCATTGGACCGAGTATGTAACCACGTTTCAAGCAGCAACAGCGACAAGAAACATCGCTGCAGCAGCACGCGCGTCTGCAGTATCATCAGGAAGCTTCAGGGCAGTCGACCGCATTGCAGCAGATGGGCGTGTTTTCTTAGCAACAAAGCGTACTACCGGTTCAGCAGGTTTGGCGGCAGCAGGGGGCACTGTTACAGCTCCAGCAGCCATTTTTCCTGCGGCAGCCGGCAGTGCCGCAGCCGTATCAGTAGCGGGGACGGCAGCAGCAAACCACATCCTCTCAAGCACGCACGCAGCAACAGCAGCGGCGCGGGGCTTCTCCGCAGCAGCTGCATCTCGTCTGACGAGGGGAGCAGATCTGCTGTTGGGGTCGGCCGCAGTACGATGCATAGCAGCAGCAGCAACAACAGGATGGCGGTCTGCTCGTGGTGGCGTGACGGCGGCAGCAGCAGCGGATGGAGTGGCTGCCGGAGCCGCACCAGCATGAAGAAGAAGAAGGGAAGAAGCAGCATTCCAAACAGCAGGAGGAGCTGCAGCAGCGCGTGCAGTGTGGACGGCTGTTGCAACACCAGCTGCATCACCATAGGCTGTAGCAGGAGCTCGTGCTCTACGCGCAGCAGCACAGGTGTGGGCAGCAGCTGTGGTCACAGCGACAGAAGCAGAGGGGGTGTACTGGCGCCGTTGGCGGTTGTGGGTTTGTTTGGCATCTCCGCGTCTGCATGCGTTTCTGGTGGTCGCGGGCAATCGAGCGTCTTTGAAATACCTATGCTATCACCTGCGGAGAATGCGGGATTACGGCAGCCGTATGTTGCTCGTAATTTCGGTAGAACTCTGGGGCACGCGTTCTTGGTGAAGCAACAGCAAGAGCTTCCGCTGGACGAGCCGCAGGACGAGGAACAGCAGCGGGACGAGCCGCAGGAAGAGGAGCAGCGGAAGTTAGAAGAAGCTCTTTTGCAGGGTCGGAGGAGCGCCATCCGACGCGACGGTCTTTTTGCTGCTGCGGCCGAACGTGCGGTAGGTCCCTCAGGAGCAGCATCACTAGAGCAACAGCTGCCATCGTCGGACGAGGACGGTGCAGCAGCAATACAACCAGCGGCACCAAAACAAAAACAGCCTGAGTCAGCAGCTTCAGAGCCCTTGCAAGCATCGGTGCAAAACGGAGGTTCAGCAACCGCAACGGCAGCAGCAGGCCAGGACCGGTCGGCTGTACCAGAGCTATTGGCAGGCGACCACCAGCAGAAGCTTGACCTTAAGGCGCATAGAGAGTGCATGCCGCAGCAGCTCCTGCGTCAGCCGTTCACGCCAACTGAAGACGAACTACTCCTGAGGCACCACGTGAATACAGAGGCGCTGCAGTCGTCGCAGGAGGGGGCTCAGCAGCAGGACGTGCGAAGAGAAGAACAAAAGGAGACGGGACGGCAACAGAAGGAACAGCAGCAGCAGCGGTATTGGCCGAGGCAGTCGTGCGTATCCCTGGAGCATCACGGGCTGCCGTTGGTGGGTCGACAACTTCTGCGTTTCATTGGGCGGCTACCTTGGGCCAGGCGGCTGAACGCCTCTCTCAACAGTGCTGTTGCAGCGAAGGCAGCGCCGTACGTCGAAGCGACAGCGGGAGAACCTGAAGCTGCTGCTGCAGAGTCAGGTGAAGCAGCTGCCGCACCAGCGAAAGGGGTTGGGGCTGAAGAAGACGCTGCGCCCACACGAGCAGCACGCAAGGCAGCAGGAGAGATATCAGTGGGAGGAGGAGAGATTCCAGCAGTACTCACAGGAGAAGCATGTTGTAGGCGAACTGCTGCAACATCCGCAGGATCCACCGCAGGAACACAGGCCCTCCCCACTATGGCGGCGAATGCAGCAACAGCAGCAGTCGCTGCAGCAGAGGCAGAGTCAGCGGCAGCAGAGTCAGCGGCAGACCCCAGTGTAACAGCAGGAACAACTGAGGCACAAGTCCCAGCAGGTGCAGCAGGGAGTACTGCTGCCTGGTGGGCGAGCCACGCACCTCGATATTTGGGTCCAGTGATAAAGCGTCTTAGTAGGCGGCCAGCGGACGTGCAGCTGCGACTGATACAACTGGCACTGACGCACACTCCGCTGCAAGAACACGTCTGTGCTCCTCAAAGACAGCAACTGCAGCAGCAGGCGCAGATGTTAAGGCTGCAGTGCGGCGGCAGCGTGTTGCTGCAGAAGCCGCAACAAGTCGTGCGAAGCACCGCCCACGGTGCTGGCAACACCGGCGGCAGCCGGGAAGGGCGTGTATGGGATGCGCACGCAGCGTCCACTGAAGAAACAGCAGAACGTTCACAGTCAAAAGCGACTGCAGCAGACAGGGGAGAACCGGAAACAGGTACGGTTCCCGCAGGTGTTGACGGTATATCGGAAGAAGACGTGATAATATTTGGAGCTCCCTTCCTCTGGTTCACGCTGGACCCACGTCTGCCCATCCTGCAGCGCTTCTGGTGCGTCGAGCAACTCACATTCTGGCTCCACGCTAGCGGCCGCCCTTCTGCGCTGCGTCATCTTCACCAGCAGCAGCAAGAGCTGCAGCCGCCGCTCCTGCATCAGCAGTTGCAGCACGAGAGCCAGGGTCTGACGGCGGGAGAGGCCGCGCAGCAGCAGCACCACTACCCTCGCGTGCAGCTGGAGCAGGAACTCCAAGAAACGCAGCTCGACTGCATCCCTGTACAAGGTCAGGGCAGTCTCGCGTCGACCCCAGCGCAGCCGGGAAAGGCGCAGCTTTCTGCGGCTGCTTCTTGGAATGAAGGTTGCTTCCAGCTGTCCCCCCAGGGGGATCTGCAAATATCGGACATCCGGGTCTGGCGCAGCATCGGCATCTCAATTAAATATTTGCTGCGTGAAGGCTATATCGATAACGCTGCTCACATGCTATATTCAATGCTCTCTCTTGTGTACGATGCGCGCGCATTTCCTGCTCCGGCAGCGGCACCAAGTGCGACGAGGAATGCCAACGGACATCGTGCGGAGGCGGGCAATTCGGTACGTCCTGACGTTGCTGGTGGTGCCGCGCTGCAGTTCACTAGTGCCGCAACTGCGTCTTCTCGAGCTGCGCAGGGGGACCCTGCTTTGGCAGCTGCTCTGGCGGCAGAAATGAAAGGAGGCATCGTGGTGGGTGGGTGTCTTGCTGTACCGGCTACGACATCGGCTTCTGTTGGCGCGTCGCCCAGTACTACTACGACTGTCGCTGTCTCTGAAGGTGCGGAGTTGTCGCACGCAGACGACGCAGCTGCTGCATCAGGTGGTGCAGCTGCAGCCGTAGGTGCTGCTGTGGGTGCTTCTGCTTCTGAGCTGCCGTCTGCCTCCATTGCTGCTAGTGTTCGCAAGCGTGCGTTATTAGTAAAAACGGCAGCACCTGCTGTCGTCCCGACTTCTGCAGTCTCGGAGAGTGCTGCTCCTGTGCGGCAGGGGGCGGAGCCTCTTAAAGGTGGCTATACCCTGAGTGCACCGGTAACCCGTCTTGCTGCAGATCAAGAGAAGCTTCCTTTTCTTACGAAAAGCAGCACCAGGGGGTTGAGGGAGAAGAATAACACAGCAGAGGGAGGCGGCAACAGCAGTTCGGTAAGTACGCAGGCTACGCATATAACACAAGAAGACGGTGATGTAGGCTATCTTGACAGTAGCTCAAACCGGTCGTTTGGAGGGAGAACACACAGTGCACGGGAGCCAGGAACCAGACGGGACACATTCAAGAGAAGCAGCACTACACGTTCTCTTTCACTGAAGACTACCTGCAGCAACAGCGCCTCCGTCCAGCTTTCATCAGGAGCTACTTCCAGCTGCGGCAGCACTCATGTATCCCAGGCGCCAGCAGAACGTGACACTGAACGCCTCGCGAGGCATCTGGGACTGACACGGTGGAGTATCTCCAAGCCCGTGTGGCTGAAGCTGCTGGCGCGTAGGCAGCGTCTTTCGTCTGCAGAACGAGACAATGACGAAGTGGTAGAGCAGCAACGCACTGGCGCTGCCGTACCACCTTTGCGGCAGCATGAGTTAGAGGCACTCGCACTGCTAGAATCCCTCTTCTTCATGTTTCATGATGAGGTGGGGTGTGCAGCCAAAGTCATGGCGGAGGCCTTCGAGAAGCAGCAGGCAATAGCGGAGCGAACAGCAGGTATGGTAGCAAAAGAAGAAGCCGCCACTGCTTCTGCAGCTGAGTGCTACCCAGTCTCAACTCGTACGTCCCCTCTGTGTAACGCTGCTTCCAAGGCAACGTCAAAACGTCTTGTGGAGAAGTTCACAGCAGCTGGGCAGGCCAGCGCTGGCGGGCAGGGCCACATGCAGCAGTACTTACGTCGCCTGCGCATTGTTAAAGTTGTTGTTCAGAGAGCTGCTGGTCAAAATAGCGAGCAGCAGCAAAGCGCAGCAGATGGTCCATCATCAAGTGGAGACGGACCCGGGCGAAGAAGGACAGCGGGAGCCCGGCAGTGGGTCGCAGTCCTGCTGCCGAGCAGCGAAGCAGGTGCACAGACAAAAGGGACTTTTGCGCCGCAGACATGCAGAGAGACGGCAACATCCCCCTCACTTTCTTATCGTTTGGAGCCGGGTCCAAAGTTCAGTCGCTTTGAAGGGCAGAATGAGGGCCACCGCCTGCTGCCACCAGGCCCGCTTTGTTGGGGAGACACCGCGGAAGGCAGTGCGGCAGCACCACCAGGAGCAGCTCGGGCACGAGAAGTTACAGGAGCCACGCAACCATCAGCAGCAGCAGAGCCGCGCACGTTCGGCCTTCGTACCCTTGTGTGGTATCTACGGCTGCAGTCGCATTTTTACAAGGTGCAAAGCGTGCCGTTTACTACTTTCGTGTGTCGCCTGCTGACGCGGTTACTACGAATGAGTGAGCTTCAGCGTCTGTATCCTGCGGGTTCAAAAACTGCAGAAATCTCAAGCGGGGCTTCCTCCTGTGGTTCTACGAGCGTTGCCGCGTTTGCAGCAGCAAAACCTCTTTCTCTCTTTGCAAAACGGGAGACCCTGCCGCTACCCTTCTCCCGGACGCCTGCTGATGCCGTTGCTCGAGGTACTTTGGGGCCCCTGCAAGAGGGTGTGATTGTGTCTCGTTTGGCCCCTTCAGCTCGTGGTGCGACGATGGCAACACCCGCTGCAGTGCTGCTGGCGCAAATACTGGAAGCTGTTAAGGCTGTGCATTTCTATGACCACGACCTCCTGCATGCGTGCTGCGAAGCCCTACGACCTAATGTCTGCCTGCTGCCTCCTCAGTACGCGTGCGGAGTGATATTTAACTTGGGATGTCTAGGTTACAGTGACCCGGCGCTCGCCTCCGCTGTTGCGCATTTTTTGGTTGATTCTGGGTTGTTGAAGACGGCAACGAAAGTGGACGCGATGATGCAGCTGCTGATAGGCTTCTCCAGACTTGACTTTCGGGATGACCGCCTCACCTTTGCGTGCATCGATGCGCTAATGGCGATGCCGGATGTGCTGTCGTCCACGTGCAGACCCGTCAGTCTGTTCTATCTGCTGCACAGTATCAGTTTCCACAACGTGCGCTGTCTGCCGCTACTTGCCAAGCTGCTGCCTGCGCTTCAACGCTTTGCTACCGTAGTACCAACAAACGTAGCTGTTCTCACCTTCCACGATCTTGTCCGCAACAGCGTGTGGCCTGGACCCTACAGACGGCTGCTCGTTCCACGACTGCTGAACGAGCTTTCCTCCCTTGCTGTCGCAACGCTTGCCGGCGCCACGCCGCTCTGCTGGAGTTTGTGGGGTCACTTTGATGTGCCGCTGTTGCTGCAGCTGGTCCAGCAGTTCAACGCGACAAGAATTGCAGGCAGTAGTAGGGTCGTAAATAATGCAGGTCGGCTCCCTCAAACACAAACAAGTGCTGACAGAGAGATCCATCAACAGAGTAGTGTAACGGCGAATCGTAGGAAATGTAGCGTTTTAGTCGACGGTGCCAGCGAGCGCGAAGCCCATTCTAGGAGGATTTTGTGCAACCACGGCGAACAGGAGCTAGGTGACGAGGGTGGTCCCAGATGTGGGGATGGACCAACGACGCTGACACTTGTCAAAGCTTCTACGCAGTTCTGGTCTGCGTTCTACTGCGTGCAACTGCTTGGATTAACTCCCCGAGACTTTCTCCCCCAAGTCCTGGCTATGGACAAGCAATACAGACGAAGCGGGTCGAAAACGTGTAAGCGCCAGCGACGTGCAAAAGATGCTGCACCCGACCGGAACCCGCCGGTTGCTATGCCGGCGCTTCGCTGGCAGCGCCCTGTTGGTCATTCTTCTTCTGTACCTTCCAGCTCGCCTACGGTTTATGGTAAGGCGGTCGCAGGCAAACAGCCGTACAAGGTGACATCCCCTGCGTCCATATACTTCATTACTCCCCAGTTCAACTCTAGTCCCGGTGTGCGTTTTTCGCCGTGGCAAGCAGGGTCTTTAGCGGGCTTGAGAGCGGCTCAAATCCTGCAGACCCCTGAGGCAAACTGGACACCCAAGAGTTCTACGCTGCACGAAGAAGTCCTTGCAGCTTGTCCACACAAGGTACGAGCAGCGGCCATAAACGAGCAGCCTGCGGGACCCTACGAGGTAGACCTTGTAGTACCACCAGGTGTGGTAGCCTCAACGCACGCTGACTGCACAGAACGGAAGAAGAGGAGTGGACGCGACGCGCCTCTACATTACAACGGAAAGCGGGAGGCAGCATGTGCATCGCTGAAGTGTATGACAGTCAAGGATGGGGAAGTGCTGATTTACGATATTCAAAAAGGCACAAAAAAAGGAGGGCAGCGGCTCCAGGTCGAGAATTCCGCCGAGTGATCGATCTACGGAAGTGAAACTGTCTCTCTGGATAAGCGAGGGGCAGGCAGCGTGTGCGTGGTTCACGAATAAGACGTGCGTAGATAGACAGTTTCACTTGTCTGAAAGGAAGCGCGCCCCAGCAAGGGGAGGAACACACAGGTGAGAGGAGAGGGTATTGCGGCGACGAGGCGACTGCAGAAACCTCTCACTGAGGTACGTGATATGCTGCGGTGCTGCCCCATAAAGTCTTTATAGGATTCCGTGAACTCAATGTGTATCTTTGGTACTGCACAATTCGATTGCGTTGTGCCTGACCTCTGGCAAAAGCACTCTGTAAAAGGATCTTGCCGTCCACAGTGATTTTCGTTGTGTCATCTTAGCCGTAAGGTGGTCTGCGTTACGTTTTAGGCGTCAATTTTGGGTGCTCCGTATAAATTGCGGGGTACCAGAATTATGGTGTGATGCGTCACGTTCATTGTCTCCTTTACGGTTTACGGTGCAGTTTGTCGCACATTAGGCACGCGCTGCTATACCTGCAACTATTATGCTGTTCAGCACATGCATTTGCGTTGTTTCCGTGAACAACGCAGGTGAAGAACCGGCACTGAACGCGCGCCCTACTACTGCGTGTACTCTGTCGAACTGTACCACGAGGTAGGACGTAGTGACACACAAAATAAAGCCACTGTTTCTGCCGGTAAATCACAAAGCTTCAGCGTATGTGCATGGGGTCCGAAAATTCGATTGAACTATTTGATTCGACGGTTGCCACGGCGTAGTTTCTATGCGTCCACGTGCAGGTTAACCAATGGTAGAATTACCATCTCCAATAATGGGGATTTTGGTGTGCACAGTTCCTTCCCACTCGGCGGTTGCCACTGCATAGTTTCTATACGTCCACTCGCAGGTTAACCAAAGGTGGAGTCACCTTCTCCAATAATGAAGATTTTGGTGTGCAGAGTTCCTTCCCACTCAAGAAATCGCTGTATACATCGTCTACGGCCTCAGTGCGTACTCGTCACTGCGGAGAAAAACTGGCTTCTCCGGTGAGAGATTCAGCGGCTTCGCTGCTTCTTTGAACTAGACTATTAAACACAGTGACATGGGCGAGGGCGGTGCAGGCCTAACTAGCGCAGGTAGTGACTGACTGTGCATAGCAAACAATTCAGCCGCAGCGGCGCGAGGCTCGCACAGTTAAGGCATGTGAAGTTACGTGAACATCCTATTCAGTTTACCGTTTGGCTCAATTAGACGAATACGGCCAGGTGTTTCCGTGTATAAAACCGGAACGGTGCAGTTTTTTTTTCGTTGCTCCTCGCACGTGAAAACTACGGGAACTCTGCAAGCTGCGGCCCAACTGCGCTGGTGGTGGCCGCAGGGTTTTTGAAGAGCATAGCTCATTTCTGAAGGTATTCGAAATGTTTTAATTTTCATCTACCCGTGCGTCCTTCTGCATCTGTGGTGACGATGGCGGCATTCTTCCAAGAAGTGGCGAGCCACCTACTCTTCGGCGAGAGGCTCGTTCGCGAGCACCGCAGAGCAGAACCCATCAGTGATGAGAGAGGTATGCGCAATATATGGGGACGTTTTCGCGACATTTGCGGTGTCCCCTTTCTATTAACAACTGGCGATTTCTTGCCTCCACCGAGTCGTAAAAAGCTTGCACGGGCTTCTATCGAAGAGAAGCGGCTGCCTAAACACAAAGGCGGTCCACAGACCCCTAAGGATCAAACGACTACTGAAGTGTCCTCGGGAGTGAGCAGTGACCACGGCGACGATAGCAAATATTTTTGATAGTGAAGGAATCTGGAGCTTTCTATCGTGTAACCAAGCATCGGGCAAACAGCGTGTGAGGCAACGATTCGTGTTCGCCACCACCACGTAGACTGAATGGTGGAGGCAGCACAAGCGTATTCACCGTACGAAGCGCGTGCTCGGCAGCGACAGGCCAGCCACACTCTATAATCCCCCTGCCTGAATGCTTACGTACATGCCAAAACGAAAGTGCAGAAATGCCGCATAACTCTCTTATGATGGATTCGGATTTGGGACGCTCGCGAACGAGCCTGTCGCTGAAGAGGTGACTCGCCACTGCTTGAACATACACGTTACGAAAGGTTTACAGAGTAACTCAGTTTGTGTCATTGCGGAACGGAGGAGCCGCGAGCACTATCGTGAGGAATGTTCTTCTCGCGGGGATGTTAGTTAAGCGGGTTCCTTTTTGGTGAGAAATGGCGCCTCGGCTACTTGAATAAACCAGTGAGGCACGAGCAAACAGCTAGGAAACCGACTGTCTTTTTGCTGACAAGTGGCGCTTCGGCTACTCGAAAGAACAGATCTGTGAGGCACGAGCAAACAGCTTTTCCGACTAGTGTCGGTGTGCGAACACAGAGGTGCAGGAGTTTCGACATTTAAACCCTGTCTGACCTTCCGCTTACGTGAAACGATCTATATTGTGTGGCAGGACGTCTTTTTGTGTGCCACTTTATACCTTACTGGTCCGCATAATGTCACGTACATTTTGTGATGCAGCGTACTGTTTTGAGATACATGATTTACCTCCCACTATGTCTCTTCCGTGTCTGTCTAATATGTTGCAACCCGATCACTGCGGCACAGGCCGTTCTGTGACAGACACACTGGCGGTGCCGTTCGACCGCGTGATCAATCGCATTGGCAGTGGTGCGCGGAATACGTCCTGTCGATGCTGCCCTCTTGCGTATGTATGATTTGTATATGCATGGGCCTTACGTTGAAGAGTTTTCTGGGGTCCCGGTGCATTTCGTGTGCACTGGCGCACATGCTCGTATATGGATTGCGGTTGACATGCAGTGGGATTTCTGGCAATAGCGTTCTAGCTCGTCTGCGCGGTAAGTGCGGTGAAGTGTCCGGAAGGCGCAGCAGTGTTACTGGATCCGTCTGCTCGTCCTCTACTCTCTCACCGTGCGAGGCACCGATGTCTGCGACAGCGTTTCGCGCACTGGAGGGGAGGCATCCCCAGGTGCGGTACTCTGCAGGAGTGCATGCATGACGCGTGGCCTGTGTGTACTGTTTGTTGAGGATGCGATGAAAGTGGTGGTAGGTAGCACGCAACTGTGGGCAGCCCTGAGGGCCCCATCTGCTTGCTTAGTGCAACGATATGTCTATGTGTGGATTCGTCCAGCAAGGGCCTGCCCGTGAGCGTACCCGACCTGCACTGCTTCCTTCTAAACTATGTTTCACCCTTCAAGCGGGGAGATCCGTAATACTCTGCGTGTGCGTCTGTCTACGTGTACACGTATACACAACCTAGGATAAAATTGTTGACGCACTAAACAGATGGAACAAATATTATTGTGGCAGCGGCACGGAAACCACGAAGGGTGCATCCGCGCGTGTTCGTGATGACACGGGATTACTCGCTCCGTGTTAGCGTGGGGTAATCTTTCAGCTGGGACAGTACACTGATAAGAGAGCCTCATTAAAGATTGCGTAAACATCGTACAAGGCAGTTTTTTATAGCGGTTGCACTGCTGTCACCTTCCACTGCAAGGAGAGGACTCTAGAGTTACCGTCGGAATACACTTACAAAATATATATTTAGACATAGGGGACGGCAGCCATTCAACCTCGCTGACGCCCTCGCGTCTCATAGTAGAGCGACCTCATTGCCCTGACGCCGATAACAACAGCCGCTTCACAAGGACATGGAGACTTTGTTCCCAACCGTCGTTCTGGCGCATGTCAGACTCCACCTTCGTGTTTTCTGAGCATACGCGACAGTGTTCGTAGACGGCTTTTCCACCTCATAATTCCCAGTCCGGCCATCTCGGACGTGACGTGTCTTAGGATAAACGGGAGAGTGCGCAAATAGATACAAGGTACACAATGTTTTGAATCACTCGAGCCTGCCCTTCAGTTTTTTCAGTGAAACGGTGGCACGGAAATCAACACCGCACCCGCTTCTGTCACGGGCTAGCAGCGCATAAGAACACACTCAGCCTAAGCACACACTTACGACCTGAAAGGCGCCTCGTACCGCTTCCTGCCGTCACGTACGTGAGATACACACATCCCCCAGCATATCTTGTACGCCCGATGGAACTTTTGTGTCGTCATGTAGCGATCTTGTACGACGATATTCTTTACGCAGCAACATGCGGTGCCTCGAACAGCCAGGACCAAGAAGTTCTACGGTTTAAACACACTCGTCCCCACTGCCGTACTGTCTAATGTGTCCTTGCATGACAGTTGTCCTTGTTTACCGATAGAGAGGTTGCGTGCGTGAACTCTGTTTGTTCCGTCAGTAAAGAGTGCACGTATAGATCGGCTAGTAACTTCTGCCACTGAAGATAAAGGGAGACGAGTAATGTTGTAGACTGCGGCAACTATATTTACGCTGGGCAAACTGGCCGCTGTCTGTTGTATATGAAAAGGTAGACGCACCTGATCGACGCACTTGGGTAACGGTATGTTTGCTAGCCGGTGTCCAAGCACAATTACTGATGATATGTAGTGCGGTTCCCTGTCCTGCCGCACGAGTCGATACATCTTTTCACTTTGAAGGGGTCAGCGTACGACACAGCCTGTCTCACATACACGCGTGTACGTGTTCTGATACTCAGATTTATACCCATAGTACTCTGGAAATGAATACCTAAACACGGTTATGGAAGCATATTTGACTCATTCACTACACAGCCGCCGTCGCCGAGGGCTTCAGCGCCAGTCTGTCTCAAGTAGGTGTAGAAAAGGCGCACAGTTGACGTGAACGTTGCCGGCAATGGAACAAAATTCCCAGGACCGCTGTACGGGTTCTATTCGTGATAGGTTCGCATACATTGTGGACACTCCGTTCATTGCTTTTTCTGGCACGCCTCACACATCTACAAATTCTCTACACATCTGCCCACGCATACGTGTACCTGTACACATGGATTTTCCCGTGCACACATATACACACATTTCGTTGATTCACATCACACTACACCTTCTACAATACGCTTCACAGAGATCATGAAAAGTCAGCTCGGCATCTAAGCGGGGAAATCGGTAGTCGCATCTATACATAATGTGTATATGTGCACATGAATAGTCCATGTCAGTCTCCGCCGGCCTCTATGGTTCGTCGTCGTTCCTGCCTACACCCGCACCCACACTGTGTTTCATTCCCGGTGCACCCTCACCCGTGTGCAAATTGCTGCAAACACGAGTACTGGCACCCTCTAAACAGCTTCTGCTAGCAGTGGCGCTTGGATTGAACCACCATGGTCACCACATCCCAAACATCACACTTACTCTGTAGCGGACAGGTTGCCCCAACCTAAGCACAACGAGAGCGAAGCATTCAGATGTACTGTGTAGGCGACGCTAATCACACAATCCTCTTGACCGCTACACTCGGTGCGAAATCCTGCTGACAACCAGGCATATCTACGCGGCGCGTAAAAACCCTCCCCATGCCCGTGCATATTCCCGGAATCATCCACGAGGGGATTTTGAGTTTTACACAGTGACGAAAATTCAGGGACACATCTGAGGAAACTGTACAAAATTTCGTACGTAAACCCGAATGAAGGTTCTAGACGCGCGCAATCCTATTTCCCCACTGATGTCATCGTGCGTCTCCAGCGCTTACTACCGCGGACTGCGAAGCAACACTGCGCTGAAAATTAGATGACTGATGATGGCGGACTACCACTAGAACCACCGACAATTCAGCTAAACACCCTTCAGCAAAGTCGACAAGATGAGCCCAATCGGCGAGATACCGCCTTGCCTTGGCAGCGCCCCGCTTGTGCACATCAAGCACACCGCTACCCCCGCACGGCTGCCTTCGTCTTACCTTCTAAGAAACTGCTAACGGAGCACGCGTTTCTAACGAGTGGATTTACGGAGTCTAGGAGGTCCCGACCAGCAACCGTCCCTTCCCCGAGGTCTTTCCTACCTGTGGTTAGCTTTCTGTGTCGATGAAGTGCGCCTGTAACCACTTGCGGTCCTGCATGCCGGTGTCCCCTTTCACAGTTTGTGTGGATAAGAATCGGACGATCATTCCTACTTGCACCCAAAGACGGAAGAATTCTGTGTACTTGCGTGTAGCGGCTACAATCCTGCACACAAGAATCTTTACTGCGCATATCTGTTCGCCACTCGCTATTGTCTGCTCAGCAATACGCACGCACCTGCGCAGTGACATATCACTGATAGACACACGTGACCCTCTGGTATGACATATTCTCGCTTGTAGCTTTCACGAGAGAGCATAAGGCCTTTAAAGCCTGACTCCTACACAAGCATGCGTTTTACCGCCTGTACGGTTACGTGCTAGTTATTGCAGTATCACCATACGTACGGACGCGTAATACATACACGTACACAAGTGCTCACCATGCACATCCTAACTCGATTCTCGAGGAGGAACACACAACTACTCGAAGTATGCTTCTTACATTCTACGTAGTACGCGCCTTCTCTCCTTACAAAAAATCCACGAAACATTCACTTCAGGTAGGACGGCAAACCCCCACACTTGTTAGAACTGCTTACATTCTTTGTGCGCCGCTGCGCCTGCCGGCAGCTTTGCGTACAGAGCACCACAAATTCCAGCGTCATTGCCTTTGAATGGCCATGCAACCTTCCATATTTTTACGTTCTGCAGTGGCGTCCAGCTTTTCGAGAGTTGTAAAGCTTCCCTAGAGGCTGATCCCCGTGTACACTTACTGGAGTCACGTCGCGTGGTGGCCGCTGTGAGGTACAGCGTTATCAAAAAGCACGGTGGGTACACTCTGAAGGCTGGCAGTGGACAAAGGTCGTTGATGGTCATCCTTACGCCCTGCGGCTAGAAAGCATGTACGCCCGATGTCTTACATTCTCCGGCATTTTGTATGCATCTGTGTGAGTTGCTGCTACGCCGTTCCGCTGCTGCTCTTCGGAGTTCAACTTAGCTGCTTCTTCGCGTCTAGAACTGCCTGGAATCATTTCCACCTAGTGTATCGCCTCTGAGGCGCGTATGCGCACTTCCGATGCCACTGCACGACTGCTCTCTGCCCCGCAAATCATAGATCTCGCAAAGTGACTCCATGAAACATGCTACTCTACAAGTCGTATTGATCTATGTTTGTACAGCATATTACACGAACGTCTTCACAATAGGCTGCTACTCGCTCATCCCCTAAAGCAAATTTCAACGCAGCCGAGTCGAAGCATTTCTTCTGTCGTACGTAATGAGGAAACGTCAAGTGTCTACGGTTCTAATAGAGGTACTGTCTGGCCCGACTTCGTACGTCTGCGTTTACCGCATACGTGATTACTGTATAACTGTGAATATCGAGGCGAGCATCGGAGGGGATACGTTGACGAGGTGTCTCTTTCGTGCAAGGGATATGTAGTCTCCAGTAGAACCTTATAGATTTACCTAGTACCAACCACAAGCTACCTGGTTCGGGGGGCAGGAGGCAGCCCACTATCTAGCGTGCACGCGCTGGCACCAATATCGACAAGATCTACGTAAAATTCTCCTGTGCTGCTGCGGTGGTTCGGCAGGTCAATGTGAATCGCTCTTCCCCCAGGTTCACTGAAGTACAGAGTCACGCCACTGATGAAGCTATGCTTCTTGCTCTAGGGACCACCGAAACGAGTTCCTCGATGGATGAACATCCAGCTGCTGATCTGTGACCATTTTACAGTATGGCTGAAGAATCACAACTGCCTGCATCAAGTATTTCTCACACACTTTTTGAGATAGCCCGTTTCCTCTTAGTTGGGATCTGAATATCCGCCATACACTGTCCCGCCACCTTCACTTCTAACCGACGCACTGTACCTCGAGAAGTGGCAAGCTAAAATCTCCCAAAACGAGTGCCTCGATAGAATGTTCTTACACGCTTGGGACGTCGAGTCGGATGCCTCTGCTGCCTTGATGCACCGATGAAGTAGCGAAGTGGTAAGATTGTTGCTTACGCTCTACGCGGTATACGATTCCAATCGTCTCACAGCAGCGGATAGCTTGATGATGCAGGTCTTACTTGTTCCTCACAAGAGTACAGCGTACCGACGTAGACGGACCGGGTCTCGTCAACTCGGCTCTGTTCTAGCCAGTGAATGGAGGAAGGCGCCCCGGCGGCGTTCTCACGGAAATGGGCATAAACGCAACATTGAGTACCAACCTGGGACGATAATCTACTTCGTCGCTGGTAGATATTCGTGCGTGCAGAGACACACACAGTGACTGAGATACTCATCGAAGAACGGACAGCTAGCAGTCCAGTGTCGATACGCGGTACCGCCTATTATTTGTCGTGTGCATTGATCGGCTATCCCAGCGAGCTCACAGTACGGTAGACTGTCCAGTCAGTCGTCCGAAAAATGGACAGCTGACAGCCCAGTGTCAATACGCGGTACCGGTACCGGTGCACGTATTTATCGTGTGCGTTGATGGACTACCCCAGCGAGCTCACAAGATAGATGCAGTAAATACGGTATGTTGTCCAGCTAACTTTCGCGGATAGAATCACGTCCTCCACGGCGTGCAGAGATGCCCTCTTCGTTCAGCGAAGGCAGATGCGGATCGTGAAAAGCAAGCGTTCACTCCCTTATCGTCGTCGTTCTCGACTGCGGCTTCTGTCTCGCGCCGGGCTCCTGCAAAAGCATCACAAACGTAGGAGACGCTACACGCTTGTAGTCTGCTCTGGGTGAGGTTGAAGAGTTCAACGATGTCTCCCGTCACAAAGCGACATCTGTATTAGAAGGTCACTTCAGATGAACGAACAGCCACCGGAAAAAGTCGCAGTCACAAAGAAAGGCCAGTGTCTGTCTCCCTAGTCGTCGCCAGAACTCCTGGGAGAACTCCTGGGCGATTTTGCTTACTTCCTCACAACTCTGTCATCGCTCTACGTATCGTAGCGTTGTTAGGGAAGCCGTACATACATCTCCAGCGGAATGTCGTGGTTCGCCGGTTAGTTCTGCTCAGGATTACTTACCTTCTTCTTTCTTTTCGTTCCCTACTTCTACTTCTTCCGCCGCCTCTTTCCCTGTCCCTTTCTCGTTCTCTTTCTCGGCGTCGCTCCTCGTCTCTACGCTTCTTCTCCATCAATTGCGCGGGATCTGGTGGGCTGGGAATTGGTGGTAGCAACGCCAGCTGCAAATGTCCTGCAGTCATCGGGGGTTTCTTCGGTTTTGTATTCGCTCCTCGCGGTTTACCTCTCCCACCACCAAGACGGCGGGGCAGCCAGCCAGGCACTGTGCGGGCTCTTTCTACGTCCACTAGGACACGCCTGCCATCGATTTTCTTCCCGTCTGCATTTTTGTAAGCTTCCTTCATATCCTTGTCATTTTCGAATTCTATAAATCCGTACCCTCTAGGTTTGCCATTTCTATCATATATCAGACGCACGCGTTTAATGGTTCCATACTGCTCAAACTCTCGTTTCAGCTTCTTCTCCGTGGTGTCGTAGCTGATTCCACTCACAAACAGCGTGCGAAATGGGTCACCCGTCAATTTTTTGTCTTCCTTGGGATTGTAGTGCTTGATTAACTCCTTCTGCTTCTGCAGGTGTGCTAGTAGACGCTCGCGCTTCTGACGAAGATACCGTTGTTTTGGCGTCTCAAACGGCACACGAGGTGGCGGTGGTCCACTCGCAAACTTGTGCACATAGTCCGCCAAGCCCGTATATCCCCGCGTATGCTTCTTTTTGTACGCTGGTAGTGGGTCCAAAGGGGGGCGCGCTTGAAACAGCGCAAGAATATGCGGAGGCATACCGATTGCCGCCATCTTGATTCGCAGAGTCCACGCTCTGTTTCTACGGGAGTCCTTGAGGCATAATGGGGAAAAGCTAGGAAGTCAACGCCCGTCCCCTAGTTTTCTTATGCACACCTAGTAGCGAACAGGACCCACTCACACATGAGATTCTCGCAGCACGTGCCCACCTAATGGTATACTGCAACACACGGGTACGGTCGGGACAGCGCGACAACTCAGTCCGCTATACCGGAGCCAAGGCTCTGGCGCACCGTGAAAAATCCCCTCAACGCTGAAGTTGTCCCGTGCGACGGTCGTTCGTAGAACACGTTAGAACCCAGGCAACGCGGTGCATTCCATTAGGCGGTTTGCCTTCTCACCGTCACAGTTTTGACGTGGTGATAATGGTTGGCAACTTCGAAACCGTTCACTGTACCGGTCGATGAAAGGAACACGTGCGGACATAAGTAAGCGGACTCATATTAGCCAATGGGGCACCCGGTACACTGTATTGGCCGATGGAAGGAACACGTACAAACGCAAGTAAGCGGACATATCTTACACAATATGGCACCCGGAACACCCGAACCGCCAGGGCAGAGTGGGAACATAGTCACGTAAGGTTTCTTTCTAGCCAGAACTTAATCGAGGCCGAGTATGGAGCACAATTGTTTCGAGAGACGCGAAACCGAACGGCCTTTCTCCTCAAAGTGGAGGGAAAACTGTTCGTAGTCTCCCTCAGGGGTCAACCCCGCCTTGCGGAAGCAGAAGACACACAACAAGGAGAGTGAGAAAACGTATTTCATTCAACGGAAGCAGAGTTGCACAGACTGTTGCAAACAGAAAAATGCATGACGTCACGGGGAGCCTCTTAGCAGTCAAGCGAACTCCTAAGTTACAGCAACACCACCTTTAATATTCCCGTTCCGCGTTCAATATTTCGCGTGCCTTGCGGCGTGGGCGCAAAGCCGTATCCTACGACACGCATGCAGCAAATAGCGTGGCTTTCTCTTGTAGGAGTCCCCGGCGCACCCCGTTGCCACGTACCCACTACGAAGCGCGTCTTCGTCCTCGGAGTATGCACGCAACTGTGTAGACAAAGTGTTTATGCAGATTTACAGACGAAACTGTGGATTTTTATAAAGATAGGCTCCGGTCTCACATCTGTGAGTATTCGACACACGAGGACCGAGGGAAGTGGCAATTCAAGTCTCTATACGTGGTAGGTAATACATACTGATGCCCTGCCGGTGATGTGGATGTAATTCAAAAAAAGGAGCCAATTGTGCAAGCCTCTCCCATTGTCACTCTTTATCTGGGACACCGAAATCTTCTCTGCACCACAAGGCATTTATCATGAGCACTTACTAGGACAGTGGACGTAGCGATATAAATGCGAGTATATGCGTACACGGATGTACCTCCGTAGAATGCGTCCACGGCTTCAGTTACTGCGTTTCAAGCGCGAGACAGCGTACAATGCGTGGCTTGACGTGTGAGTAAGCCAATAACGAAAGGTAGTCTACTGTAATCCACATCAAACCAGAAGACGCCACTTTGGGGGTACGTTCTTATCGCGGCAGGCTCGGGAAAGGAAGTCAACCAGAGTGGAAATCGTGTCGTCGCCAGAAACGATGACAGATCAACCGGAGTAAAACCGTACTTTCTGTTTGGAGTTGTGGGACTAATAGTAACGGGGACCTCGTGCAGGGGCACTAATTGTTCTCCCTCAGGTGGCGTGCTGTCGTGGAGCTCCGTACGACGCATATACGTGGGGACCAGCCAGACGTCGGCGCATGAACACCCACTTGACTATTTGCTCCGCTATACAAGCGCAAGCAACCGCACGTCTCAAGGTCGTTCTGCGGAACACTGACTACTCTGTTTCTCGAAGTCTACGACGCATAAAGGTGAATGTTATGCGTAAGTCGCTGAATCGTTCGTTGTTCGCGTAGTACGACGTGGCTCTGTGCCAGTCAATGGGGTATCTCGCTGGTGACCGCAAGATGTATCCTCGCGCTGCAGAATGCCGCTTGACCCTCAGGAGACGAATCCAGCTGCCAACTGCAATACAGCACGTGCTTCACGGCAAGCAGTAAGGAGTCGCTATCATTCATTAAAGTCAGCTTCACTGTGACTACAACACCGACTCTGGTAGTATAAAATCCGGCAGACCGCTCACTTCACTACAGCTAAGGACAGTGCACACTACGACAGAATGGGTCTGCTAGTCAGATAGGCTTTCACGCTAGTATTACTGTTGAGCTTAGAACGGAAGTCTGGAGTCTTCTTCCTCAATCAATTCACCTAAACGCCACAGGTGTGTAGGGCTCTGCGTGATTATTTCCCTTTTTACTACGGGAGGTGCTAGGGGATCGCCTCCAGTACTTTGGGCATCACTGCGTCTGTGAGGGGAGGAACAGTTGTAGCTGTTAATATCGTTGAGTCAGTCCTGAAGCAGGCGGAGGGGCCTGAATGAAGACCGCACTCCTTCTGAGCTACTAAAAGGTCACGTGTTATATATACGAATTGAGCTGACAGATTTGCGGCTGAGTAGATTCTCACATGATCAACAGCAGGCCGCCATAAACGTCAGAGCCAATTTACCGACGCACGACATCACGTTAAACAGACTATAAAGTTTCGGTGGAGACAGAATGGACCTCGGAAGGGACAGGAGAAGAAGAGTTATGCGCGTCGCCTGCGCACGTACGTCATCACCTTTGTATCATGGATCGGAACGAATACTACGCTGCCACGTTAGCGCACGACGCGCTGTCAGCTTCTGATGCTCCTGCAAAGATTCGACGACACTGCATAGAGATATATAAAGGAATGAAGAGTATCTCATCTGAACGTACACACTAATGGACCTCATATGAAGAGTACGAGGAAGCTTGGACAGCAGGGACTACTTCGGTTGAAGTGATTCCATCGTTGACGTACCAGTCCTCTTTGTTGCCTTTTCACAGGCGGGCCCGCAGCGGGTGAGCGCAGCTGAACATCGAGAAATCTGTGCAAAAAATGCGCACACGTCGGCATATTTACCAGACCACGTAGACGTGTCTATCGCGTTGTTTATCCGTACACTTAGGGGTAGCCTGCGAAAGGTCACAACAATGCATATTCTGATTGGAAATCCCAATCATCCCTACCAAACACTCTGCAAGAAGTAACACCAGGCGTAAGGCGCACGCGTGTGTACTCGCTGGCACTTTAGAAGTGCCATCTTCGGAACGGACGTTTCTGCGTCTCTGCTTCGCTTTACCAGTCACTCTATACGTACGTAAGTACACTCTAATAGGGCCGCTGTGTTACATGTTAAAAAAGTACCAACTGACATACACCTCCATTTGTGTACAGCTATATACACATGAATAAGTACGGGTACTTTTGGTTGTGGAAAGTACGGTAGCTAGCGGAGTCCGTTGGCTTATGTACTTACTAATTTCTACAATGAGGGCTCCTGTGTCTTTTCTCCTTCGTGAAGCTCGATGCCGTCGCTCGACGTACACGCACGACTCATCCGTCTGGCTATACGGGTACCCAGTGCCTCGTGTCCTACGTCAAGTGGGAAACAAAACCTTCTGTAGGCCTATGCGCTTGTGGTGCAGGAGGTGCCTGCTGCTCTTCGCACAATATACACGTGCTGCAAATAAAACTCACTGCTCCTTCCTTGTTCACAGTGTATCTTTTTTTTCTGTGACTACAAGCCATGAAAAAGCTCCAGAGGTTCATCCTGGGCGAGCTTGTGGACTACTGTGTTTTCTTTCCTTTGTGAAGCTCCACGCCGGCGCGCGACATATATGCACGACTCATCCATCCCATGTGCACAGCAGAGCACGTCGTCACAGCTGCTGCATGGCAGAGTTGCTCTAACGTATCTATCTATCTATCTATCTATCTATATATATATATATATATATGCGTATGTACACAGCTATACCCTAAGGAATGAGTTGTACGATTGCATGCTCAATCCGCCTATGAATACAAGCACGGCTCTCCCTCTCCGACTGCTACAGTCATATTTAAACCCACCTTTGTTGCGTTGTATCGATTTATGCGAGTCGTACAAGCGTTTGTAGTTGCCGATCCACTTAAGGGTAAATGCAGAGAAACGGTGTCCAAATGCGTCCTCAGACATGTAAACAAGATGCTGTCGCACAGACGCGAAGTCGTGTGCACGTACGTGTGTATAAATGATGTCCTACTCGTGTAGCGTGTGTAAGTCGAACTTGTCCTGCTGCCGTGTTACATCCCTTCTGCGGTTATACACTGCGTGTGCGTGCTGCTCAAGCGCATGCAATAAACGCACGGGTAGCACGTACAACCAACAACAACACAGTACACGGATATACGTCGCATGTGTGGTTAAGTTCTTTGCAGCGTGTTAGGCTGTATTTGGTAATCTTTGGAAGAATGTAGGCCGAGCTTTCTCGCCGTGTGCTGATTGGATCTCTTGTACTTGGACATGCGTCCGTCTCAGAACGTCACTTCAAATGAATGGCTATCTCGAACCCCACGCTGAAGTCTCTTAAGTACAGTTTTTCTGGACGTAGTACTGCAATTCGGTGAATTCGACGTCAACTACTCTAGCAGAGCAACACGTTCATCGCTCCGTGCCGTAAATTCGCAGTTTGAAATGATATCGGAGGTGTGGTTGCCACCTCCTTTTTGCTATCACACGTGCACTGCGGCGAGCCGCCCTGTCTCCGTGTGCACGCTTTTGCTTCTGTTTTTTCGGCGTGCACATGTGTGTATGTGTGTGTTTGTGTGTGCGTCTGTGTGTGTGAGATTTAAAGGCATACATCTGGACCGGCCACTTCTCTGTGTAATCGTTCGTCCGTATACAAACACAATTCGTTATTTCTCCCCACCTGTACAAGATGCAAACGACTGCGACCATTTCGTAAATAAGACTCTGCAGTGGCTAGCAGCCTGTTCCATTCTTTTTCCAGGCACACAGGAATTCATCATATCCTTCTCCTTCCTCTCTTCTTGACTCTTCTCCGCCGTTTTCACACAAACGATGCAACGCTCCGTCAGGCACCTCTACATCAAAACGTTCAGGGGACAATTATGCGCACTTCTTAGCTAGCTGAAGATATAATGCTTTCAGTCGTAATTTGAAAGGCAGACCACTTCTTTTTTTCCTTCGTTTTGGCCGTGGACTAGCTCCTTTTTTGACCTACGTGCGCTCTCGTAGCTTCTTCTCTGCTTTTCTATCCAGTCGCTATTTCAACCGATATACAGAGGCCTCTACATGCTTGCCGCGGGGACCCTCTACTCGTCCTCTAGAGTTCTATCTTCCCCTACGGTGGACAGCGAGACATGCGCCGATTTCCGCCTTGTTCTTGTGTGGAGGTTAGTGTCGTAGTAGGCTCCCCTATAGTAACCTCTCCCTGTTCTCTGTTTATACCGTATCCTCTCGTGTCCGACGTTTTCCCTGTTATGTTTGCCCATGAAAGGTTTTCTTCTGTACGCGCATTCACTGCATTTGCCTTTTTCTAGCGTCACACTTTTCATCGCAAGCGTCGTCCGCGCGTGAGTGCTTCGCGACTTACTACTCAGTCGTATTTTACACTTTGTGTTTGCTTTCGTCGTCGCTCCCGTCCAGTCTGATCTTCTCTGCTTTCTCTCGTACGTCGGTCTCCTTCTTTCTTGTTCCTTTCTCGTTTTTCTTCCTCTTCTGCGCCATCTCAGTTCACCTTTCTATACAACTTTACTCTTCCGTACAATTTCTTCCTTCTCATCTCCCTTCGCATCGCTCTTTCTCATTGTGACCTAGGCCTATCTTCCGTCGCATCGTCTTTCGCGTGAGACATCTTTTACCCGTCCAATCCTTCGTCTCTATATTCTGCTGTGACCGCAGCCTTCCTCTTCTGTGACCTTCGGCTCCCTGCTGACGTCTTCGTCCCTCTTCAAACGTACATCCCCCTGCGGGTGGTGTTTCTCTTCCGCTGACTTTCTTTTCCGAAGAAGTCCTCCTGTAGAAAAGCGCTGCGCGAGAAGGTAGAGCTTTCGTCTCTCGTCTGCTGTGGCCTTTTTCTCTCCGTCGCTCGCAGCTTCTGCCGGCACTCGTTGAACAGCCCGTCTTCTCAGAGGCGTTTCGCTCAGCGGAAGCATGTGGAAAGGAAAAAAGTTTCGTTTCTTAGTTGACTGCCTCGCCGCTCGTACCTCGTCGGCTGCGCGGAACCTCACCACCTACACGAATGCTCCCGGAATTTGGTGTCTCCCACGAGGACATGCAGAGCCGACGCAGTCCGTCCGTCACCCGCGTCCTTGAATTAAGCAGTTGTATCGAAAACGACTGCGCACACTGCCAAGCGCAGAAAACTTTCTGAAGACCGTCTCTGTTGTAGTTGTCGCCCTCTTCCTATTCTTCTTCCTCTGTGCCCTTCTCTGCGGCACTGCAACATCTTCCCGTCTTCGAGGCCCGCAGTCGCTGCCGCGGCTCTGTGGCTTCATGCAGGTGTGTGCCGGACCCAGCAGTTGCAAGCTGCACATCTTTCTGCCAAGATAAACCCACGCCACACAAGCAGTTTCCTTCCGAAGTTGAAGAATTCCCTTCCTCTCCTGCCTCGCCGCCTCGAGAGAAACACACGCAGACACAGAGGTTCACACTCTATACGTGTGTGTGTGTGTATGCCGCGTGTTGACACGTGTGTCCCTGTGCACGCGCACGTCTATATTCGTGTGTATATGTTAGGTGCACGCGTGTGTAGCTGTATGCATGCGCACGTCTATATTAGTATGGATACGCTAAGTGCATGCATGCGTAGACGTGCACGTGGGGAGGCACCTCCTCGTATCTGCGGTACCTGCACACAGCGGGGTCTCTGCCCACAAAACTCTACACATATACGTTTCGTCTCTCTTCTTCGTCTTTCAGAACGTGTGTACATGCGTGTATATGATGCACCCGCAGCACTCTACACGTCTTTGTGTCGCGTGCAGCTGCCAGGATTACTTACTGCCTATAGACCTACGTGGGCGCGTATATCCTCCTCGCATGTGTGTCCATATATATGCATGCAGAGCAACGAGGAGGAAGCACAGATAATACAAGAAAACCAAGTGCCCCACATTCGAGCACACCGACGCATTCACGAAAGTACATAGGCCCATAAAGATACCTGCAAAGAGAGAGGGAAGCGCCTGTTGCGACCCTCACACGAAGACGTGTTGCCACCTATACAATGGGAGAAAGGAAAACGCTTATCTGCGGGTACGGGCCTCTGCTGATCTCCTGATGTGTACGGGTGGACCTGTATACTACGTAGAGGCCCATGGCTACACACGTATATATGCCTATTAATGTATATATATATATATATATATATACGTGTGTGACTCCTCCCTTCTTTCTGGCTCCGTTCACGTCTTTCTTCTGTCTTTGTTCTGGCTCTTGTGTCATTCCCTTCCTTCAGGCGTTCGCTGGACTCGCCACGGTCTGTCAGAGTCTGTTGCTGCTGCTAAGAGAGGCGCTGCTCCTGCGGGGCAAGAAAACTCTCCTCCCGCGTCGGCCCTGGGGCTGCTGCTGTGACGGTCGCACCGCTCGCCGATGCCGAGCAGCAGCAGCAGCAGCGCACCAGCAGCAGCAGCAGAAACAACAACCGTCGGTCTTTCTCGCTCTCTGCGGCTTTTGTCGAGACTTTGCTGCAAGTTTCCCCTCCTTTTTTGCTGCTACAGGTGGCGCATCTGAGCTGCGGCTTCGATCTGCAACAGATGCTTCGCTGCCGCGCCGCTGCTGCTTCTGCCTCACGTCCGGCCTCGTCGCCAGGCACAGTCGACAAAGGGCTGGCTTTCTGAAGAAGACATTCCTGCTGTTGTCGTGCGTCTGGGCTGCCACCGCTGAGGTTGCTGCGGGAGCCGTCGCAGTTACCTTCCCGGAGACTGCTCCTCTCTATTCTCCAGCAGTTGCAGCAGCAGCTGCTGCTCCTGCTGCTGCTGCTGCTACGGGGCGTCCCTGCCGGGCACAAGGTGGCAACTACGGCTGCGTGAATGCGTTAGTCTACTTCTTCCGCGCTGCAACAGCTGCAGCAGCAGCAATAGGGGGATCTACATTCGTTGCCTGCAGGCCTCTCTCTCCGCGGCTTCCTCTAGTACGCAGCGGGGCGTCTGGGGATGTGAAAAGCGCCTTGACAGGGAGGGGGAGGCAGCGGGTACTTCTTGGAGCTGTCCTCTGGCGAGGGGAGCAGAAGCAGCACCAGAGAAAAGAGCTGCAACACGAGCAGCAGGAGAAGCAGAGGTGTCACCCGTTGCAAGGGGAACCATGGCAAAGGCAAGAAAGAAAGTGGCTGCCGCGGCCCCCTCCAAGGCAGAGGCACCCGCACCAGCAGGAGGGGCAGGCGAAGCGTGTGCAGCCGCAGCATGAGGAGACCAAGCAGAAGAAGGAACAGCAACTGGAACGCCAGAAGCAGCACCTGCAGGAGAGTCAGCAGGAGAGTCAGCAGGAGAGACGTCAGAAGAACGAGAACCTGCGGCAGCAGGAGCGGCAAACAGCAACAAATGAACAGCAGCGGCGACAGTCGTGTGGCTCTACAGACAATTGCTCCTATCTCCTTCCACGTGCAGGTACAGCCCTCCTGTATAGTTCCCGGTGCTGCCAATATGTGTGGTGCTGCTGCTGCTTCGGATGCTGCTCTGCCTGCTCCTGCTGCTGCTGGGACTACCGCTGCTCCTGCCGCAGTTCGTGATTCTCCACGTGGTCACCTTGCCTCTGCCGACCGCCTGCCTTGGCTGCCTCTCTGTTCGCCGCTACTGCGCGTGCTGCTGCTGCTGCCGCTGCTGTTGCGACGTCTGCTGCTGCTGCAAGGTCTGCTGCTGTTCCATCCGCTGCACCGGCTCCCCCGTTGTTCCTGTGCCTTTGCTTCCTTGTTCTAGTCGCGCAACTCTGGTAACAGCTTTGCTTCTGTCCCGCGTGCCTCTCTGTCCCTGCTGCTGCTGGTGCTATTGCCGCTGCTGCAGGAGCGCCTGTCCCCGCGCCGCAACACCCGCGGAGTTCCTTCTCGTGCTGCTGCTACACCTGTCTCTCCAAATGGCCGCGCAGGAGCATGTGGCAAGATCGAAGCACAGACAGCGAACTAGAGCGGCACAGGAAGCGCGCGCAGGTGGAAAAGAAACGCAGCAGCAGACGCCATACACAAATGCAGTTGCTTGCTCAGCAACAGCGTAACAATGACAACAGCAGGGGGTACAGTAGCTGCAACAGCACAAGCAGCGGCGCAGCGACCAGCTGCAGGAGGGCCACGAACAGCAGGGACAGCAGCAGCGGCAGCTGGAGCAACAGCAGGAGCACCGGCAGGAGGAGGAGGAGCAGCAGCAGGGACATCAGCGGCAACGCTCTGGACAGGTGCAGCGTCCGCATTCGCGGAAGTAACAGCTGCGGTTATCCCAGGCCAAGCGACTGCAGCCGTCTGACCAGCGGCCGCGTGAACAGTGATGCGAGGGACTGCAGCTGGGTCAGCAGCAGCACGCTGAGGCGCAGGAACACGGCTGACGGCATGCGTAGCATTCGCGACAGCGGCAACAAGAGCAGGAGGAGAAGCAGAGTCCCCAGCGGCTTCCTCGGGTGTAGCATACCTTTCGTGAAGGGTGTAGTTCTCCCGACGTCAAAGGGAGACGGCAGCAGCAGCTGTGGGGCCTCCTTCGTGTCTCCGTCTGCAACCACTGGGAGTTCCGGTGCACTCGCTGCAGGAAGAGAAAGTGCAGCGTCATCACGCTGCTGCTCCGCCTATTGGCGGCCGGGCAGCAGCTTCCCTGCTGCCACGTCAGTCGCATCGCAAGGTACAGCAACCGCAGGAAAAGCTGCCATCTGCTTCAACTGGGAAGAGTACTGCTTCACGCTGCTGTGCATATATGGACGGCTAGCCGAACACGCGGGGCTCCACAGCTGGGGAATTGCTAGCCATCCCCGCGTAGACTATCGACAGCAGCAGCCGCACCATCCCTCACTGCAACGTGAGCAGCAAGAGCCGCGATGGCTGTGGCAGCAGCAGCAGCGGGAAGGACAGGTACGTGACTCACGGGCCTGTGGGATTTGTGGTGAGCCGTTGCCTCCGGCGTCCACACCCGGTGCACAGGAGGAGTTCTTTCTGCATGATCTCGTCTGCCGCGGCGGCGGCCGCAACACCAAGTCCGCCAAGATTTCAGCAGGGCAGCTGGACACTGCAGGAGCAACGAACAGCTGTGCTTCGTTTCAAGCAGCTGCGGCGTTGTTGCCAGAGCGGGACAGCAGCGCAGCAGGGTCTCTCTCCGGTTGGGACGGTCCCAGCCGTCAACCCTTTGCGCCAGCAAGAGGAGCGTGTGAAGACGATGTAACAGCAGCAGCAGCACTGGTTCAGGACGCGGCAGCAGTGCACAAGCAAGATGCCGCAGCGGTAGCTGCCAGGAACGGCGAATATGGCGGAAGAAGTTTGCTGCAGCAGCGACGCAACGCGAGAGAGGGCTCCAGCTACGTGCGAGCGCCGTGGTATCGCCTGCTCAAACTCAAGCTGCTGCTTGTACAGTACCTTCGGGTTCAGTACGCAGGAGCCCTCTCCTCTGCTGCTGCAGCTGAGACACAGCGACGTGGAACGGATTCACAGCAGTCTGTTGGCGCAGCCGCGGCCTCTCCGTTGCCATGCGCGTCCTTGGTTCTTTCGTCTGCGGGCGTGCAGGGGCTGCGGGCGCAGCAACTTGAGCGCCACCACCAGCACGCAGACGACGAGCAGCAGCCGCGACGACTGCAGCAGCCGGAGAAAGGGGAGAAACAGCGGAGGCGACAGCAGCAGGACTGGCCCCAGGAGCAGCAGCAGGAAACGCAGCAGCAGCAAAGGCAGCAGCAGGGGGGTGAGCAACAGGAGGGACGGTGGCAGCAGCAGCCGCGGCAGTTGCATCAACCGCGGCAACAAGAAAAATATCAGGCGGGAGAGTGTCAGCAACAGGAGACAGACTTGAAGTCGCGACTGTTACAGCAGCAGCGTGGGCCTCTTGCAGAGGAGTCGAAGCAGCAGGAGACACAGACAGGGCCTGAGAAGCAATTGCAAACTGACCTAGCTCTGACATGTCTCGCTTCCACTGCCCCTGGTCGCAGAGCGTGTGACACGCCTTCGCAACTTGGTGCTATTGCGTCGCCTCTTGGCACATGCGAAGGAAGTCAAACGGCGTCGGGGTTTCTTCGTTCGAACAGCGAAGAGTCTGCTCCGCTGTTCTCTCCTTCCACGTCTTCGTCAGCCGCTTCTTCTCCCTCTGGATCCCGTTGCTCTTCGTCTCGTCCTCCGTCTTCTCCGTCGTCTCTCTCATCTTCCCTTTCTTCGCTTTCTCCTCCTCCTCCATCTTCTTGGTGCTCTTTTTTTTCCTCCCTATCTTCCTTTACTTCCTCCTCTCCGCCACCCCTCGCATCTTCGGTTGTTTCATCTGGTGACTGTCTCCTGACTCATTTAGTCGGCGGAGGCGCTCTGGAGCGGCCGCTGCCTTTCCAGCTGCTGCCCGCTGCAGTTGTACGAGAAGCCGCTTACCTTGTTACAATGGAGGACACACGCATGACAATGCAAGAGGCCGTGCAGCTGTTGTGCTTCCGGGCGCAGCAGCAAGAGACCGAGCAGCTGGAGAAAGAGCAAGCCTCTGGCGTGCGCGCGGACATCGCGTGGCTTTCTGCTGAGGAGAAACATATTCAGCAGAACTCCTCCTCTTCTGCTGCTGCGAGAACGTCTGCCACTGGCGGAACAGCAGCAGCAGCAGCAGCCAACAAGCGAGACGCAGCAGCAACAGCGACAGCAGCAGCGGCGGCGCCTGCTCGCAACGCAGCACCTGCAGCTACTGCTAATGCAGCAACAGCAGCACCCCCTGCAATGGCTGGCGACGCAGTACCGACAGCAGAGACGTCGCCGTTCCAAGTCGCTGTAGATGCCTCCGTATCGGAGGTAACAAGAACGGGAGAGGACTACGGGGATCGCAAGGCAGAAGCAGCAGCAACAGCAACAGCCACAGACGCTGCTGCCTTCGCAGGGAGAAGATATGACGTGCGGCCTGAAGCACATCAGACCGGATCAACAGCCCTGCAGTCGCCTATCGAAAAAAACTGGCCTTCTTCATTCCAAGACTGGTTTGCCAGTGCTTCTGCTACGCCGAAGACAGCAGGTGCCTCACAGAAAAGGAACTTAATGGACACGGCAGGTCGGCACCTTTCTCCCGTTGCTGGTGGCACTCTGGCGCTGAGGACTGAGAGTCGATACCCGGATAATTACAGCTGGCCGTCCTCTGCTGGAAGCACTACTGCAGGAGCAGCACCGGTGGGTGTGCTGCATCAATCGCGCATGCCGAAGCGAGGTATAGACAGAGAAGCGTGGAGAGCAGAGCTGGCACTGCTCCAACGTCTGCAGCAAGTTAAGATAACGCAGCAGGACTGGATGGTGTTGCTACCTCTCTTGCCCTTTCATTTTCCCTTCGAAGCCTTTGAAGCCAAGGCCACACAAGAAGAGCTGCTGCAGTTCTACTCGGAGTTGCCTCGCCGCACCCCAACGAACGCCAGACGCAACGGCAGCAGCAGCAGCAGCCTTGAGGACAGGAGCAGACACAATCATACCAGCAGCAGCAGCAGCTACGGTAGCGCCTGCCCAAATAGCAGCAGGAGCACAACGGCAGACAGCCAAGCTGAGAGCAGCATCAGGAGCACCAGTGATGGCAATAACAGCAGCCACGAATGGAGTACCAGGAGCCTGAGCAGCAACAGAAGCGGAAAAACGGCACTCCTTCCAGTAACAATAGGCGGAGAAGGCAGCCCGCCCACCTCGGCAGCAGCGCTTCTGGCGCATCATTTACGGGAAACTCCAGAGGAGTCGACGGATCCGCCTGCACCTGTAGCTGCAGCGGCCGCAGAGCCCGTCTCGCCGTCTGTGGGGTGTGGAAGTTTAGCGGGTGGTGAGGAGAGGGCTACGAGTGGCCACGGGGAGACGGTTGTTTCGACCGCCGTTGAAGTCACCGGCCCAGCAGCAGTCTCCCGGCAGCAGGTCGGGGGAGTGGAGGCGAGCAGAAGCTGCAGCCGAGGCGAGGAAGAGCAGCAGCAGAGACACCGAGAATCTGGAGCAGCAAAAGTAACTGCTGGTGCTGCTGCGTTACAGCCTGCGCCTCCACAGCAGCGGAGCAGACATCCGGTTGCTGTTGAGGAGGCTGCTGGTGCCGCGCCGTCTCTCCTGCTGCGAGATCAGCAAAGGGAAGGCCGCAGAGGCTTTGCGCCTCTGCGTGGAAGCAAGGGGGATCCTCTGCAGGAGTCGATGGCAGCCACAGTGGACCAGCAGCAGGCCTGCGATCTCCAGGTGGACAAGAAGTCTCACCCTGTTGCCACAGCAACGCCGGCCTGCAGTGGCGGCAGCAAGCAGGCGGGCGATGCAGAGGAGGACCTGCAACAGCAGCAGGAGGAACAGCAACGAATGGATCATCGGAAGAAGGAGGAGGAGGAGGGGGGGCTGCAGCAGCACTGCCAGCGATCGAAGCAGCAGAAACGAGCAGCAGCGCGACTCACGTACAAGGAAGGAAGAATCCACGCAGTCGGCAGAGGGAAACAGCGTCGCTCCTGGCCCCCGCTACCTCTTCTTCGCTTGTTTGCCGAGCTGGTGGCGGTGCTGCAGAGGCGGCAGCGAGAAAGGCTGATAGACGCGCAGGTGAAAACACTGTGTTCGATCGAGAGGCGAGATGAACTCGACACGTCGACATCGGGAGGAAAAGAAGGACCGGAGGAGTTGTCGTTCGACGAAAGAGAGCAAGTCGAACAGTTTTTTATAAAACAGAGAAAGCAATATGGTGCTAGCTGGCAAGAGACCTGGATACGACTGCTGAATGCTGCGATGCAGCAGCACCCTTTTGCGTCTCCTGCGGCTCGCGCTGCTGCTGAAGACGCCTTTCTGTGGCTAGCCGCACGGGGGGAGGACACAGGAAGTGAGGCTGTGGAAGAAGTAGGAGAAGATCTCCGGGAGGACGCAGACAGAGGATGTTCGTGTGTGCGTGCGGAGACAGGCCGCACACAGCGAGAAGAAGAGCAGGATGGAGAGGAAGGAGGCTCCCTGCGTTTTCTGAACAACGAAAGGAGAGACGAGCAGCAAGCAGCAGCAGCAGTACAGGACGTCCGCATTCAAGAGGACAGAGCAGGAGACGCGACGAGAGAAGCATCGCGGAGACGGGAGACAGCAGCCGGCACGCACAGTGAAGAAGAGGTAGTGCGGGACGCAGAGAGGAAGAAAGGAGAGGGAGAAGGACTGCCAGAAGCAGCGACGGGGCAGTACGCGGGAGGTCGGGTGCAAGCCAAAGGTGACGACGACCCCACGTACAGAGACACCGTGGGAGACGCAGTGCTGCTGTTGCAGGCTCAAAAAGACAGCGCGCACGGCGGGAGAGAGCCCAGGCGAGGAGAGACAAAACATCGCATAGAGGCAGCATTTCTGAGAGGCGACAAAGAGGGAAACGAAGAAACAAACAGGGTGAAACCGGAAGAGTCGGAGCCCCTCCAGGAGACAGGGGGACACAGCCGAGCCAAGGCTGAGGTTTTGGGGGAGATAGTAGAGGACGTGCGAGAAGGGGAAGAACAGACACAGGGAGATGCTTCGAGACTCACGCCAGAGGCAACAACTGAGAGCAGGAGGAGAGCGGTTTTGCAAGAAAGGATGGGAGACGGGAGAAGGCGGAGGAGAGGGGGAGACGGCGAGGCTGACGGAGGAGGAGACGGAGGCGAGGGAGCAGGGGCGCTGCGAGAAGACAGCGAAAGAGCCGAAGGAGGAGCGGCCCGGGCAGCGCGTCGAGCACAGACGACGCATGACGCGAAGGAAGTACAGACAACAGAGGAACGAAGGAGACGGGGGCGGTGGGCAGTGACGTTTGGGTCAGTTCAAGAAGCGGTGCTGCACGCGGTCGAAGGCGAGGAGGAACGCTCACTTCCTTGGCTTGAGTTCCTCTACGAAGTCAGCAAGCGCAGGCGCCGCTCCAGCTAGCTGCTGCTGCTGAAGCAGCTGTCTTCCCGTGGGCGGCGGGTCGGGTAACCAACCACATGCCAGAGGCGTCAGCGTCTTGCTGCTGCCTTTCAGCGCCGCACACCATTCTTCTGGACTTGCCAGAGCGTCCTACGTGAACGTACGTACCTGTATAAATATTCAACGCATACTGCTCGAAGTGTAACGTGTAGCAGACAATTTATACGTCCGTATGAAGTGTAAATGAGTGCGCAGGGAATCTACTCGACCCAACAGTGCTGCGCACCAATCTACCACGGATGTCTGTATACTTGAGCCTTGGCAGTATTGCACATGTGCATGTATATACAGATACATGTATGTGTCCATGTCAGTAGCGCGGTAGTACTGTTGCCGGTGTCTCACTACAGACAGCAGCGCCATGAATAGACGCATGTGTATACTACGCTATACGTGCATAACTACAGGTGTACGTCCCATCCCAGTATATTCTAATTACGGCTTGGACACAGACTTCAGAAGTAGAACGGACGTGTTCCCATCTTTACTACGTCGTTCTGTGTGTGTACATATATATATATATATATCCGCACGTATGCAGGTCTGTTCCACTCTGCGTCATTAACAGACGCACAGAGTGAGCGTCTCGCGTAATTTCCAGCTCAGAAAACAAAGAAGGAAGCTACGCACGTTGCGTACGTCCCTTTCAGCAGGCCGACGGTACGATGGGCTTCCTCCTGGCGTGCCCTCTTCGCGAACTGGCATGAACACATGTGTGTATCTACTGGTCTGTGTAGCCCTCTGTCCGTCGTGCTCTGTGTACCCGTGTATGCACACGTGCGCGTGGGCGACTTGATGCACGTCAGCCTACCGTTACCACACTTACGAAGCTGCAGCACATCAACAGCCCGCGGCATATAAATGCAGCAGAGCCCTTGATGCAGACCGCGGCATACAAGTGCAGCAGAGCCCTTGACACAACACAACTGCACGTGGGCAGAGGGCAGCGCAGCAAACTGCTGGGCACTCCGCCAGCGCGCACCATGGGGATCTCAAAAAGGAAAAGCTTTCAAGAACGCTGCAGCGCTGCGGCAGGCTGCTACGTACTCGCGTCCTGCTCTAGAGGACGGAACCTACACACCTGAGTGCCCCCGGAGCGCGCTGAAAAGGAACGCCCTAGTGTAGGAGACCCGTAGACAGTACCAGGAGAGAGTACTAGACACTACAAGCAAGCTACAAGGTTTTGTGAGCGTTCTGCACATCGAAAATTAGCAAGTGTCAGTAGATCGTGACGCACTGCCTGTAAAACCTCCAGCTACACGGCACCTACCGCAGGATCTAATCAGACTGGTGCGTACGAACAAACTACTACACAGCAGCACAAGCACCGCACCACCGAAACGCTGTGCCGTGGCCGTCAACTACACAAGCTTCGAGTGCAACCTCTTCTTAGACGGCTGTGGTTCCACAACGTACTTCGTGGTGATAGGCTGGGGCATATCATCAGACTGACATGTGGCAACAAAGTGATTTCTATCAACAGACTGATGTATATCATCAGACTGCCACACTGCGCTGTATAGAAGATAGGCATTTTTATCCACCGACAAGGTGGAGCGCACCACCAAGCTGCGTAAGGACGGCGGAGTCATGCATACTCGTAGACTGCAGCACATCAGAAAGATGCGCCTACTTCGTATGTTAGTGGACTACTACGCGCCGGCGAGCTTCATCGTGATACCAAATCGGTGCGTATCTCTTTACTGTAGAGGACACATCGGACATGCAAAGGACGACGGTTAAAGGGAAGACGTTGACAACGTGTCCACTGCGTGATATTGGCAACGAGCTCAAGCCCAGCGCTGTCCTATATGCTCACTTAATTCGATACATATCTAGAGAAGGCGCATGTATATGTGTACACATATATATGGACGCGTGCTTACGAGAGGAGAGAGGGTCCTCTCTGCGCGTGCGTAAGTCGATGGCAGTTTATGTATAGACCTGAGTGCGTACATTGTGTCGATATCGCATACAGCTACACATACACACATGTATATGCATGAGTGTGCGTCGGAAAATCTCAAAAGTATTTTGTCGACAAGTATTACCAAGAAGACCGTAGCGAACTCAGACGATTCCCCTCATTATTTTACACACAACGAAGCACCCCAGGCGCGGGAAAATGTACACGCAGGTGTGTGCATACCAACGCATGCGCCTGTATACGTACCACTCCACGCAAAGATATACATATGTATATATATATATGCATAGATGCATACGGGAGAGGAGCCGGCAGTGTGACGCTGAGGGAAAGGTAGCTGGTCAAGCTAACACCACCTTCACGGCTGGTACCGAAGCACACCGACATTCTGCGGCCATTATATATATTTATAGCTCCACATATCTGCACATTTGTGTGTCGGTCTCTCTGTGTACATCCTTAAACATATCGAATGTGCTGCTAAGCAACAGTAAGGCAAAATGCACAGGATACCACAACCGCAGATACTCTCTTTTTTGCCATGGAAAATTTCTTCAACATTGCTGCAACTTCGTTTCCCTGGGATGCTTTCGCCTTTTTCCTCCTTCTGAAGTTCTTGATTTCACGTTGTAGTACAGGTTGGTGGTGACCGGAAAGCCAAGGTGAAGAGAGCCTTCCTGGTGAAGAGTCATCACACGAGCTTAATTATTCGCGTCGGTTCGAGAGTACTCAATCGAGCCTCCATTTAAAGAGCAAATACATGTGCTTATTTCTATTGTGAGTGCCAACGCAGCTGCTGGAGGGCCATCAGCAAATGTAGGATAATTCTCAATTACGCTAATATCTTCTTGCAGAACTACTCACTCAAGTAGGCAGGAAGTAGAGCCGGCAGTCAGTGGATGAGGAATAGGGCCTCTTTCCTTGCGGGACGCAAGCGGTATTTCATCTGCTTTTCAAGGACAAATGAGCTCCTGACAGACAAAGGAAGAAAGCCATTCGCTCTGCACCGGGCACGTCAGCTCCCTCTCTCTTGCAGAAGCAAGCCACTTGAAGAAGACTGCGGAGTGAACGTACCTTTTCCCTGCCACCTTCTGCTATCATCATCCCCACCGGAATCCAATTCCACGGAAGACATACAACATTATGTCTGCCTATCCAATCTCCAAATCTAATCACGCGGAACACAGACATACATAAATATACATATATATGTCTACTTTATTTCCGCATATTTTAATAGACACACGTATACCTAAAGGTTTATATGCACGTATGAGGTTGAGAGTGCATATATATATATATCCGCAAATCTACGCGTTTGAGGTTAAGAGTGCATATAAAAGTGTACACACGCACGTCTATACGTACGCCCGGTGAACCTCTAATTCGTAAGTACAACTGCGTTCACACGCTGAGAGGAACTGCATAATCGTTGACATCGAGCGGCCACGTTCGTTTACATCTGTTGCTATTTGCCTGCCCAAGTCGGCGTGTTTGTTTGCAGGCTTGTACTCACTGGTTACGTTTAATTTCTGTCCTATATTTTTTAGACCTTCAGCGGAAATATTCTCCGTGCTACATTCGGGAGACGACGAAAACCGATGCATTAGCAGCAGCTGAAGAGCCGCTCTGCAGGTTGATAGATTGCCACGTACACCTCTACAATTTCTTGTCTGCCGCAGAGTGCTACCACGTATCAGTATGTGGTTGATATCCAGGGGTTGTACTCACAAAGATGCGTACATACGCTTGTTCGCACACACTCCGCACGGCCGTACGCACGTCCGTATGGGTGTGCACGAACCTACGTGTTTACATGTATTCACACGCACAACAAAAATTTTCTAGTAGCTGGAAGACTGTATCGACACACGGACAAGGATTACGCACAAAAACTTCTACGGCGAAGTAGCTCCCTCACCTGCACAGCGCGCTCAGGTATCCAATCTTGCTTGAGAAACTGAAAGGGCGGCAACTGCTGCAAGGGCAGTGAATTATCGTTTTACGGGGAAACTGACTGTGCACCTCTTCCCTAAATGACCATATTCTATTGTCAAGAAAACGGGGACATGCAGCATCTACAGGGTGTTTATAAAAGCCACCGGAACAGCCCCTCCCTACACCACAAGGATGGAAACATCCAGTACCACTCGAATTTCAGAGAAGTACTGTGGAGGAAACTCATCAATAACGTGTGTGCTGAGCTCTTGAAAAGGAAACACCAGTATGCTTCTACCTGTTCGGAGAATAAATTCGGGCCTTTTGTGGAGAATCACTCTCTCGTGTGTAGTGAGGAAACACTTCTTTACATGCTACTGAACAAGCACTGTGAGGGCCGCCTTTTCACAAAGAATCGTCCCATACCCAACGTCGAGAGACAGCGACAGAATCTGGAGAATCAGGTTAGGAGAAGGGAAGTGAACCTGTACACCTGTATAGAGGAAAATTGCTGTACATGCGTGTATGCCTTGGTGTAGAAAGGAGCTCGATTACGCGGGGACTGCTGTGTACCAGTAGGTAAAGCACATCCTGTATTCTTTACTTGGGTCCTCCCGTGCCTATTTCGTGTATAGGTTCAGATATCGTAGTGCTTACTTAGCGCGCCTCCGCAGAGAGCAGTGACCACAAATACGATGCCGGACGAACAAGTAAATGCACTTGAGGTATGCTACAGAGCGTGTTCATGGCAGGTGGCGGTTTTCTCGTTTAGCCGGGCATCGTTGGTGATATTCAACGATGCATAAAGAAGTGCAACTAGGTAACGGTAGTGTACCTGTAACGTCGGTGGTCGTACCAGTATTTTTCAATATTAATTCGCACATGACTTGACGCATACATACATACACACATATACGCATACTTCTATACATGCTATGCACAGGGAAACACTTGGACATTTATTGTCTTTCGTGCGTAGCTGGAACATCCAGATGGCAATGCTAGTACCTACCTCCACATGCGAACGTGTCTACTAGATACTGGATTTACCAAGTTTGCTTCTTAGGCAGTGACGACGATGACGGCGGCCGCGAGGACGCAGCATGCGCGGGGTTTGTGTTGGATTCTTGCGGATTGCAGCCGCATAAACATACTTTTTGCTTTGTAGCTTCCTCCGTTCCTTGCAAAATATTTGCTTCTTTCTTCTTGCCTTGTAGAAGAGGCGTCCGGTTCCTTCCAACGGACTGCGTGTGCGTTCACATGCTCTGTGGAGATGTGCCCGTACTCTTCGGGTTGTCGTGTGTCCCCTGTGCCCCTGTAGATCCCTCGCTCGATATTTCCTTTCCCTCTCTCTCTCTATATATATGACAACCACACGTACCACCACGACAAGACGGAATTCTATTCGTGGACTGCGGCCGCGGCGGGGGCGTTGGCTGGAATCTGATATGTGTGTAAACTGCGGCCAGGAACACAACAGAGGGACAAATTTCCGCGTGCGTTGACGCACACCACCATCCACAATGAAACCTCTTTATTATCACTTTTACTCTGCGCACTGACGTATGACGACTGTTACTCTCGAAAAGAGCGACTTCCGCGGAGCAGCCGAGGAGAGAGGATAGAGTATATGGGTAAAAGTTCGTGCAGCCCTCTGTGTGGGCGCAAAGAAATATGTGTCGCTTACAGTACATAGGCATATCTGTTGTGTTCGCATAGAGGAAACTCAATGATGTGTGTGCGTGCTACACACGTACACGTGTGTGTGTCTCTGCACTGCTTCACCATTTCTTATACACGGATACGTATGTGCAAATTCGTCTCGTATTCGCGCGTTCTCCATGCGCCTACGAATCCACAATACAAATGTCTAAGTGCATGCATGCATATATATACAGACTCTGAATAGAAAAGAAGTAAGAACCTTCGCGCCGACGCACTCTTTCTGCAGCTCCCGTGCTCCACAGGAAGAACATGCTGCAGCACAGCAGCAGAATAACACCTCTGGAGGTCGGCCGGCCGCCGGCAACCCGCTGGAACGGACAGGGCAGGGGGTTTGCTCCTTGGCTGAAAAACTTCCTCTAAGTTTCCGTAAGTGCCACCTTTGAAAACGCACTCTGGCAAAAAATGCCGCCATCTCAGGAAAAACGGCGAAGCCTCTCTCACCAAAGAGAAATGCACATTGTCCTAGGAAAAGCGAGTGACCGCATCGCGTGAGCACATCGCAGAAGACGTATGTGGCGACGCACAGAGATCGATAAGTATCCCAGCAAATACGTTTCCAGAATTCGTTTCTCCTCTGCTCATCTCACTAACATGTCTTTGCAGCCGTGTATATCTACAAGACTGTAAACACGCGAGGAAGCCTATCTGTCCGCGCACAATATATATATTGTGTTTCCGTTCCTTCTACTCCTCTCCGTCTTCCTTTCTCTCTCTCTCTCTGTCTCTGTGCCTCCCTCTAGCGGACCACCTATTCGTGTCTCCATACAAAAAACGTAGCTGCGAGAAATGGAGGTCCACGCAGGTCCTTCTCTCGTCAAGTGCAGACCCAGGCCTACCCTTCTTTCCATTTATCTCTGTGTCCGGGGCTTCGCCTGCGTACACACCTCCCCCCAAGGTCAGCAGAGCAAAGCCTGTGTCCCTGCCACCCGCTGAGAAAGGCCGTGCGTCTGGATATACGATGGATAGCAGGGGAACACACTTTTTGGTCATGAACACACACCCACCTCCCGCTGCTTTTTTAGCGAACACACAAACGCACGGCAAAGCGACCGAGAATTCGTCTACCGACCTCTCTGTGTCTCTCTCCCCCTGTACATGTGTGTATACATAATATACACACTTTACGCGGGCAGATCGGCTGTATGTGGAACTATATCAGACGCCGCCAAGCCGACCTCTGTTGCAGCTTGTCTCTCTCTTTGTCTGTCCACTCCGCCGCATTTCCACCGCTGGCCATCTCTCTCCCCGTCTGTGGTCGTCTTTGTGTCTGTGCAGTCGATTGGCTGTGAAGGGACACCTCGCTGCGTCTACCGACTTTTCTTCTGTACTTCCCCTTTCCACAGCATATAGCTCTCTGTCTCTTCTTCTCTGTTCTTCCTTATAGCTTTCTGTACCCGCAGATATGTGCCAGCCTTCTCACTGCGTCTGGCGACTTCCCCTTTTGGGGTGTGGACCAATGCTGGTGCTTCGTCTCTTTCCTGTCTCTGTCTCTGTGTCTCCCAAACTGCCTCCTGGCTGCTGCTTCGTGCAGAGGGAAAGCAAGAGCTGACCAGCTGTTCGACGTGTGCCACGCCCGTCGGCGGCGAGGACACGGGCCCTGGGGGGCTGCCCGGAGGGGATCGCTGCTGCGGTTGTGCGGCAGGAGCAACAGCAACAGCTGCCGCGGCAGGAGCACGAGAAGCCGCACGCGCCCACCGCCAGCGACTGCTTGCGTGGGGGCGGCAGTAGGAGCAGTGCGGGCAGAAAGACCCTTGCGAGGACAGCTAGCCCGTCTCAGGTGCAGAGCGCTTCTCGTGAACAGTGACACCGGCAGGGATTATAGCAGCAGCAGCAATAACAGCCGCAGCAGCAGTAACGACAGGAGCTGGAGGTGCGGCAACAGGGCAGGAGCAGCAGCAGCAGCAGTGGCAGGCGTTACAGGAGCAGCAGGAACAGCAGTCACAACACAGCAAGAGTCGCAGCAGCAGCGTGATTCGTGGTGGCGTCAGGAGCACCGTGGACATTCCGCTCCGCCCTAGGGGGACGACTCTCGTTAGCAACGCGCAGAACGTACGACAGCTTATATTCTGCGTCTGTAGTTGCTTGGGGCCGTGGAGGTGGTGGACTTGTCCCTCTACGAGCAGAAGTTGTAATCCTGTGCCGACGGCTGCAGCCGCAGACGTCGTAGTCCTGGAAGGCTGTTGTGCTGCTGCTCCTCCTCCTCATTCTCCTCTGCGCGGTGTTCTTCCACGCCTCTACACCAACGAGCGTGGGAGGAGCAGCAGCGAGAGCGGCAGCAGGGGGGGTACAGCAACAGCTGCAGCAAACGAGATTACAACTGCAACAGAAGCAACAACGACCGAGGCTCCCGCAGCATCAACCGAGGCTGCCGCAGCATCATCCGCAGCAGGCAGACGGCAGCAGCGGGTGCAGAGAAGAAGACAGCAGGGGCAGAAATTGCGGGACCAGTTGCAGGAGCTGCAACAGGAAGGCCGTAGACAGCGGCAGGAGGAGGAGCAGCAGCAGTAGCAGGAGCACGACAGCAGCAGCAGCAATGAGTCCCCCAGCTTCTGCAGCGACAGCAGCAGCAGCAGGATCCGAAGCCGCGTCGGCTCCCGTGTGGAGAGAGCAGCGGACGCAGAACACAGAGCTCCACGCATGCAGCAACAGCAGGGGAGGAGAGGGGGCGGGAGGCGGCCTTATTGCAACAGCAACGGCGTTCAGATGTGGCGGCGAAGAACAAGAAAAAGTGAAAGAAGCAGCAAGAGACGAATCAACAGGGGAGCGCAGCTTTGCAGGTGGTGCGCTGCTGCGCGGGCCCTGGTCATCACGCGAGCAGCAGCACCTGCAGCACCAGCAGGCAAAGGGGTTGCGGCACAAGAGTAGACAGCAACAGGAGTCTGCAGCAGCTGTTCCCGAGCGTAGTCTGTGGCTGCTTTCGGCTTTTGTGGAAGGTAGCAGCCGCCTGCTGTCGAAGAGACATCTGGGGGTTCGGGCAGATCTCCTGCAGCGGCTTCTTCCTGACAAGGCAGGAGAAGCAGAACGCCACATCCATAACGTCGCCGTTGCTGTTCCTCCAGACTGCCTTGCACGCGCCGCCGGGGGCCCAGCAGCAGCTGGCGGTGCTTCTCCTCTTGCGTTGTTTTCTCCTGTCGGTTCCTCTGCAGCGTCAGCAGCAACGGGTGTCGACGAGGACCCGACCTGCTGCTGCGCCAGAGGAGCACCTGCAGCAGCAGCGCGTCGTAAGGAGAGCGTCTGCATATATACTTCTCGAGCCGTTGGGGCTCCTGCTTCGGCGGCGCCTGCGGGCGCAGCTGATGTTGCTTTCCCCCCCCGTGCTCCCGCTGTCGGGGATGCAGCTGCAGCAGACGCGTGCACTACCGCGGCCGGTGCGACTGCAGAGGCGTCTCCTGCAGCAGCCCACGCGGCGACCTCGATGCTGCCACGGGCTAGACCAGGTGGTGCGGCGACGGAGCGGCTGCCACACGCCGCAGCAGCAGAAGCGAGAGCGACAACCGCAAACCCAGACACAGGAGCGACGGAAGGCGCAAACGCACCAGGAGGAGGCCGAGAAGAAGCAGCGACAGGGGAAGGAGCCACAGCAGCAGCAGAAGGTGGACAAGCAGGGTCAGGAGGGGGGATAGCAGTAATAGAAGCGGCAGCAGCAGGAGTTGGCAGGAAAGGCTGCGGGCATCCTTCTAGAAGAGACGAAGGGGGCGAAGGCGCGGTGCGTGTCGCAGCTGCAGCAACAGGAGAAAGACACGCAGGAGAGAGGGGAGCGCGAGAAGACGGAAGAAGTCGTGCTGCTGCTGCAGCAGTCGCGAGTGCTGCTGAAGCAAGAAGAGAGCGACACCGAGGAGGAAGATACCTAGGCAGCAGAAGACAGAGCAGAGTCATACGGAGAGAAACTTGGAGAAAGTCGGCGATCCTGCGACACTTCGATACGCAGGTCCAGCCAAGACCGCATGCAGAGGTACGTTGCGCAGGTCATAACAGCAGCAGAAGGAGATCCGACGCTGCAGCTGCTAAAACAGCTACCCACGCCTGCTTCTCCTGTCACTCTTCCCGAGGTATGGGGCCGTGTGCTCCCCCACCAAGGTCCTCAGCCAACCGCTGTCGCGTAAACTAGCTGACGTATTCACTTCGTCCGCTTGGTGTCTCGTCTTGTACATGCGGGGCAGCAAGATGCTACAAGGTTCTCTGTCTTGATCTCGCGCTGCCCTGTCTCTCACACTCTCCGCGCGTAGACAAAGCAGCAGTACAGAAAACCTGCCTCTCCCCCGCCATGCGTTCGAAAAATAGTCTCTCTCTGCTTGTATATATATATATATATACTGGGACCAGAAGTAAGAGAAGCACGTGATGCTCGCGCAGCCCGGTCCCGCCCGGTGTCTGCTGCGACAGGGTGAGGTGGTGCTTCTGCTGCTGCTGCTGCAGTGACTGTCTGGCAGTTCTCTTCGTCAGAGCCGGTCGCTGCTGCTGGGCCGGGAGAAAAGCCGTCTCTCTCCAGCAGCCCTATTATTTTGTCTCTTCAATTCTGAGCTTTTCGCCTCACTGTTGTCTCCGTTGTCAGACTCGTCTCCTTGCATTTAATCAGGCCTGTTTCGTATTTTCCTCTCCTCCCCGTCCTCTTGCTTCATTTTCTTCTGCGTTTTCTTCTTTTTTGCGTCTTCATGCTCTCTTTCTGTTCCCGTTTTCCACCTTTTCTCTCTTCTTCTTCCTTTTCCTGTTCTTCTCCGTTCTCGTCATTCACTCACCTGCATTTCCTCTCCTTCGTCTTTTGTTGCGACCTTACTGCTCCTCCGTTTGGTTTGTGACTGCTGCTGCGATGCCAGCGCCTTTTCTTCCCCGTGCATGCCCTCTGCCAAGCCGAAGGCTACGACCTCAGTAGTCTTTACCGCACACTTCTTCCGTAAGTCGAGCCCTCGTCGCGGGCTGTCCACCAGCAGCGGCAGCGTTAAAGCGTCCTTTCTTCTCCTGTCAGCGGCAGCAGCAACAGCAGGAGGAGCAGCAGCAGGAGCAGGAGCAGGAGCAGTAGGGACCCCCCTCTTCTGATTACAGGAGCGGGAGCCGCAGGGGCAGCAGCAGCACGAGCAGCGGCAGAGGTGTGTTACCTGGTTGCCGAAACAGCAGCAGCCGCAGAAAGCCTTCGTTGAGAATAGAGCAGCAGGAGCAGCAAAGCAGCCCAGTACCCTGAAGAAACGCGAAAAAGTTGCCTCTAGAGTGGCAGAGACCAAATAGTGAGATGCCTCCGCACGCTTACACACTCCTCCGCAAAGCAGTTGTCCTTGACCCGCAACACCTGCCAGCAGCAAGATATGAAGAATGGGCCTGCACGTTCAGACTGAGCTTCTGCGTTGACATCTGCTGCTGCGCTTGCTTCTGTTCTTGGTGCTGCTGAAGGCGCGGTCAAGACGTTTGTGGAGAGTGTGGCAACGGCCGCAGGCTCTGCTCCCGTCTGGCATTGCTGCTGCCGTTCCTGCCGCTGCTGGCCAAGTGTGGAGTGCGTGATCTGACACTTGGCGGGTGTAACTACACCCGAGACCGCTATGCGAGTCGGCTGCCTCGGTGTAACACTGGGGAGACAGCCGCCAGTCGGCTGTAGATTCAGCCTCGACGCGCCCCGTTTGTGCTGGTGCAGCTGTTAAAGGACAGCGTGGGGCCACGTTCTTTCGGCCCTTCGCCCGTAGCCGCGGTGACGCCCGAGTGTCTTGCGCGCTGCTGCTGCTGTTGATCTGACGGGCGTGGCCACTGACACGTGGACGCGCTGCTTCGCCGCTGTGGCCGTATGTGTAACTTCGCGGTATTTTGGTTTCCTTTTTCAGGTGGAATAATGACACCCCACTGATCGGGTGCTGATGCTCTTACCGGTGGTAGCCACGTCGTTAAGCGTCATGACACCCCAGTGTTTTGCTGCTGGCGCTGTTACCGGGGACACGTCTCAAGTGTGATGACACCCGGGTGTTTTGCTAATGGTAGTGCTACCGGTGGTAGTCACATCTCAAGTGTCATGACACCCTAGTGTTCTGCTGCTGGTGCTGCTGCCGATAATAGTCCCGTCTCGAGTGTCACGACATCCCAGTGTTGTGCTGCGTGAGCGCCTGTTCGGGTTGGCCTGGACGCAGGCGGAACTGCCACGCGCGGTTCCTTGACGAGCGCAACACCGTCCTCTACGTGGAATTCTTCGACTGGGAGCTGCAGTTATCGCAAGCGAAGGTATCGTCTACTCTGTGCTGCACACATTTGCCAGAGCGCTGCTGTATATACACAGAGGCATTTCCAAGTGTGTCTCTGCGCTTGTCGAATAATAGACGTATTTATTGGCCCGCTGGTCCACAGCTAGATGCGATGCGCGGACCTGCGTACTCACATATGACTGTGTGTAGATCGGTGTGGAAACGTTTAGCGTAGATACGCGTGAAGAGAAATTCAAACACGCGTGCTGTAGGACAGAAAAGTGATCAGTTGACTCACACATACGAAAGTGACTTCCCACATACAGGTCTAGATGCAAGTAGATACCCAAATACAGTAGATGTATATCTGTACATGTAGAGAGGGAGCCGCGGCAGCCTGTGTGTAGCACTGGCGTTGTCTGTGATCCTCTCTGTGCACCAGCGCTTCGCCTTCTGCTTCTGTTGCACTTTCTGCAGACCTCCCTATATATATATATATATATATATGTATGGAGGTCAGGATGTGCGGAAGAATCTGTGCAAGTGGGGCCCTCTGCTTTCCATGGTGTTCTCTCTCTTTTTCTCTCCACGAACACAGACGCAAGTTTACCGTGTAGAACAGCTGCTGGCGCACAGGCGGGGCAGCTGTTTGTGTCGTGACGTAGGCGGCTCGTTTTAGTCGGGAACGCGGAGGACTTTCAGACATGATGGACTTGGCTGCCGGTCTATGTGTTCCTGCCAACGGGGGCTGAACCTGCGGCATGCCACGCGAGGGCCTGCTGCTGCTGTTGGTGCTCGAGCTTGCTGGAGATGTGTTCTTCGCTGTCAGGCTGCTGCACTTGTGACTGCTTCTACTTTCCTTGCATTTCTTTATTTTCCTCCCTTTTCCCGTCTCTGCAACGCTGTTGTGTCTTTGACGGTGGCGACTGCCGCTGCGTCTCCGGAGGCGCGATCTTTTTCTGTCTTCTTCCTTCCGCGATGCAGACTGCCGATGGTGCTGCTGTTCCTGCTTTGCGCTGCTCACGCATGAGCGTCCTAATCGTGCTCCTGCCACTCACAAGCTGCGCTGCTCACGCGTCTCGCCGCTCCGTTGTGCTGCTGCTGCTGTTGCACTTCTGGTGCTGCTGGTGCAGCTTCTGCGGCTGCCACTGCTGCCGCTTCCGAGTACCTTTTTCTGCCGCAACGTGGCTGGAACCCAGCGTTGTGACACTTCCCCTGTTGCTGCTGCCTCTGCTGCATGTGTGCTGCCCCTCATCACTGCGTTTCTGCTCCGACTGGTGTTTCCTGTTGTGCTTCCGCTGTTGCTGTGCTGCGTCTCTTTTACTTCAAGCTTCTCTGCTGCTGCCGCTGCTGGCATTTCCACTGCTGCCGTCCCTTCTGGTGCCGCTGCTGCGCAGACTGCTGGCATTTCTGTTGCTGTTGCTGTCTTCCTGGCGCCGCTGGTGGTTCGGTGCTGCTGCTGGTGCTGCTGCAGCACCGTTGCTTGGGCTACCGTTGTGGAGGCTGGTGCTGCTGCAGGAGGTCTCGCCGCTCCCTGCACCGCAGCCATTGCTACCCGTGCGTGCGTTGCTGGCTGAATAGCGGCGCTGTTGCTGCTGCTCGTGCATTTGCTGCTTTGGGGTCTCTCGCTGTTGCACCTGGTAGGCGCGCAGCTACGAGTGCTTCGACCGATGGCGAGCTACCCAGAAGCTCGGCGCCGCTCAATCCTCGTCCTTTTGTGCTGGTCGGCTGCTGCTGCGAAGGAGGGAGGGAGAGAGAAGCAGAAGCCGCGCGGCTGCTGCGCGCGGCGCGGCTTTTCGCAGACGCCTCAGCAGCGACGACAGTAGCAGCGATGGCAGCAGCTTGCGGTCTGACGAGGGGCCGCAGTGCTGCAGAAGCAGTCCAGCTCCCCGAGCCGAAGTCGTCGAGAAGGCTCTCGAAGAACAGCTGCTGGTAAAGCAGGAGACGACTCTCTACCCGAAGCAACAGCAGCAGCAGCAGCAGAAGAGAGAACTGCCCACGCCACAGCAGGAAAAGCAGACGGACTACCTACAGTCACCGCAGCGGCAACTGCAGATCGGGTATTTGCCGACAAAGCAGCAGCAGCAGCAACAGACGCGCTTGCGCTACTTGCAGGTGCCCCAACAGAAACGCTGGGCGAAGAAGGTAACGAGCTACCCTCAACAGCGACAGCAGGAGCTGCTTCAACAGAGGGAGCACCTGCAGCAGAAGAGTCTGGCCGATATCGTCGAACAGCAACAGCAGCAGCAGAAAAAAGGAAATGCGGAAGAGACGGGGATTATGGCAGGCGACGGAAGACAGCGAAGCAGACCCGTCGCCACCGAACCGTGGCTGCAGCGGCAGCGGGAAGCACAGCAACAGCAGCCGGAGGGGCAGCCGCAAGAGGAGAGCCGCACCACCGGCGAGTCCGTCTCTGGGCTGTGTTGGACAGAGAGACAACAGCAACGGCAGGACTGCAGCAGGCGTAGTCGCAGCGCGGACGTCCGAGGCTCAGCATGCGACTTCCGTGAAGAAGCAGCAACAGCAGCAGAGACGGCGGAGGGCAGCCGTTTGCACACGGATGTGAGCAGCAGGGGACGGCGTACGAGCGAGCGACGCAGCAGCAGCTGCATGTCGTGGAGAAGGAGGAGAGCGGATAGCAGCAGAAGACACCGCAGGAGCAACACCAGAAGGAGCATCGGCGAAGAGAGGGGAGACAGCAGCAGGAGCGGGACGGAGAGCAGGAGAAGCAGTGAGAGTAGTCAGAACAGACTCACGGGCAGCAGAAGGTCGGGCAGCACCAGTCGGGGTTGGAGTATGAGCAGCGGCATCGGCAGCAGCAGCCGCGGCAGCAGCCGTAGCAGAAGCAGCTGCAGCCTGAGTAACCGTAGCCGTAGCTACAACAGCAGCGGAGGAGAAACGGCTCTGCTGCAGCTGGAACAGCTCGGAAGAAGGCGGCGGATGGGCAGGAGAAGAAGATTTTATGTGGGGGGCTCGTCCTTTGCGTTTTCTCCTGCGTCTGCTACCGCGAGGAGCTGCTTCAGCAGCAGCGTATCTCTGCTGCATACGGACAGCGTCAGTCTGTTTCCCGGTGAAGAGAAAACCAAAGAGACAGAGTTTGAAGAGGAAGAGGAAGGAGAGGGGCAGCACCTGCAACGCAACCGTAGAGACGCGGCCCAGAGCTTGACGTTCGCTCTCTTGCCGCCCGGCCGTGCTGCTGCAGCAGCGGGCTCTTCTGCAGCCCCTCGTAGAGAAGCAGGCAAAGCAGCAGAAGACGCAGCAGCAGCAACAGAAGCAGGAGGAGGAGGAGCAGCAGCAGCAGGGAAACCAGCAGCTCTTCGAACGAGGTGTCGGACGGGAGGAGAGAGACGGAGCAGAGACGTGGGAGAGGAGGCAGCAGCGGCACGAGCGCCTCAGGCAGCGGGCGCTGCTGCAGAAGCAGCTGCAGCATCCGAGAGGACGGCTGCAGCAGCCGCAGCGGCAACCGTCGCACAGAGGCAGCAGCAGCAAGGCTACGAGTCAAGAGAACAAAACAGAGCAGTTTCGAGTGGAGAAGGTTGCCTGCAGTCCGTCAGCGAAGGCGAAGGAACTGCTGCTGCGGCTGATGCTTCGTGTTTCTCTTTTTCCGCTTCTTCGTTTGTCGCTGCAGCTGCGGGTGCAGCAGCAGACCAGGTGCAGGCGACAGACAGACCCAGCTGCTGCTTCATCTTCGCCAATGGCGCCGTCGTCGTGTGGGGAGAGTCGCAGGCAGAAGCAACTGAACTCAAGCGCGAGTGGCTCTGCAGCCTTCTCTGGCTTCTCAATACCTCTGCAAGTCCGCAGCAAATTGCCTGGTCCTCTGTGGCTGTCGGCACTAGAAAAGAGAGTGTGTGTCTGTCCGTACTTCTTTAGCAGAAGTGGCCCACCTAACGCTCCCAAGTTAATACATATATCCACCCATACGTATGGTTCTATACACACGTACGTACATACATACGCCTGTGTGTAAGATTTTCACTGTACTACGTCTGCCTGTAAGTATATTCAGATATATATGTATATAAACGTGCGGACGAATTTCAATATGGCCACGTACGTATATATATACACATATACACATATATGTAAATATGGCTGTATGCTTTTCTTCTGTGGAATTTGGACTATTTGTGTTGTCGTCGTAAGTGTATACGATACACACACGTCTACGTTTTTATATACCGAAGGAACGGATACCCAGGGGCGTGCAGGAGGACGCGTGTCTGCCGCTGTGTGTGGCTGCCGTGGTGCTGCTGCAGCGGGGCTGGTGCGCGCAGATAAAAGCCAAGAGGACGTGATGTTCTACTGCTACATCGACGCCTTGTACCGCCGCTTTCCGCACGGCAAAGTTCCTCCTGCTCGCGTCAAGCAGAACCGCCTCTACTTGAAGGCAAGCCACTGGCCCTTTTCATCCTGCGTCCTCTCCTTTTGCTTCCGATTCTGCTTCTTCCCCCTCTTCTGCTCTACTCTCCCCTTCTTACTCTCTTTTGCCCGGCCGTGTTCCTCTCCTCCCCTTCCCCTTCTTCTTCTTCTTCGTCTTCGTCTTCCGGTTCTACCCTTGCCTTGTTGCGCTCGCGTTGCTGCTCGTCCCCTTCTTTTCTCGTCGCTCCGGCAGCTGTGTGCCGAAAAGCGGTGTGGTGTACGTACACTGCAGTCTCCAGGCTAGCCGCAGACAGTGAAAGTAGAGAAGGCGACCCGTCAGCAGGACAGGAGGCGAAAAGCGGCGTGAGAGTACGCAGCGCAGGACAGCTGCTGCTGCTGCGGGAACCTCGGACCAGGACCTCTCCCGCCTCCTCTCAATACCGGGAACAAGAAACAGCTACGTTCGCCTGCTCCTGTTTTTGCAGATGTGTGGAGACGCGTCCTCTCCTGCTTCCACGTGTGCGTGCATTCAACATATGTTGCCACGCATGAAAAGAGTGAAGTTTCGGCATATATACGTAAATAGACATCTGCGTAGACACACATATATACATACATACATATACACATATATATACATCTGTGCATACGCCTTTCTCTATCTTTGCCTTTCTCTCTCTCTTTCTCTCCCCATATATATATATATATGTACAGATAATACTCGTGTAACACTCTGTGCCAGATCGACATTTTTGCCGCCCGCGTACATCTGTATCGATGGATTTTCCACTGTGTATCGACCGGTGTGACATACGTACACACTTGTGTTCTGTGTACGCGTGCGTGTGTTTACACACGTACATCCCTCAAGCGCCGTGAAGTGTACGTACACCTCGAGACGTTTCGTTGCTGCCGTATTTTCGTCGAGGCGTACTGAAACGTCGTCGGGTTTCCACAGACAGCGAAGAGGACTGCTGGCTTGCATAGGCGTGGAAGGGTGCGGCATAGAAGCACCATCACGCGCATGCATATATATTGAAGACGTGTGCGTATGTGTGAGCGACGGGCGTGCAGTGGGCTACAAGTCTGTCGCTCCCGTAGCTTGTCTGTCTGCCCCTCTCCATCCGTCTCCGTCTCTCCGTATCTCGTCCGCTGTGTGTACGTGTGTCCCTGTGTACGTGTCCCTGTGTGTGTGTCTGCGTCCCTCTGTCTCTCTCGCCGTGTCTCTCTTTTTCTCCCTATACATATATATATATATATGTACACATATGTATACATACGAATTATAAGTGTATATATATATATACACGCCTGTGTATATGTGTGCACATGTGTGTGGGTATATCCACACATATTTGTAGTGTGTAAGCGCTGCAGCGCACAGGAAAGAGCTAGTAGCTGGAGCATGTGTAGTGCGCAGGGCCTGCGCGCGGTGTCGACCGGGTGAAATGGCGCAGACGTTTTCCTTTTCTTTTCCGCCGCCGCCCAGTCCTTCTGCTGCAGTGTAGTTCAACGTGGAAAGCAGCTGGAACAGGAACAGCGAGGTGTTGCTGCTGTTTACGTTTGCTGCGTCCTCCTCACTTTAAGCAGCCTCTTTTCTGCTTCTGCGATGTCCTGCCCTCTGGAAACGTCTGTGGAACGCCGTTTCTCTCCTTCTTCTGTGTGAGGAGGCTCTCAGTTGCTTTGTACATGTACATACAAGTATATCTCAGTCCGTGTCTGGCTACGTGTATGTATATATATATATATATATATATATATATTACACTCGTCTGTCTATGCGTGTGTGTCTACATACGTATGTACTCCCATATATATATACACTGATGTCGATTCTCCTGCTCCCGATTTCCCTTCATACGTTAGCATGTCTATATTTGATACGTGAGTGTGTCCGCCTCTCTTCTTGCTTGTGTATGTAACTTGATGCGCATGCCTGTGTGTCTTATCGACCTCTTTCTTCTTCATGGGGGAGTCAGACTTGTGCGTGTGTACGAGTGCTTCCATTCTTACTGCTTTCTTTATCTTTCCCCCCTTCTCTCTATCTCTGCACGTCTCTGTCTCTCTCGCCAGTGTCTTGCTTTGTCTAGCCTCCTCTGCAGAGGCACAGCCCTCTCAAGAACTGCACCGCGGCAGTGCTTTGACTTACAACACTGCACGCACTGCGTCATTGTCGCTCACTTCTCCTTACGTTCATGGGCTGCTTCATGTACTGCTTCCGTTGCTGATGCTGCTGCTGTTGCTGCTGCTGCTGTTGCTGCTGCTGCTGCTGTTGCTGCTGCTGCTGTTGCTGC
>KL647290.1:2841533-2943473 GCA_000727475.1 Sarcocystis neurona | reverse complement strand
ATTATTGCTGCTGCCGTTGTGGTGCCTGTGGTTGCTGGTGTTGTTGCTGTGATCGCTGCTGCTGTGTGAATGCTGCTGCTGTTGCCGCTGTTGCCGCTGTTGCTGTTGTTGCAGTTGCTGGTATTGGAGTGGCGGTTGCCGCTGCTGTTGCCGCTGTTGCTGTTATTGCAGTTGCTGGTATTGGGGTGGCGGTTGCCGCTGCTGTTGCTGCTGCTGCTGCTGTTGTTGCCGATACAGTTGTTGCAGCTGCTGTGTCATGGCTGGTGCTGCTCGTCCTGTGCCGCTCTTCCTGCGCTACTCTCGCTCTTGCTGCTGCTGCTTTTGCTTCCCGTGTGGCAGACTCACTCAGCAGAGGAGAAACTTGCGGTCTCGTACGCCTTGGCTCAGTCGATTCGCCTGGATGTCTACGGTCTGTCTTCTTTCTTCTTCTTCTTCTTCAACTGGTGATGCGGCGGCCCGAGAACGAGACTGCATATCGTCTCACTTGGTGACACAGACTTTTCCTCTGATACAGACAGCAGGCGGCGACTTAGAGAAAATGGTGCTTCTTCTGCTGTATCCCTGTATGTACGTGTCTCTCTCTCTACATCTTTCTATATACGCATACATATGCATACGTATGTATACATCAATATATATATACATATATGTATATATAGCGCGGATCCTCTGTACTCACGTGGCACCATGTCTATGTATCTACTTGTCGGTAGAAGAAGTTACGGAGCTACACAGACGTCCTGCGCATCCGATTATTTCCTGTCTCAAGTTGCGTGTCCGTCTCTACGTGTGTACTTACAATATATATATATATATATATATATATATATATGTGTATTTACTATGTCTATATACACACATATATCTATACAACTCATGTACGTGTACAAGTATATATATATATATATATAGATGGATAGATAGGTACGTGCGCGTGCGTACGCATCTAGGGACATAGTTCTTCTCTAAGGATATATATGTATGTATAGATTACTCATGTGTATGTACACGTATACACGTGTCTCGATGCATAGGTGTACGTACGTCTGTCCACGTATGTGTTTCTTCTGTAAGTGTGTGTGTACGTATATATGTAGATTACCGACGTGTGTGTTTACCTATATATATGTATATGTTTGTATGTCTTTACGTGTAAATTTCTGTTGCATGCGTCTGTGTGAATGGCGAAGTAGGGCAGTTGGTACATTCGCTTTGGCAGGCGCTAACGAATCTCCCGGTTTTACGCACACAGCTCTGCACATCCCCCGGCGTCTGTTGATCAATGTAGGCAGCTACGACTGCACCCTCTGCATTACGTCTGTGTGAAGGCCTTGTTGGAATTTGTGTTACTTCGTTTTCCTCTGCAGTAGATCTTCCTTTCTTAGTCGGACTGCTATATGCACATATATACATATATATTTGTATGCGCGTGTGTGTCTTTCCGCTGCTGCTCTTCATTTCCCTACAGACAGCAAGCGTCCTTCGCGTCACCGCGCTTTTGTCGTTGTCTCTATACGCACCTATCGTATGGGTATAGTTGCTAAAATTCTTATGCATGTATATGAACATATGTGTATATCGTATGCGTATAGGTGTTCCAGTTCATATACGGATATTACACACAGCGGTTCATGGGAGCGCGTCAGTCGGCAGCCAGTAGTCTGCATGTGGGTGAGGACATATTTTCCTCTCTTTTGAATGTGTGCGTATCTCTCTTCCCTACTGAAAACGTTTCACACAGGACTTGCCCCCCTGCGCCTGCCTTTCTTCGTTTCTCTCCTTCACTTGAACTCTAGACATACATATATGTATGTCTATTATACATATATATATTTATATGTGTGCATCTATTATGTATATGCGTACATGTGTATTTATATGTGCATACCTACTATATACATGTACGCATCAATATATATATATATATATGTACTACAGTACATATATATTATCCCTTCTTCTCTGCCCTCTCCCTCTTTGTCTCTTTTCTCGACTTCTCTTCCTTCTTGTCTATCTGTTTACACGTGTGTTCATACCTATATATATATATATATATGTTTATGTGTATGTATGGATACGGTTCTCTCTGTTTTTACGCGTGCTCGTACACACCCGTGTAGATAGATGCACGGATAGTCAAACATATGTGCGTGTGTAAATTTCCGACTTTTCCTGAACCTGACACAGAGGCGCTGGTCAATTCAACGATTGCCCAAGTCCGGGAGATTCCGGAGAGAATGTGTCGCGTAGGCTGCGGCAGCCTGACGCGCCGTCTTGCAAGCGAGCAGTCGCTCAGCAGCTACTGCTACTCGACTGCTGCTGCAGATGGCTACGGGAAGCTGTTTGCTGACCTAGCCGTCAAAATGATCGACGTGAACCTCGTGCAGGGTAAGAAGACAAAATACGTTTCCCAACAAGCGGAAAAACTGGGTTGGATCTATACGCAACTACATATGAAAAGGGAAAGCGAGAAACAGGAACAGACGCACATACACGTGTATATATCTGTACATGCAGGCCTACACGTGAGTCTGCAGTTGCACGTCGGAGCGTACGTACGTACATATATACAAATATAGGTGCACGTACGTACATATATATATGTGTGAGTATACGTTGTTTTCTTCCGAGTAACGAGGTCTTCCTTTGTGGGACGAGAGTGACGCATGCTTCTGAAGAAAAGTGAAGCAACACGGATGCTTTCTCGCATCAGTGCAGCTCTCCATCAGTGAAATGGGGATGAATGAAAAAGGGAGGCGCGACCAAAGTAAAGGAAAAGAAAATTCTTCAGAAGGATCATAAGAAACTCCACATATATATATATGTGTATAGATACGTGTGTATACACAGACACACACACGTACACATATATACATATCACATCGTCACAGAAGTGTATGTGTCTGTGTCCCTTAATATAAAAGTGTATATATATGTAATTCGCCACATCAATATATGTGTATATGTGTGCCTTTGTGTAAAAATATATGTATCCGCACATAAGTATATACGTGCTTATCTCTCTATAAATATATTTCGTCAAGTAAGTATATATGTATGTATCACTCTTTATATTAGTGTATATATATATGTATATACGTACGCGCGAGCACATGCATATACTACGTAAAGAAAGAGGAAGTGAGAAAGAGTACGGTGTGGTGCACAGATACATATCTATCTATATAGATGCGTCTGTCTGTTGCTACTTCGCTTTATCCATATACGTATAGATATCAAGGATGAAGGTAAAATAGTAAGGCGCCCTCTCCAGTGACTTCACTTGTGTCCGTCCTACACGTAGGCGTTCACACCCTGTGGAGGTACGTGAGTACGTTTATATGTGTATACGTATATATATGTATATATATATGTATACAGGCACATACAAATACACAAACGTGCAGTACTGGGGAGTGAGAGGAGAGAACAAGAGCTTCGAAAAGGAGCGAAAAAGAGGGGGTCCGAGAGAAATGAAGAAGGGAAATTTTTACGTGGATTGTTACGTCACAGGAAGACGTGGATACATTTTCATCGCGCTAGCATGCTGACGAAAGGAGACGTATGTAGGTGTAACACTTCTGCATGCGTGTATATATACATATGTATACCAACCTACACATATATATATATATATATTTGTATATCTCTATCTATCTGTCTGTGTATCCGCCTATCTCTACATCCTATATATACATGTATGTATATATATGATACAAGACAAAAGGGTCAACTGTAGCAGCGGCTAGAATTTAGCGATGCTGCCTTCCTCAAGACTCGTTATTTTGGTGGATCTGTCTTGGTACTGCTTTGACAAATATAAACGATACGGATACCATATATATATATATATAAAGTTGTATGTGGGGTACTTGTGTGCAATACTTTCGTAGCTGTCCTCTCTGTGTGTTTGTTCCTGTCGTCTTCTGTGGCCCATCTGCATACCCACGTATATTTTGAATGCAGTGGAACACCTCGTGGCTGTCTCTGCCATCTTCTCTCCCAGTGTGTCTACACCTCTCTCTATCTGCATGTACTCACCACTACGTATATATGTATATACGTATAGCCTCAACCTCCTTTTCACGAGGCATATTTGTCTCCCTTTGTGCACACGTCCACGTGTGGATACTCACCAGTAAGTTTAGACATATATACGCATATGTGTATATATATGTGTGTACACACATGTACGTACATCCCTTTGGGCGTCTCGCTCGACGCGCACACAAGGAGTGCAATGAAGAAGAACAGACGAGCCTGTAGCTGTGGTTGGTCTGCTGTCTGCAGACTTCCTCGACGTGCCGGAAGTTTTCTGGGATGACGACACTTGGCAGCCCTTCTGGCAGCGCGTAAGAGAAGAACGTAGCAGATCCGCGGGACCCTAAGAACATTATGTATACACGCATCGACCTAGTACATATATATATATATATATATATGTATATGTATATATGCATACCAGTACTGGCACATATACTAGTAAACATATATATATATATATATGCATACCAGTGTTAGTGCATACATCTATGTATCCATATGTATATGTATATATATAGATATATGCATGCCATTACCAACTGAAATTGGGTTTAAAATACCTCTCGGAGAGGTAACAGTGACCGCGTATTCCACAATCTCATATACGGCAGTCGTGGTTATCCCTCTCGAGCGTGTCCATCTGCGTACGTACGTGTATATCTATGCACGCGTACGTACACCTTCTTCCTCGCTCTTTAACTGGCGACTATTGTCTTCATGAAAGGGTGGCGGACGTGTTTCGCATGAGGTGGTAGTCCATGACGTGTTGAAGAAGGAGAAGAGAACGAAGAAGTCAATGGCTGGAGAAAAAAAGAACTCGTCGCCGCACACACGTAGTCTGTGCGTGCCGCAGAGAAGAGGGAAGGACTTTGAAAATACTCTCGCCTTCTCGTGAACGCCTGTCATCTTTATTCTTTCGTTTTTGTTGCTCGTCTATACGGAGTCAGGAGGCGCGTGTCGGGCAGGCGGTGGGAAGTTTACGTTTGAAGGAAAAGTTGGCTGCTGCCTGTGCGGTCAGCTGTTAGACGAACACGTGCTGCGTTGCGGGAGGAGGAAGAAGTGAAGCATGTGTTGGACAGTCCTCAATTTTGAGAGAAGAAGCTGTTGGGTGTGTTTTGACAATGCGTCAGGCGTGGGTGGTGCATTCTGCATGCGATAGCCAATCCCCCGCCCTCGGCGTGACAGCGGCCCGGGTGTTCACCGCCTTGGGTAAGTGAGCGCGTTGCATGTGGGGGTCTTCTGTTCGACTGCTGCGCGTGTGGCGAGCTGGAGTTGGACGGCGGGCGGTACGTGGCACACTGCGAGCAGTCAACAACAAGTGGAGACGGAAGGGGAGGACGCTGAGTTGTAGCAGAAAATTCAGATTTGTTTGCTGCTGCGGTGGTCGTTCCGCATGGACCCGTTGCTTCTCCGTGCACGCGTGTCTGTGAGTCAGAGAAGCAGCCTGCTCTTCACTCGTGATGTTTCTACAGAGAAAGTTCGGAGGTGCCGCAGTCGTTGCAAGGAAGTGGACTGACTTTGCTGCAATCAGGCGAGCTTGCGTTGTGAGAGACGCTGACTGCGTAGTAGTAGTACTAGCGTGTCTCACACAACTTCGTAATATTTCGTCTTGAGTTGCAGCGCGCTGCGGTTTACCTTCCTCTGCTGTCAAGACGACTTTTTCTACGCACCTACTCAGAACGCCACACAGACACGCACGCTCGCGCAGGCAGACTCTGAAGCAGGCCTACAAAGTCACACTTGTATATATAGAGGGTTGCGTGGCAGGATGTGTGGACAAAACAAGGTGTGTGCAGAATTGTTACTTCACGTATATTTTTACAGATTTCTTTGTGTGTACGCACACGCATGTACACAGGGTGCTGATATCCACCTGCCCCGACGTCATACGTATACACACACGTACGCGAATGTGCGGTTGGATTGCTGAAGGGTAGGAGTAGTGTAAGGCTGTTTCTCTTCCTGCAGAAAATCAGCCTTCTTTTCGCGAGTTCGTTTTTGTCTGTGTAACGGCAGGTGCATGACCACCTGGAACTGCAGGATCGCGTCGACCTCCTCAACACACGGTACAGCTACATGCTCGAGCTGCTGAACGTCGTCCGTAGAGAACGCTCTCGCGGTGCGTCTTTTTTCTAGAAGCACTCAAGAGACTTTTCTCCTCGTCCTGCTCAGGAGTGAGCTGTCGTTTTACAGTTGTACAGCCTGCGAGACTCTCCTACTTCCTAGAAGAGGTGTAGGGGAGAGCGAGATACTACAGTCTTCTTCCTTTGCATAGAAAGCCTCCTCGTGCCGGAAGCAGTAGACTCGGGACACAGGCTATCTTCTCAAGAATGCGCAGCAACGAGATAAAGCTACCCCACGCTTTTGACGTCACAGACGTATGACCACACGTCTTCCTCACTTAAGGGGAGACAGTCAAGCATCTGTTCTCCTGCAAGAGAGGTGTATGCATCTCTTTGACAGAAATACTGCAGTAGGCTTTGAGCTTGCCACACGCATATAGACACAAACAACTTACATACACACACACACACACAGACGGCCATACACAAACACACAAATACGTACATGCGTACATTCAATCTTACATACGTGTATATCCGCGTACGTAAATAATTATGGATAGCACAATCACACACACATAAAGGCATACATACTTGAATACGTATATATAGGTACGTGTGTGACTACGAGCACGTGCTGTGACGTACGTACACGCAGAGGCGCACTGATACGCGCAGGCGTTTTAGTACATTAAAAGTACGTCAGAGAGTGCCGTCTTCTTGTGCTCATGCGGTCTGCTGTAGTGCTTCCCCTCCATACAACAGAGCGCACTTCTTTTTCATACGTGCGCCATATTGCTTGCTCCGTTCAAGTCCCTTCTTGGCTTCGAAAGTCATTATTCAAACTCAAGAAAAGGTGGAAAACGGTTCTTCAATTAACGGTAGACGTAGGAGTTGAAGTTGCTCCACCTCAGGAGCTGTTCTGCGTGAACACAAAGACATGTAATGCAACACGGGTACAGATCCTCATACATCATCACATATAGACACCTCCCCACAACTGTGCATACGCCGCATCCGTGTGTATGCACGGATATATATTTATTTACATATATATACATACATACATACACAATATATATATATATAATTGTGAATTACCTCCAAAATGCACCTACTTGTATATATGCTTGAATACGTGTATGTATATATATATATATATATATATATGTACGTGCATGTATGTATGTGTTGAAAGTCAGTAGTCTTTACGTGCGTCGTATGTGCTGTTTTAGACGTATACTGGGGGAGAATAACACTTCTTGCGCACGTAGGCGCTTCTCTGCTGATACGTGCGTTACTGTTTCTGTAGCGACAAACCTCTCTCTGTAGATGTGTATACTTGTGGATTGACAAACTCTTACTTGCACACAGAAGTTGTCTGTACATGCACAGCAAACTCAATACATGTACATCCGTGTGTGTCCAGTGCCTACGGTATATTATTAGTCCTTCACGCGTTATTTCTCTGTATGCATTTGATATCGGGGTAGGTCTAAATTTGTTATGCAGTTCCATGCATGTGCTTACTCTGATGCGTGGTGGTTGCTCTCCGGTTTCAGCACAGGAGTTTCGGCTAACTTGGATTGTTCTGGTGCTTCTCACCGCCCAAGTAAGAGGATGACGTTCGAGAAAAACTGGTCGTTCGTTTTGCACACACTGAAAATTCAGCTTTGCGTTACTCTGCCTGACAGATGACTAGACCCGATGCCCGACGAATTAGTGGAAAGTCAAGGCAGTTGCTGCACCCCGCCGATATCGTAGCGGTGTAGACGTCGTCTAACAGCAACATCAATGTATTTGTTGATCGTGTATATACATGTGTCCCCAAATATGCGCCAGTTTAGCCCCCAGATTGGTGCACTCGCGCGAAGTGTACCAGTGTACGGCTGCGTATTCACGGGGGGCGATATATATATATAGGTATGTGAAAGGTACACAGGTGTAGTAGCTCGCAGAGGGTGTACTCGGCGCAGTCAGGAACAGAATTCTCAAGAGAGCTTAATAGTCAAGACACGAAAGACGCGCACACCTGCGCCTACATATAAGCGTTTGCTGCTTCCCGTTCCTGCTTTCTCGCTTGGTGTGGCTCTGCGGCTTCAGGTGGTGGCAACCCTCTTCAAGTTTGTCTTTACTTCCCGCTGACGCAGACGAAATGGCAACTGCGTGGGTTTATCGAAGAAAACACGGCCGGGGAGATCTGCAAAACAGTTTATTAGGAGCTAAAAGTGACGAAAGAAAAGTTTCGTTGCCAGTGCGTACAGTGCCATGTTTGGTTGCCACTCGGCTCATTCGAAACTCTTTCTAGCCAGGTCAAACACCATTTTCTCAGCGTGCAGTTTTTCAGTGTCTGTCACATCCTTTCAGATTCGAAATGCGCAGTGTAGAGGCCTGATCACGCTACAGTTTGCTAGCGAACTTCGAGGTCCTGATAGGCTCGTCACGCTTGTAAGCCGCGTAGATATATTTGTGTATAGCGGCAAGCAGTACTACGACATCCCGCGCGGCAACTTTTTTTACCCGCTGTGTTTGTACCGGTATCCGACGTACTCCATCCATTTCATCACGTCAGAACGTCTGCGCGTCACGGAATCTGTACTTGTCCATTTGCAGTACAACCAAAAACTGTCCCGCTATGTCGGAGCATGCCTACTCTCTATTACGCAAGTATAAAGAGAAATGTATAATTCTTGCACACACGGTTACTCCACCCTTCGCGTGGCCGTCTATATGTCCGTCTCCACATTCTACGCTAACCCTTCGGTGTCCCACTGCCCGGTCGATACAGAGGTGAGTGCACTCTGATTGACTACGGTGAAGCGTTTTGACAGATGACTTGCACCGGTTCATCAAAATGTTATACACTAAAAATACATGTTCCACGATATGCAGCGACCAACACCCGCAGAGAAGTGGGATTTGCTTGGGATTTACGGTGAAAACTTGCCTTGGTGTCCCTACGCCAACGCTGGTCCGAAAAATGAGGCCTGAAGGCTTTGTGGAGCTTCATCACTGGCTTCTCTGCGGAGCCCTATAACTATTGTACCACCAAGCCACCTGGTCACAATCCTCTACTGCAGCTTCAGGACGAAAGCTACATACGTCAGCAAACAACCAGCGCTATTGTCACACAGTGCTTGCTCAGGGAATCCACCCGCGCGCCGGCTGCACTGCAGGAGGTCCTCTGCGTATCACATCCCCGAGTCACGTGCGTAAATACGTGAAGAAATTGATTATTACCACCACAGGAAGAGCAGGCGTTCCCGCAGGTTTCCGTAGCGACTGTTCCACGGGTGGTTTGGATCTGTACACAAGTGTTCAATAATGTTCGAGTCCGTATCCAGGAGGCCCGACTGGAGCTACGTAATCTGTACGCGTAACGCCACGCATCGTGGACTGCAGCATATCCTTTGTTCGAGATACCTTGTAAAAGTGGTGTTCCTTTGACAGTGCACCGATTATATTTGAAACACCAAACTTCATGGAAAAGTAACGGAGCAAAATCTTACCCAGGGCGTTGGGCGCGTTTTCATTGCCCACCTCTGCCGATCACCTGCACCCAACAGCCTTTCAGTGTTGACACTGAAAGCTACAGAGTCCTCACCGGTGCGCTCCAATGCCTAGATGTACCTGGACTGCGCATCGACCACTGATGGGTACTAACTCATATCCAGAGAACAGAGCCGCTTCATCGAACATCATAGCCCACCTCCGCCGATCATCTGGATCGTTCCAGCAGCCTTCCACTGTTGATACTGAAAGCTATAGAGTTTTCACCAGTGCGCCCCAGTACCTACATTTATCTGGACTGCGCTTCAACCACGGATGGGTACAAACTCATATCCAAAGCCGCTACATCGAACATCACTTGAAGAGACTTGACACGTCACGCATCCGCAGTAAAAATTCCCAACGTGCGTCCTTCCAACACCGCAGCATCACGACAGATGATCGTACCGCCACAGACCCTTACCCTGGGTCACCCTACGCTCCGTGGTACGGATGTGTTCCACTACGCTTTACTGACTATTTCCACCTTTAAGAAAAGGTACGACCATCGTTTTCAAATTTGTCCTAGGCAGGCACCGTTTCCTCGCGTGTCATCTGCAGATGCCTAGTACGTTTCTCTCACTCCTCTTCCGAATACGCACTTGTTCAAATCATCCTGACATGTATACGCGACCGACAGCGGCTGCCGCTTATCCGGGGACATGTAAAGTCTACGCTGATAAACGACAGCGCCACCCAAGGGAGCTCGTATATTTTTGTTGCTCTCACACAGCTCCTAGCCTTCATGTGTGGCATAGTTCTGCCCCGACGGCTTTTCCAGTAGATCGTTTTGTATGAAAAGTAGAAATCTCTCCCCGTGGACAGTCCACTCCCCGCAATAATTGCAAAGAACACCAGAAACGGCTTCAGAGTTGACGTCCGCCCTGTCACTCGATCACTACTTTGTGTCTGCATAACTGCAACGTGTGCACACATCCGCATAACAACAAACACGTTTTCTCTCGGTGGTCGCTACGACGAGTACGGGCCCCTGGCCACGGTGTGGGACAGCGTCGCAGACACCGCCGTTCGTACACTTCCAAATTTTGCACTCATACACTCTCACGAAACAACACATTTTCAATGTTTAGCCTCGATCTACTACGGAATAAAAAGAATGGACGCACGCCGCGGTTCGATGGGCTGTCCTCACCTTCCGCGCCCTGCGTCAAAAGGAATTCATGGGACAGCGGTGAGGTTAACACGACTCCGGATGGACAGGGGCCCGGCCAAGCTGGAGGAGTACGCAAGAACTAAAAAACAAACTTACGTCGATATTGCTGATGTATGGAGCACTAAATGGGGAAATAAACTGCGGAAGTGCGAGGGAGCGAGCTAAGACAGAATAACCGACAGAATCTACTGCCAGCGGATCCACTCTGGCACGCCACCGCCAGCGCTGCCGCTACTCCATCTCAAGTGTGGCTCAGCGTGACAACGGGCGTTGAGAGCGCTCCACCAAATGGTAAAAATGGAAGTTGGGAAAGACAAAGGGAGCACGAAGGCGAACCTGGTAAAGGACTCCGACCCGACCACAACATTGACTGCCTTTTCTTGGCACCAAACGCCCCTTTTTCGGCTTTTCGCAGTAAAGCACCTCCCGAGCTACGGACCACGTAGTCCATTCTGGCGTAAACGGTCGGCTGTGTACACGAAACGCCTATTCAGAGTCTCTGGACTCACTAGACTATCCGCGTAAAGGAGTCGACGCTGAATAGGTACATGCAGTCGTTTCTGGGGACGTGTTTTGAGTTGGAAACCGTTGTGCCCACAAAAGATTTTGAGACGCGTCTCGTATGAATCAACTTTTCTCCCCTGCTCGCGAGTGTCGCCACTTTATCTGCGGAATAAGGGAGGTGGCATTTGGAGTTGCAGGCGTACAAACGCTCTGGGCATGCTCCAGTTCATGAAAGCGTACCTGCCCAAGTGCCAACTATACGTGAGGATACCATCTTTCTGGTGCGCAGTGTGGTATCCGTGCCTTACGGGGAAGAATGGTCAGATTGAGTGATGCCTTCGAGAACGCTCCGTCGTTTCAGACAATCCTTCCCCTTTTCTGTGTCTTTTTTTTTCTTCTGTTGACGTGTGTGCCGCTGTAGGCGGTCAGAATTAGGTGAGTGCGTACTTCGTTGGTTCCGTGCTTGACTCACCATTTTCGCTTCTGTCGATATAAAGTAGCAGCGCGCATGTGGTGACATCTTTAACACTCCAGCAGTTCGCACGTACACGTCGATATGTTTCCTGTCTTTAGGCCGCAGGAAACAGCAGCACTGAGGACTTCTATTGAAAAATACATCCTCTTCGCATCTACAGATCTGCAGACGTATCAGTACCAGCAGACGACCACTTGTACATGGGTACGTGTGCAAATACCTTCGATAAATCATACTCGTGTTGTTTTGTCCCTCAATGTGTAAAACGTTGCTTCACCACGTGCGACGCTGGAAAGTATGCTCGCGCGTCCTTCCACAAACACGCATGGTCTGCGGCCGACCTGTCTTCATTTAAGCGTCTGCTGAGCTAAAGTGTGCCGGAACACGCTCACAGAACGCTCATCATTTATACGTCATACGGTCCGGTGTGAATGAGCCTGTCGCTACCTAACCTGATGTACAACTCTTTCCCAGCTAGCCAAATTCTACACTAAGGACAATACAGCAGCTGAACCACCCTGCAAAGCTCCGCGCGTGTGTGCGTTAAAGGAGCCAAAGGGGCTAATCCGCTGAAACAGCGAATCCCACAACAGCTACGGAAGAAACAGCAGCAGCGAGGGGAAAAACGAACAGTGAACTACAGCATCATAAAATTCGACGGCTGCTGGGTCACCAGCAGCAGGGGCGGGGGCAGCAGCAGGAAGACTCGGAACAACAGAAAAGTACGAAGAAAATTACAATGGCAGAAGTGGATCAGTTGACGATGATCCGCGGCCTCCCCGGACAGCCGTCGGTATATCCTACAAGGTCACGTCTCAACTTAAACGAAGAGTTTCCCTTTCTCGCGCCTTTCTTTACGGAATAGTAAGCAATACCACGACCTCCAGTACTGAAAAAGATATACAGTGCGAACGTGACGCGTCCGTTTTTGAGCTGCCCTTGGCCAAATGTTGCCTACACATTTGTGCGTGTACATAGCCGCACACACGCACACACGCACACACACACACACACACACACACACAATACCTACGTGTGTGTGCGTGGGTGCGGGTGGGATCCCTGGTGGTGGGTCTACCTGAAAGTACATGGCGGAGGGTGAAGCAGCAGAAGCAGTTTCAGCAGCAAAATGACACGACGCAGCAGGAGCGAATGCAGCAGTACCACAGCGTGCCGCTTGGGAGATAGGTGCCGCAAAGACGTTTTTTGCGTAGGCGAAAGTGCATATACACATAGGCGGCAGTTGCAGGGGTGTAATCAGCGATGAAGAGATGAACAGAGCTACCTGTAGACAAAGCGACACGGGGCACGGAGACAGGCTGGTTTTACGGTGGTAGTAGCAGACACACGCCAAGACACACGCACAAACACCCTACATATATATATATATATGTATACGTTTGTATGCATATATGTATGTATTTACATATATGTATGTATATATAAATCAAGAGAGAGAAACGTTTGTGGAACGCCCAAATGAGAGCACAATGTTGTGGACGGAGAAGGAACGCCTGCAGGAGGCGGGCGGCAGCAGTACTGTCAGCAGCGGAGTGCCAACACAAGCAGCAGCTGAGCTGCAGCTGAGAGTATACTCCTATAAATCCTGTGAGTTCAGAAGACCACAGCGGCGCATATATGTGTATATTACATAAGTGTGTATACATCTGTGCGAACGAGTGTACGTGCGTGCACATATGCTGCAGGTGCCGCGATGTGGGACATCCTCCACTTTTGTGAAATTGAATTTCCATTTTGAAGCCTGAAGTCGTCATTGAGCAATGTGCGTGTGACTTTTTGTAGCTCTACGGTCGTTGCTTGATGAGAAACGCTTCTCCTTTCTTGTTTTTGAGGACGGAAGGTTTTTTCGGCGAATTCTCTGCCGATCTTCGTCTTCCTAGCATTTTTTCTGAGAGCTTCTGCATCCGTTCTTTGCTTATGTCTCGAGAGTGCTCGGTATACTTATATTTTCCATGCCTCGCTGCTTCTCTATGTATGATTCGTCTCGCTTCGTCATTTCTTTTCTCCCCCTCCTTTTCTTTTTCATTTTCTTTTTCCTCTAGAAGGCCGCGTATATGGTTTCTTCTTCTGTTTCTTGATGCTCCTGCAGCGAGGCCAACTTCGACGCAACGTCGCAGGTCATGTGGGTGATGAGAAACTACTACCTCGCCCCACTCGCAGCGACAGTGTATCTGCTCTTCTGCTATTTCGGCACACGCTTCATGAAGAAGCGGGAAGCGTTTAATTTAGATAGACCGTTGAAATGGTGGAACTTCTTCCTCGCCGTCTTCAGCTTTATGGGAATGGTAAGGTCCTCGTCCTTGACCGCCAGGCGGCAGAGTTACGATGTCCCTATACGTATATATTGAGGATGCATATGTTACGCATATTAGAAAATGGGTAAGGAGCACATCTATCAGTGTTGGCTCCGATCAAGTACTACTGCCTTCGTATCGTCAGTCATAGTTGTACACAGAGAGGAGAAGGTGACGCGATGTGTCCGGAAAGACATCTAGCTCTTGCAGAGTGGCAGAATCCATTGCTGCTTATATCCGCTGGAGAGGAAACTCTTTCAGTCGTCACATATATATATATATATATCGCATGTTCGATATATATGTGTAAATGGATGAATGAATTGTGTGAATGTGTATGTGTATTGTCGCTGTATCTATGTATATATATATATATGTATAACGTCCAAGCATGCGTATGTATACGTGTTGTCTCTCGTTCTCTTTCTGGACATCGCAGTGTCTCTGTGTATACATAGTTTTTTCTTCTGTTTCACTTTTTATGAATAATGTCTATGTATTCGTGTCGTGCACACATGTGGTCTCTTTTTCGCTCTGTCTCTCTCTAAATAGATACACATATACGTAATACCAGTGTGTATGCGGTCGTAGGCATGTCTGTGTCAGTCTGTCTGTGGACGGTATGCGTGTGCGCAGGCTGTATACGTCATTTTGTTTCCATGTGGGCGAGGATATCCGTCTCTGATCCACGCTGCGGCCGTGTAGCGCGTCCTTCTGCTTGCAGGTGCGAGTGGCGCCTCATTTGTTGTACATGTTGTACAAGTGGGGCTTCGAAGTTTCAATATGCTCGCCACCGGCGTACACGTGCGGGCACGGCGCGAACGGGCTGTGGATGGCGTTGTTCACTTATTCAAAATACTTCGAGTTGCTTGACACGGTTTTTCTGATTCTCCGGAAGCGGCAGCTGACGTTTCTCCACTGGTACCACCACGTGACTGTCCTGCTGTACACCTGGGACGGCTACAGCGTCGAGCAGCCCGCAGGCATTTACTTTATCGCAATGAACTACAGTGTACACGCAGCCATGTACCTGTACTATTTTCTCGCGGCCGAGCTGCGGCGGCCGCTCTCCTGGGGCGTCTACGTTACGGTCGCGCAGATTTCGCAAATGTTCGTTGGCGTCGGCGTGACCTGCGTCTCGCTTTACTACTCCTTCGCGCTCCAGCCGCGTAACGCGTGGACTGGGGAGCAGTATCTGCAGCCCTGGAAGCATGGACACTACATTGAGCGGCGCAACCTTTGCTATGGGCTTCTCATGTATTCCACGTACTTCTACCTCTTCGCTGACTACTTCTTCCGAAGATACGTGCTGAAAAAGTACTCTAAGCAGGGCCAGCAGTCTCGCAAAACCCTCAAGATGCAGTAGCGGAACGCCCGTCTTTCCCCGCACACAAGCAGGGACGGCGTGCGCGCGCCTGGCCGGCCGGCCGCAGCCAAACAGAAGCAGCAGCTGCGCGCCCGCATCAGCTCACGTCGTCCTAGCAAAGGGAAACGGCCTGTCACCGCAAACTACTGGAACTACGAGAGAAGGAGGGAAGAGAAGGAAAACCGCAAGAGAGACCAGCGAGCGGAACGGAGGAGGAAAAAGTGCAAGAAGAGCCGGCGCACGCGGGAGGGATGGGAATGAAGCATCAACTGAGGAATATAAAAACATAGGACGCACGCGTATCATCTTGCGTTTGATTACCAGGAGGTTGTCGAAAAAGGTGCACTGGGCCGATCGACGGGGATGGGCCACTATGTGGGAAGTATGTGTATGTACACAGAAATATGCGAACCTATATTGGACACGAAGATGTGGTTTTGAAAGGGAGCTATAATATCCTAGTATATGTCTATCTGAATATGTACACACGCATTCACACAGACAGCTGTGTCACGTAGGTAATGTGAAGTGCTGTTTTGCCGGGAGAGTGTTTTCCTGAGCGGGACTGGCGGAAAGTTTGCAGCCGGTCTAAAACATCTTTGTTGTACAGTTTTATAGCAACGCGAGTACGTCTCTGTTCCACTTTTTCTACCTGTCTTTTTTCCTCCCTTTTCGTCGTATCCTTCTGTCTTTCTCAACCTCTCTCGTTGCCCTCTCTCTTCCTCTCTCGCTTAAGGATACGCGTGTTTCGGGCGCAAGGCAAAAGAGTTGTGCACAAGTGGTGGACTGGCGGCCCTGGAGAGAGCAAATCTACGGAAAGTTTAGCAGGCGGCGCTTCTGTGAGCTCCACAGCAGCGCGCTGCAGGAGCAAGGACAGCACCAGGTTCGGGAGGAGATAGAGGACGGAATGATCCACGCAGCAACAGCCGCGTTGGACAACGGCGTGGTGCCGCTTCGGTAGAAGAGATCGGTGGAGCGCAGAACACAGCAAAGCGGAGGAAAGAAGAACAAGGAGGAAGTGGGCGAGACACAGACAGCGTCTGAATAGCGCGCCAGCGACTACGCGAATATGCAGAGGGGTGTCCACGTCTGCTGCTCGTGCAGACACCAGGAGCGGCAAAGGAAGAGGCGACCTGCAGTGAAGAGTAGAGAGAGAAAGCGGCGGAACAGACCAGGGTAGGGGTGAGCAGTGTATTCCAGGACGCACTTGTAAAATGCCGAAAGGGAAACACTCAGAAAAGAAAGAGAACACACACAAAGACGAAAAAAGAGAAGGAATGCGGGGGCGTCCGAGAGGGCGAGAGAGTGAAGAGAACGGGTTTTGGAAGCGGGCGAATGACGCGAGGTCGAGAAGAGAAGAATACGACGAAGAAGTGCCGGAACGCGGAAATCGCTACATATCGATGCGTACGTATACCCGTGTTAACTGGGTATGCTGTTGCGTGCTTCTATTATTGTTCGTGCTGGTAGTTCGATGAACACTAGCGTTTACTTTTCTGTCTTCCGGAGGGAAGGAGTTTTCACGAGACACGCGACTGTCCGTGCGTGAGTTCTAGACAAGACGCGAGAGAGGCCGAGATGCAGAATTGGAAGAGAAGGAAGGTAGAGCGGAGACCTTCAAACGAGCAGAGAACACATGGGAGCGCAACAAGAGGGAGTGTACAAGGGGGGAAGAGGTATGAAGAAGATTCGAAGAAGAATGAGAGAGGAAAGAAACTCTTACATAGAAGGACACGAGTTCTACAGATACACCGGAAATATGCTACGCACCCGACAACCGGTGTTTATCGGCAAGAGGATTTCGTAAACGTATTACCGGCTGCTCTCTCCTCATACGACGTGCGTTTACGTACGCACATATATGTATATGTATGTATTTGTATTTGTGTGTGTACCGCGTGTGCACGTGTCTTTCTTCGTATGCCTGCTTTCTGTGCTGCAGGTATGTGTAGGAAATATACCTACGCGACTGCCAACCTGTGCACGTGGATGTGTGTGTGTCGCACAAGACTAGCAGTGCACAGCGACGCCCCTTCACAGGGGTGTTGTCGCTTTCTGCCTGTGTACGAATATGCAAATACTTACACGTATATATGCAGCTCACGAGGTGAGTGTACAGGTGCACATAAATGTGGCTGTCCGGATACGATTATGCAAAGACGAGCCGGCCTAGAAAGATTTGTCTTCGGAGACGCCTTTTTTTCCTCTTCAGTATTCGCTTCTTTATATGCCGTACGCCTTTTCTTCCCCGCCGCTCCTCACTGCGAAGGGAGCTGCTGAGGCAGAGGGGGAGACTCCGGCAGAGAAACGTTCTAAAAAGGGGGGAGAAACTGTAAATTATTTGGAAGGCAAAGACCTTCAGAAAGCAGAGACTCTGAGCGCTGTGCAGTTGACGCGGCGTATCGCGCGATAGGGAGAAGCGCCGGGGAACCTTTTTCTGCCGAAAAGCAGGGGACCGCCTAATAAGCTAATTGGACGCTGGCGCGCCTGGATTTTTAGACAAGGCCAATAGCACTACTGCACGGAGACGCGACGGACGTGCCATGGGAGACAGCGGCAGGCAATGACGCAACAAAGGAAACACAGGGATGCGTCGCCGTGCGTATTGGTCGACCGCTACGGCTACCTGTCCACACCTCCCTCGCTAGAGGTTGGTTTCGTGTGGATTTTTTTGTGTCCAGCTGGCTGGGAACTTGTCTGGCTGTCTGTGCGCTGATTTTCCGGTGTGCGTGCATGTGCTTTAGGACTTGCGCATTGTTTGTTCGTGCGTGGCAGTTTGCTTTCTTTCTCTGCGGCCTGCATTTGGCAAGTCACAGGCTTTCTTATTACGAATGTGGACCTTCGTTGTGAGAGTAGCAACCTTTCGTATGTGTTGTTGGAACTGCTGCTGTCTAGCGCAGCAACGGAGCCGTCAGGGACAAACACCTGCCTGCTGCATGCTTGTGAACTGGGACGAGCGAATAGGGCTTCATCTGTTGCATGCACCCGGAGCTGAAGGAGAAAACGGCCCGGAAAATGATACAGTAGCATGAACACATGAGGGCAGATTTGTTGCGTGTACAAAAGTGAGCTTGGAAAAAGACACCTTTTTGCGTAGACAGAAAGCCGCAGAAACGAAGAACTCTTTGCTTGCGCTTCCGGCAGGCGCTGAAGAAGAGAGGAAGCGTGAGACCGTGCAGTTGTGCGAGTGGAGCACAGGCACGTTCTGCGTGTTGCGTGCTTGATTTGGTGGGCCACACTGCTTCAAGCCCTGTGCGTGTGTGAAGTTCCCGTTGCGATGCACGCAGAACGTAGAGGTGATACGGAATTCGATATGTGCCTGCATGGGACAGTTTTGCGATACCCAGTTTTCGAGTTCCTGCAGCGGGGGGGAGAGGAAATAGAGGGAGAGGAAGTGCTTGTCCGGTTTCCCTTCTGAGCATCTGTTCAGACGAAGGAGTAACGGTGTGTTCACACGTGTGTCACAGCGGTAGGCAGACTAGACAGCTGGTCAACACCACACGCGGTGGTCGTGGCTACGCGGCCTACGCGACGGGTGATCGCCGGCGAGAGTGCGACAGCGAATACATATTTGTACAAAGATATTGTTTTTTTGTGTAGCGTGGCTCATTTTTAATTTTTCCTGTTTTGCTGTGCGCACTCGCGACGCTCCCGTATGCTGTGATTTATACTTTTGTTGTATGCGAATAGAGCGTTGTGTGACAAGGCAAAGTGCTTTGCGCATAAGAGGGAGAGTTGCCCTCGATGCGTGCTTGTTGGTGAATCCAGTGCTCATGCCTGTGTGAATGACACCATCTCGAAACATACCGGCTGAAGACTGCATCCAGGACTGCGCGCAAGCAGCCACACGGGGTAAAGCAGGACAGCAGCCGCCTGCTTACAGACTAGAAAGTGCACGCGTTCCCTCACACCGTGATCCGTGCTCAACGGTGTCACGTTAGAAGACGAGAAGCTGCGCACGTGAGGACTGACATGGCATAAACAAGCGTTTGCCACCATGTGACGAGCGTAAACGCAGATGCTTATTTCTATCAATCTACACATATATATATATATATATTTATAGAGAGAGAGAGTGAAAGAGACAGAGAGAGGGAACGTATTGCGCCTGCGCCTAATTAAACTTCTGAGATGGAAAGAGCTTACCTGCACTCAGCCAGGAGCGAAAGCAGCATTTCCGCAATGCAGACGCGAGCACTAAATGCAACGAGCGGTAATCCTTGATATGGGGAGAGAAGCTTAACCAGTCGCTGCAGCAGGATAAAAACCTCAAGTTTCGTAGTAAGCCCTGCGCCTGCGCGTACGTCCCAGCTGCTTCCCCATACAGGCCTCTTGCATCCACATGGCAAACGTGTGCGCCCGCGCAGAGGAGTATTCGGAGGGATATATATAGATGTGCTGCTGCGTGATGCACGCGGGAGTGTGTTGTGGAAGCACGTGTAGCTACGGTTTCCAGATGTATTTGTCGAACACCACAGTATTTGTTCAATCCGAAGCTACGCAAGTGTACCTGCGCTTTGCTGGTGACGCGCACACAGATAGTCAAGATGAGGGTAATTATCGAAGGTGTACTCACCTGTATGTCTATCCTTCACTGGTACGCATATTCGAGAACAACGTTGTGCCTGCGTTCAAGACGAGACAAAAATAAGTACGTCGGTTTACAGCTTGGAACCCACGTGCGTAGTTGCACATTTATATACAGCGAATCAGTGCGTAGAATTGTAGATGATTGCAGCGGTCCGCAAATGCATGCACGTGCTCTCAAGATATGCAGAAGAAATGCACATGTATGTCTTCGTAAACTCGTTCACCGTATAGTCGTCGGTGAGACGCCTGTGGCAACACTTGAATAGCTTACTTTGTTTTCCTAAGTCGCACGGAATCGGGCTCCTGCGCGAACACTTTTCACTCATATCCATTGTTGCTTTCCCCCCTCGTAGGCTTATCTTCCCGTTTGTACCCTGTCTTCTTCCTTGTTGAAACGTTACAATTGTACGTCTGGAGATCCGTCTCTCTTCGTTTCTGTGTCATATTTCTGTCCCCGTAGTTCGTGTAGGCGTATTTCCAACCAGTGACTAGGCGTGTGACTAGGCGGTGGCCTTCAGTGAATAAATGTTTATGCGCGTGGAAAGGGGTTTTCTACTAGACATATGCTGACGCTGTTGCATTCACTTCTGAACACGCACTCAAAAGTGTATGCCCCCGCAGGCGCTGCCGCTCGCCTGCACAGGCAGTGACACGCGAGAACTATCTCTCTGCAGCCTTCTGTGCAGATGTAAAGTCATTCTTCTCGTATCTTTTCACAGAACAATATATATATATATGTATATATATATATGTACACACGTGTGTACACATGTGACACGCAACAATTATCTCTAGCCTTCTGTGTACGTGTGAAACCATTATTCTCGTATTTTTCCGCAGAAGTATATATACATGTGTACGTACATATATGTACATATTTGTGCTTGCACGTACGTAAGTGGCCGTGCGTGCAAATACGAATATCCTGTACAGCTTCTTCTCACAGACGAATAGCCTGATATTCATATTTATGTATGTGGCTGATGTACACATAGATACATATATATATATATATATATATATATATATATGTATATCTTTACATGGGCCAACATGTACGTGATGGGTGCCAGCGCTTATAGATTTACATGTCCATCGAAGCTGCCGGCCCAGAACATTCCTCATGAGTTTTTCGTATACGTCTATGCTCATCTCGTCGGTCCAACTGCAGGCAGGCTTTCGCAGATTGAGTTGTAGGTCGTTCGTGTGGCTGTGTAAAGGTGCACTCGGCCAGTTTCGCCAGACAGTTCAGGTTTGCGTGATGCAGGTTGAGGGGCGCCAGACACCACGCTGCACCGGTGTGTATACTTGTGTATACATACAAATACCTATGTATACACACAAATATCGGGGTGTGTGTGCTACGTGTACGTATATACACATACATCTATATATATATATATATAAATACTGACGCATACACACATATACCTATGTATACACACAAATATGTATGTATATACATATATATATATATATTTATATGTATATCTGCACTGCATTGAATACAGTTCTCAATGTGGAGGCAATCGCAGACAGGAGGGCTGGACGTCTGAGACTGTAAAATTTGAACACACGTAGAGTGATAATTCCAACTGGCAATTCAGGTGAACTTGCGTTCCATTGAAAGGTTTCATGATCGTGCACAGAAGGGTCCAACGTTGGGACATCATTTTTGAACAGCGAGTCGCAATAATTATTACGTTTTTTCACCAGTCCCATCGTGTCTCCTGTCTATCTACACACACGCAGGGAGACAGACATGCGTCTGCGCATATATGTTATATATATACATATATGTATTTATATATATCCACGTACACATATTTACACACGTGGGCCCGCGTGTACAGCATGCACGCACAAATTCAACCCGCGGTGTACCTCCCGCTGTTTTTCAGTATCTCGACCTTCTCTGACGTCTCCTCAGTTTCCCGCCAAAAACTCTACAGGGCGTGATTGGTGTGAGGAAATCCTTCCTGTTTCTCTTCGTAGAGGGTACTTTAATTGTAGGTTGTACTTGACAGGAAACTGACAGCAGCTGTTTTATGGTTGTTCACAACGTTGCTACGGAGAAATTTACACGAGGCTAAAGCACAAGCATCTAACGCGTGTCCGTAGTGCCATCCTATATTGCAGTTTTTATTGTGGTACAAAGGTGTCTACGTATTCCACTGTAGGCTGGCAGAGGTCAGGATAGTTCGTCAGGCGCTGCATCACACACGCATAAAATTATTTCTGTGCTCAGGTGTATACCGCTGTACACAGTGATACGTTAACACACCCCTGTGCTCGCGTCAACTATCACGTATTTATCTATATCTATATTTGTATCAGAATCTATCTCTATCTATTTCTCTCTCTTTCTCTCTCTCTCTCTATATATATATGCATGTTTGATTAGTGGCCTTCGCTGACAACCGCTACAGAATTGATGGTCCATTCATCCAGTGAGAGGTTCACACATTAACAACTACTGCCTTCCATAACTCGCTGCTTTCAAGTCTATATCTGCAACCCGTCTCCTTCCATGCCACGGTGTGGGAAATGATTGCCGTCTCAAGTGACCTGCACATACCGCGTGATTACGAAGTCTTCTAACTGCTGGTTCTTATGCCTGTGGCAACACGTGCAGAGACGTACATGTAAATATGCGGTTTATGCTTCAGCGTCTCCTCTTCACAATATGCGTGTGTGGCGGCTGAAATTCTCACTGCTAATCTGTCTCTAAGAAAAGGGGTATCGTACACAATCAATGCCGCACTGACGACTTCCATAGTAGATGGTGTGTCTTGTGGGGACCGACTGTCGAAAACGTTTTAATCGAATCACAGCAACTCAATGCTGCCAGCCTGCAGCTTCTGCTTCTTCGGATTCACGAAGCATTTGAGGGAGAACCGCCAAAACGCACTGCTCATTTATTCAGCTTCTTCCTCTGAGTATGCGCGAGATGCGGGCGTACGTTGTCTCTCTCTGCGACCGCACCGTGTGACTCCTGACCTACGCAATTATTCAGAGCAGACCCCCCAATGCAATGAAGTGCGGCCTTCTTTGATTCTTCAAGCGAATGGAAACATGCGCCGCGGCCTTCGGGCTGCTGCCCAGTATGGTTCGAGCTTCATCACGCTGCGGAGCCTGCCTTAGGGGTTATGCAGGCATCAAGCCTGCGCCCTGCTGCCTCTAGGCAACACGCTCTGCGTATTCATTCGTGTACACAGAGCCTAGACAAGCAGAACTCTGCTGATAAGTTCGTTACAACGCGCTCTTACAATAACTCAGTCGAAACACGTCCAGCCGTTTACTATGGTGGACAAGTACGTAACACTGGTAATACGGGCAGCAGTTAAGCCGTAATATTTACACGTCAGACAAAAACTAGCCGTGCAGTCTGCGGGTCCACAAGACGCACTCGGCAGTTAAGAGGGCCCACGACTGACACGAGGGAGGTGTTGGCCGCATGCAAAGTTGAATCCGTTTCTTGTTTAGAAGGTAGTCTGCTTCTGGCTTGTACAGCCCGCGCGAAGCACAAAGACTTGTGCGGAGTAGTCTGCGCCTATGCATTGGTGCCCTGTGTTTAGGTCTTCTTCTCCATGTACAGGGTGAAGGCGGTCTTCGTCAAACAAGACGTACGCCGCAAGTTACTTCGTACCAACTAAGGCTCCGTGATATGCTTGTTTATGACCGAGCAAAGGCCAGTGTCGCGGCTTATCCCCCTGTAAACGCGTATCTATATATATACACGTGTATAACGGAGAAGTTTCGAAACTGTACACGCAGTTTACTGCGGTGTCTAGATGTTGCGAGGAGCTGGCGAAAGTCTGGACAGCCTCCTGGAATGTGCAAAAGGCTGCCCAGAGGACGAGCAATCCGCGTGCGCACGCGTCTAAACGTACGTGGGTAGCGTGTCTTTCCCCGATACAAGATTCATCAGATATGCGGGGAGAAACCGCACCTCACGCAAAGTCCTCACCAGTTTTCCGAAAGGTGAGCGTATCCTCGCCTTGATTCCTGCAGCAGCAATATGACCCGTGCATGGCAAGAAACGACGGGACGCCCCATCAACCGAATAAATCGCCACCAATGTCAGGTACAACAGGGATTTTCAGTAGAAAAATGCGCAATGACAGGAGGGAACCGATGCAGGACAAGATCTCTGCAGCCGCAGCAGACTACAGCAGCATAACCCAGGGCCGTCCTTTAGGGGCTGGAGGCAGCCAAGGTGCCGCCCAGTACGCCCTGTGGAGGTAGGGGCAATGGGTGATGGCAACTGTACGAAGCAAGACAGGTAACAGAGAGACCAGCGGTGGGGACCAGCCGCAGTAGGATGAACAGCAGTAGCAGCTGAAGCAACGCAGTCGCGGCAGAAGCAGGGATGCGACGAAGGACAGGTCACACATATAGTGACTGGACAGATCATTCAGAGGCCGAATACGCAGCTTCCACCCCGGAGGCAGCCTCTCCACTACAACGCGCGTTGTGGACACCTGCGTTTAGATAAATCTCTCATACTCATGAGCTACGCAGGCACACTACCCGCATGTGTAAAAAGACTCTCTGTCTGTTCCCTTTGTTGTTGTCTTTATCTCTCTGCGTATACATGTATATAAACACATATATATATATGTATATATTTTCCTCCATATATTAAGTAGGCATACGTCTAGGTGCAGCCGTGTTCTAGTTCTGTATGTAAAATGTTTTTTCCCGTCCGTTCGTGTATATGCAAGTGAACAGGTGTGTTTTTCGTCCCGTACACCACTTGACGACTGAATAGCTGCGTGCGCTGACAGGGTGTCGGGTCCTGGACACACAGTTGAACGACCGGCGAGTTCTTCTTTTTCACACTGCAGGTAGAAGGCTTGCCTCTTGTTACGTAACAGAAAAAGGTAGACAGACCCGCACTTAGCCGCCTAGTTACATGCCGACGCCATCGCATGGAAACCAATACCCTCCATCCCTTCAGTGCGCACGACAGACGTCGGGACGCGCTATCGCATCTACATATATTTACTCAAATACTTGTGACTGTTTTTCCCTCCAAGTATGCTGCTTCACCTTCAGACACAGACGTATACCTCTATCTGTGTCTGTCTCTATATCAATATCGATTTCTCTCTCTCTCTCTCCACCTGTTTTTATGCATATATATATATATATATATACATATACATATATGCGTGTATCTGCCCATCTATCCGTCTGTCTCTTGTTCTCAGTATATGTATATATATATATATATATATATGTATATACCTATATTGCTCGCATGTTCTTATGCCGCCAGACACTGATATACCCATAGTTGGAGTGAAGCGATATGAAATGGGCTACCCTGTGCAACGGTGTCTTTGTAGTAGGGAGTATTTTGCTCGCCTAAGGAGTCTAAGATGTCTATATGTTGTGCCTCGTGATTTCGAGGCGACAAGGTGCGATTCTATCACAGGTGCATGCGCACCTTTTCGCCTTCACTAAACGGCTCTGCAGAAAGCAACACCTCAACGACGTTCCACTGCGGGCGTGTTCCCGTAAACGCAGCCGCACAAATTTATTCTGGAAATCACTGGCGCACTGCCTTTACACGGGAAGGTGTACACTTGTGCATGTATATATATGGCCGTAGAAATATGTGCGTACATATGGACGGTTCTTTGTCAGTCCACGTATCTATATTTCACCTCCAGGGAGAAATGTATTGGTGAATCTCCACGTTTAACTACCTGTGTGAGATCGACCCACAGTCGGTATGTACACACGTATGAATAGTAGCTCGATTGCCTGTGACTGCCTTTCTTCCTCTATCTGCAGGTGTGCACGCACACGCAACCATGTAGCCACAAGACTGTCTCTCTCCTGGGTCACCTGGCCTTTCCTCCCTGTTACCTGCAATATTTTGGAGCTCTCCCAATGGTTGTTTATTAGTACTACGCCGGACAGCAGTTTCAATATGAAAACCCGTGGGCCGCCTTACCTGGCTGGCACTCCATCAGGAGGTCCAACAGCAAGACATATGGGCTTAGCCTGTACGGCCTGGACCACTTAATGCCTGCGGCTTGTTCTTCTGCTGCATTGGAGAGAACAGCAAGCATGGTTGCAGCTGGGATGAAACCACTTTTCCTTGGTGTTCTTGCGATGCTAATAGAGGAGAATGCGACCACGTTTTTTCGGGTAGCGGCTTCCTCTGCTGCTCTGGGACTCTCTGCCTTCTCCGGGGCTTCCGCCGGCAGCGGGGACTCCCTTGATTCCGCAGAGTGCCACACCTCTTCCTCTTCTTCTGACGCCGGCCTCTCCGTCGGAGCTACCGCTCCTTCGACCGGCTGTGACAATCGCGGCCCCTGTTCTGTCAGTCTTGCCGCCTGCGGGCTCGTGCGCACTGGTGGCTCTAGAGCTGGTGATGCTTTGCCCGCTGATGGTGTGTGTCTTAGTGCTGCCGGCGCTTGCGGAAGAAGCCACGCTCGAAGCTGGCCTCCAAATCCGCCTACTCGTGGTGCGATGACGTTTCTGCCCGCTAATCCCTGACTCACTGGGGCAGCAGGAGTAACGAGCAATCCTGGTGAAGCAGGCAGCGGCCTCTGGAAAGGATGCCCCGCAGCGGTAGGTTCCGGCTGCAGTGGCTCCTCCATGGCGGAAGTCTCCTGTAGAATTCCACCCTCCCGCTGTTCCTGCTGCACCGCGGCTTTCTCTTCAGGGGCTGCGTTCTGCCAAGACCACTTGAATTCTGTTCGTACGTGCTTCCGTGGAGCGGGTGTCTCTTGCTCGTGTCCGGCAGCAGGAGCTCCAGCAGCCTGCCGCTGCTTCATTTCCTCAGCAGTAGCGTGTTCCTCTGGACGAAGAAGATGCGACAGAGAAGGATATATCCGGCTCACACCAGCACGCGGCGTCGCAGACGGGAGCCCCGCGTTAGCAGAAATCGCTGCCGCGCTGACTTGCTGCTGCTCCGCTTCCGCAGCAGCAGCTTGTTCCTCTGGACGAAGAGGATGCGACAGAGAAGGATATATCCGGCTCACACCAGCACGCGGCGTCGCAGGAGGAAGCCCCGCAGTAGCAGAATTTGCTGTAACATTAACTTGCTGCTGCTCCGTTTCCTCAGCAGCAGCGTGTTCCGCTGGACGAAGAAGATGAGACAGAGAAGGATATAGCCGCCCCACACCAGCACGCGACTTCGCAGGAGGGTGCCCCCCAGTAGCACAGAACGAAAAAGCTTCCAGCAATGCTGTTTTGTCTAGTCCTTCTTCCGCGTCTCTCTCCGAAGAAGGTTGTTGAGACTCGAACTCTGTACTGCCTGGTACTGGTGGAACCCTACTTCGCCTCCTTTCGCTGTTCACGGCCTCTGCTTCTGCTTGCTGCGATTCCGAGACTGTTTCTCCCGGAGCTCGTTTTTCCCAAGTTAAAGGGGAGGCAGCTGGTATCGAGGAGCGCCTAGATTGTAACGTCGTTTTCGTCGCAGTCTGGAGGTATGCTGCCGGCGTTGACGTCCCGCCGGCGACAAAAACGGAAGAAACAGCAGCAGCAGGAGAGGCATCAGTAGTCGGGGGTAAGGCACGGAGAGCAGGGGAAGGAGCAAACGCGACAGTAGAATAGTAGGCGTGGGCAGCGGGGGTCGTTGGAGGGGCAACCGCTGAAACGGCGGTCCTAGCAAAGGGAGAAGAAGAAGAGGCAGCAGCCACAGCATGGCGCAGTGACTTCTCAACTTGGAGAGCAGAGACATGAGGTAAGCTGGGTCGTTCCCTGCTTTGCCGGGGTGTTTTGTTTCCTCGCTGGCTGTTGATCGTTGTGCTGGCAACAGCAGCTACACGCCCACTCTGCTGTCCCGCTCTTTCTGTTGTGCCGGGTGAGTCCAAGAGGGAAGATTGCACTTCAATGAAAGAAGTGGATGTTACACTAGAGGTCAGGCGGAAGTCCGCCGTAGGAGGCCCTGCAGCTGCTGCCGTAGTAGCAGGCAAAGGCGCTCCCCCACGAAGTACAGGTCCGGCGGCTGCAGAAATTGAAGAAGCAGACGTAGGTTCAGAAGACGTGTAGGTCCGGGACCTTCTCGTGGTGGAGTCCAACTGCGTCAGCATTTGCTCGGGTCGAACAAAGCGGCGGCGGGGTGCCGCTCCGCCCTTGCCCTCGCCTGCAGAGACGATACGCCGGTGCCACCCCTCCGCCGCTGCAGGCAGCTTGAAGACATTGGCTTCGCCGAAAGCCTGATTAACCCACACCCAACGCATGTTGTATAGTTCTACGTCAAGTGCTTCCTTCGACGGAATGCTGCCGTCCACCAGCGACCTGAGCGTCTTCCCCAGAGAAGGTTTAACCTGAGCAGAGCTGAAGTGAGGATGGGAGACGGCCAGGCGGCCTATCGCGTCACCCAAGCGTCTGGAAAGGAAGTCAAAACGCCTCTCGTACGACTTCTCTCCAAGAAAACGCCTGCGCAGCCCCGTGGACTGCGCGCCGGCGGCTGTCCACCAGCTGCTCTGTACTTTCTTCCACAGGACTTCAAGGGCGCCTGAAATAGTCACAGGGCGAATGGCAAGGAAGCCAAAGCAAGGGCACACGATTGCGCACGTCTGTGTGGAGGAGCTGAAGGGCGCGTTGATAAGTGGATGTAGGTTTGTGAGGCGTCTAGCGGCCTTCACTCACGTTGCTACATCCCTGTGTCGTCCGTTCCGCTACCTGCATCCATGCAGGAAGCGCGTACGAGGTGAAGTAAAACCCACGAGCTGAGTACATTGCGTACAGAAACCTGCACGTCTCTCCTGTTCAAACGTTTTCATGCGTGAACGTTCTATTGTTTGTATTCAAGACTGCTTTGCCCCCGACGAAGCACAGGACTGCCGAAAGGCTTCAGTAGAGACGCACGAGATACAATAAGAAAGCGGTCGTCCTTGAATATATGCTTAATCAGTAGGGCAAGGTGCCACTGGGTCGTGTAAGCGCATGTACACGCAACTACAGAAGTGACAAAAGACGCAGGAGGAGGACGCACAATGGGCCGGAATCGATTTGTACGTCCAGACCGATATACGCGTGCGAGGAGGTAGCTGTGCTTTCACAGCAGAAGCGACAAACATTCCATGCAAAGCACGAACAGTAGCATTCCACATTTGCCTGTGTGTGTCCGTCCAGTGGGCCTCGCAGCTGTTGCTCACCTGCGTCGATTGCGTCCACGATGCGTCGCACATCTGCGGAAGGTAGACGGGTCACGACATCAGCAAAGAAAGGTTCCCGCAGGGCTAAGTTCTCCGCATATAGTACCTGATGAAGATCTTTGTTTTCCAAGGTGTTGCAAGCACGAATTAGGTCCTGGACGCAGCGGTCGACAGCGCCGGGAGAGATGAGACATCCCTCTCCACTGAAGCGACGATGCGGCAACGCCGTGACCCGTAGCCAGTTGGAGAGCTGGGCGGCAGAAGGCCAGCACGCCGCCTGCTGACAGATCTCCTTCACCGAAGCTACGCATGCAGCTGCTGCTGTCTGGGCAACGGAAGCTTTCTCTGCTGCTTTTCTGTAGCGCTTGACGGCTGCGTGCAGCTGGCGCATCACTGAAGGCAAAAGCGGATTGTTGTCAGTGCGGATGTCACCAGCCTCAACGGTGAGTGGCAAAGAAGAGACGTGGATGTCTTTTCCTCCCTTAGGACCACTGGAGAGCGGTAGCGCCTCTGGCTGCTCCGCTTCCTCGTCTCTAGCCTTCTCTACCTCTGCGAACTGCTGATCCAGCACCTCGTGTGCGGCCTGCAGGATGCGCTGGCTATCGCTTCTTGATGGATGCGTCAGAGCGTACAGAGAGTGAAAAAGGTCAAAAAACAAAGACACGATCTCTTTCGCACCTTTGAAAGGCACCATTTCAGGAACTGGTGCTTCCGCTGGTGGCGGGGTTGTTTCTACTGCTTCAAACGGAGGCTGGGGGGCTTCTGTAGAGAGGGGTGTCGATGTTGCAGGCAAGCCCACGCGTGCCACTTGAGAAGGAGGATATGCGTATGCTTCTGACAAGCGGGAAAGCGCTGACGCTGGCCACCCAGGGCGAGGCGGTGCTGCTGCTTGCAAAAGGGGGGGTGCAGCTGGAGGAGGAACTACTGCTTTCGAAAGGGACGGAGCCATTGCCTCGAGAGGAGGAATAGTTACTGGGGCGCCAGGAGCAACAACACTTGCTGCTGCTTGGGGCAAGAGGCCTGCAGTGGATGCTGCCTGAAGAGATTCTTCTGCCGGCGGCACGGATCGTTGGATCTGCCCCGAGCGTTCTTCGGGGGGCAGAACCGACGGCGGCTGGGTAGGAAGAGTATTTACTGCAGGAGCGTCCGGAGAAGAAAACCAAGACTGAACTGTTGGTAGAAAAGCGTGAGGAGGAACTGTTGCGTCTGTTTCGATCACACGGTGCCGACAAAGCGGTGGGTCTGCACGAACCTGCAGCAGCTCCTGCTGGATTGGAGAAGCAGGAGAAGATCCAGCAGCAGCAGCAGCAGGAGTCCCCGCAGGGCCAGGAGCAGCAGCAGTTGCAGAGCCTGGAGGTGATACCTCAGCTCCTAGCTCTGGAGGAAGAGCATTGAAAACAGCTGTTTCCGGCCTCTTCCACCAACGGAGGGGAGAGAAGGCGTTGCCAGCTACCCCCGTGGGCCTTCCTGCTCGTGATGCCCCCCACCGCCAAGAACGTTGGGGCTCAGAAGCGGCTACTATCTCAGTTCCAGCCTCTCCTTTTGTGATGTCTTCTTCTTCCCCTTCTGGACTCGTTTTTGCTGCGGAGGCTGCGGATTTTGCTCCTGTCTCTCCTAGAGGTGTCGTTTCTGCTGCAACTTCGCCCTGGCTTCCTGCGTCCGTCGCCGCCGGAGTACGAGGAAACCGCGTACGCCAGCGTACTTGCTTTGCAAAACGGTTGGCGGCTACGGCACTCAGTTGATTTAGTAGCGCCTGCAAATGCTGTTGCTCTTTACGTGGTCTCAGCCACAGCTTCATAGACGTAACCGTGTGCAGCAGTGCCATCCACGGCTGCAGGTTGACGGGCAGGGCGACGTCCAAGTACTCCCCTGCGGAACAGCAGCAGTGAATGGAAGGCTAGAAGATGTACGAGATATTCAGTATAGAAGCACAGGGACGGGAACCGAAAAAGAAGGACAGGAAGAGAGAGCGGAAGTTGCCAGACGAGCGTACAAAGGAAGAAGAGCCTCGTTAACACAGGGGGGATGGGGAAGAAAAAACAGACCAAGGCAGTATCAACTGAACAAGGTATAGTTTCACTACCAAGGAGAGGAATAAAACATGCATGGAAAGGACGCAGAGGACACGCAGAGAAGGATCAGGGGAGGAAGAGGAAATAAAGGCAGAGCGGCAAAAAAAGAAACTGAGACTGACAGAAGGGTGCTACAGAAAGACACAGAGTGCCTCACGACTAGACAAGACGTGGATGTGGGCTCTCTACTCGTGCGCGGAAGTTAGCGCTCCAGAACTACACTAGCACGTACTGCTGTGCTGCTGGAAGGGCGGGAACATCCTTTCCATGCCTGTGCGTCATCCGTGTGAACGTTCCTGTGTGATTGATATGCGTGTGTACGCGCGTAGGTACGCACGTGCATTCACACACATCCACGCACATGTAATGTAAGCGGAAGTAATAGTGCCATCCAAAGCGCGGCAGTATGTTTTCAAGAAAAAGGGAGAAACAGGAAGGGAGCGGGAGAAAGGGCAGGTCACAGACCAACGGCCCCTTGCGTGTGCCGCACCTTTTCTAGGCATGCTCTGGGAGGCACGTGCTCCACATGCAGGCAGGGAGCAGCACTGTGTTTACGCAAAAGGTCTGCCTCCTCTGCTGAGACACTCAGATTCACGTGTACACCGCCAGCGGCTGCCGCAAAACACGTCTGTGTACGCTGCGCGAGGGCAGGAACAGCAGGTGTGGACCTCGATGTCGCAGCGACTGCACAGGATCTGCCTGGCAACGACAGTTGCTGCTTGAAGACACAGAGACAGTCAATTTCGCAAGTGGATCTCAAAGAAGGTGCGAGGTGAAGTCGTTTCTTTGCTTTAGACGAAAATGCTAGAAGAATTGCTTTTTCTGCTAACGTGTACTGCGAGAGACACGGACGCAGTTCAACCGGTTCGCCGTGCACGCAGCCTGTAGACCGCGTACCTGGCCGGGTCATGCACTACGAGGTTGCGGGAGAAACTTCTGCAGATCTAGAAGCGATTGTGGCCACTTATACGTCTGCAAGATAAATACATAAGTACGTACTGGTGGGAAGTGGAGCCGCGAGCGGCTCGGCGGGTGAGTGTCCCGGAAAGCAGCTCTCTCAAGCTGGGCTCTTCATTACGGTAAAATATCCAAGTGAAGTACATACGCAGGACGAAATGTGTAGAATGCTACTCGTCTACAGTGGTTCGGCCGACAATTTTGGTTTTTTCGTGCACAAGTCCAAGTGCAGAGGTCCCGCATTCCCTACGAGCATATGATCGTATTATACGGCCCACCGTATAAACGCACGCTTACTCACGTGTCTACGGCTATACGTGTGTTCCCACCACATATACACATACACACGTATATATATCGTCATGTTAGCGGCCGGGTGTACGTACAAATGTGTTAAGCAGCGCCTCTACGATATCGCGTCACCCGGTGCACACGTGTGGTTGCGCATTTCTACCTATTTATCTGCATTAGTACATATATTTATATGTCCGTCTCTATTTCTCTATCTGTCCGTACATTTATATGTAGATAGATAGATAGATGTGGACATAGATGGTGCAACGCAGACAGGATGAACAAAAGCTCGGAACACATGTACAAGATACTGGACCCCAGGCACGAAGTAGGATCAAGCCAGCTTCTCGTCGGTGTGCCTACCACCTTGTAGCACACCTGAGTTCCCACTTTACGCGTGTGCACGCGCACGCACGAGCACCTACGCACACAGACACCGACGCAGACATTTTGACTAGTGGATGTGAGCCGGCATATTTACAGAAGACACAACCACCTTTCATGCATGCGTACATACGCCCAGCAACACAGGGCCTCGCATACACACACGTACCTACATGCGTCACGCATGTCGGTGAGCGTACACGAAAAGACGTTTACACTCACATAGATCTACTTTATATATATATATATATATTTGTGGATACGAACCTCTTTGTCTAAATATCTGTGTGTGTTTCGGCGTGCGATAGACATTACCTGGAACGCGACAGACAGCCTTTCCAGTATCTTGAGACTGATCGACCATCACTGCTTCAACAGAAGAGGCGCCCAGCAGGGCGAGTCCACTGAAGAGGGGCAGCTGGAGCAGGGCTACCCATTTGCTTTCGCCTCTACTGCTGCCAATGTCCTCACGCTTTTGGATATCTGCCAACGACCAGAAACGCGCGGCAGGGATTGCCGGGGTCGTCACGGAGGCCGCGGTCGAGTGCGTTGCTAGCGCCTGCTTGCTCGCGAGAAGAGAAGAGGGGGGTCCTGCTTGTTTTTCTGCTGACACCGACGCTGGCGCTGATGGTGGAACCGTCGTAGGCGACAGGAAATCGCCGGAGAGGGAAGTTCTCTGCGCTGTCGCTCGTGCCCCTCTGGAGAGGAAAGCTATCGGTGAGAACGTTCCAGGGCCACCAGCAGCGTCGGCCTCCGCTGCCAGCTCGACTGGCCGTACGGTTGTTGTTCCAGCGAGTCCTGCTGCTGGCGTGGATTCCTCGTACTCTACAGCGGCTGCCGGGGCAGCCGGAGGAAGTCTGTCTCGGGCTAACGCTGCTGCTAAAGTAGGTCCCGTTGGTGTTTCTGACCGTGAAGTGGCTGCTTGCATTCTTGCTGCCGCAAGCTCTCTTGCTGGTTTTGCAAAGGAGACCGACCATACAATAGAAGACCGTTCATCGTCTTCGAGAATCGAGGTGATTTCTCTGAATATGCTGTCGTTGTATTCCTCTGTGGGCTCACCGGACACCACTACAGTGCCAGTACACTCAAGCAACATGTAAAACCGTCGTTCTGCTAGCCGAGGAAACCGCCTGCTTCCGGCGTGACTTGCCGGGAACGTTTCATCGTATCCCACAGAGTATACTCTATACTCCTTGAGGACGTCTGCTGCTCTAGAAAGGTCCTCCGTCTGCCTCTCACTGCTGCCGTTGACTTCTTCCTCAAGCAGGCGCAGAGTTTCGATGCTTCCGGCGGTGTTGAGGATCCTCAACAAAGAACCGGCTTCAGTCGTAGCCAGGTCGAGGTACTGCAGCAGCTGCGGCTCTGCCATCTCGTCCACGGTTCTGCCGGAGAGGCGCTGCTCCGCGTAAGTAGTAAATAACCCAGGCAACTGGAAAGACACGTCAGTTTGGGTGGAGGGAAAAGCGTGCAGGAACATGAGATAGCCAGCGACTTCGTACACGAGTCGCAGGGCGAGAGGCTTTCCTGGCAGCTTGTCGTTCGTCGCCAGGGTTGTCAGCCAGCTGTCGATACACCGCAGCATCTCTGCACCGCAGCGCGAAGGAGACGACCCCGGGGACAGGTGCGACAAAGTGCAAAAACGTTTGGAAGACGCCGCAAGAAGAAGACGTGGAAGACAAACAGCAAGCGAAACGGTAAAAAGGAGACAAAAGGAAGAAGAGACCTTTACAATAAAGAAACAGCGAGAAAGACGGCAGCGAACGGGCGCACCGACAGAACACGAACAAGAAGGAAATGTTCAAAGGAAAAAAAGCATCGCTTGAAGGGTGCAAATGATGAGGTGAGCAGGGGGAGTGACGGACGCAGCAATCACTACAAGGGCAACCGCCGCTACAACGCTCGACTTCTAAATTACGTAGAGCTGCTTCAGGGACGCTGGGACTGAGATGCGAAACGAGAATGCCATTCAGTCGCAAGCCGCACATTTGTACACTGAGGGATGTGTGGAACAAGCGTCGCGAATTTTACGAAAGCACCAGAGAAGCTGAAGCAGGAAACGGCTGCGGATGATGACGAAAGGTTTTCCAGAGACACTAGAAAGATCACGTCGTAGCGCTGAAAGCGGGATGTCGATCGCCTTGAACGCAGCGGAGGTTTTCCAGTTACAGACGCAGCAAACGCTTCGCGAGTCGCTTTCTTGCTGCGGCTGCGTTCCCACAGAACGCACACCGATGTACCCACTCTTGTACATTGCTGCGTACGTGTATGTCTGTGTCCACTACTGTGTGAACCTACGCAGACACTTGTATGGAAGACGGGGTGTTGAACACGTAAAAGGCTGAGTTACGCTGATGGGTCTGAATTGGAAAGCAGACACTCGTAAGTACTTACTCCGGTTGATGAATATACGTACGCACGCAGGCACACAAGTGTGTGAACAAAGTGCGAATAGGCGGAAATATCTGTGCAAGCGTAGCTGGTAGATACGCACGTACACCTCGTGAGCCACGTAGAGGTGCGTTTAGGGTCGATCTGCCCCCGAATGAAACGGACTGCAGCGTGTATTAACAGCTTCAATACTCCCTCTGCAAACCCGTACGTTGGGACAAATACACTTACAAGACAAAATTCTCGTTCTCGTTGTATAGGTGCTCAAAGACCTACAGTCGGTGATTACGTTTCTTTCGTCTTTCTGTCACTCTGTGCACACACCTGTGTACACGAGAATAGGCTCTGGTGTGGGTGTATCTCACTCGTCATACGTAAATATATATACAAATATGTATATCCGTGTACTTTCTCGCATACATATATATACATATATATAGGTGCCTGTTCCTGTACTTCCACGCACACATACATATATATATATACATGTAGGAAGACAAGGGACTTCGGCAAATATGCTGAACAGGACCTCTGTCTAAGTGAACACATAGAGAACTCTGCAAGCCAACGCAAATTAGCACACACGGATCGCTTTTCCATTTCACTCTCTCCCACGCTTTCGCCACTGTTGCAGGTGCATGGTTAAGTGTACGTATGTATGCACACATAAGCTCAAGTACATCCATATATATGCACACGCATATATACGTATACTACTCACACACATACAAGTATACATAAATAATTACATACATTTAGATAAAGAGATATATACATACGCACATAAACACATAGAGGTGTACAGCCGTGCACATGCGAACAGATACATAGATGCGTAGGTACGTATATACACATGAACCCAGAGTTGCGTCCCCCGGGGGTACATGAGCCATCTTGGTCACACCTTCACAGTACTTTGTACGTGCAAAAGTGTTTCTGTGCACGACGTTTCCACCGTTTGGACGGCATGCAGCGACGTGCGTAGCTCTGAGAGTCGTGTCCCGTCATATGCAGCTTTCTGCAAGCTTAGCTTCTTTCTGATGAAATAACTGCTAAGGAAGGCAGCTTCCTTCTACACAAGGGTGTAGTAGCTCAGCAGCTAGTACGCATTCTTTATGAGCCTGTACATCTGTGCACAGCAACGTCTACATGGGTGGCTGTCTGTCAGGTTACAAGCGCTATCCTTTCGTCCTTTGAACACGTCATATTGGGTCGGGAAGCAGCACGCGCTGAAGTCTGGCACCACTTTGCCTCTCTGTGGTCTCCCGAGTCCTGTTGCAGGCGCAGGCGTCCGAAGCTCGTGGCAGATTTGCCACGTACGCCCACGCATAATTCGCATTTTCTCTTTCCACACACTTAGAAATATCCGGTATACGCGTCCCGGTGCATCTTATATAGACTGTTGTCAACGTGCACCAAACACCAGGGTGCTATAATTGTATACACACATGAATACTCATGTATATATGTGCATGTATGTTCGTACGCATGCTTGTACGCATGTTTGTATATCCTGGTGCATGTGCGTGCATGGAGGTACACGCGAGTACGCGTGTGCGCGTTTGTGTTCGTGTACGTGTGTTACTCCCCGTGTACGTTTCTTGACAAAGTGGGGCAGCGCCGTGCATGCACGAGCTCCTACCTTTCTGATTTTGAGAGGGCACCGGAGCGGCCTTTAGCTGCAACGCGATCGAGCGTCGCTTTACGGGATTGAGCACGTAGGGAGCCACCCGGGTGTGCAGCGTGGCCTTGAGTATGAAGAAGTGATAAATGTGTAACGGATGCAGCAGCACGTCTGAAGGGAAGGTCTGTGCAGAGCGAAACGCCTCTACATAGGCGACCATCAGCGCCTTCGTAAACCGCTCCCCTGTCATCACGTTCAACAGTCTGCAGCAGAAAGTCCCAAAAACACTGTACACACGTATATATGTATACAGACGTAAGGACATACAAACACTCGTACAGACGTACATAAGTGCATGCACAGATGCATACACACATGCATTCATACATACTTACATACATACATACATGCATACATGCATACATACACACACGCACATATACGTAAAAGCATACATGCGGACATGCTTGCATACGTACATACATACTTACAAATGCACACACATACTACGTAGGTACATACATATACACAACCATAGGTTCACACAGGGTATATACGTGCATACGCACGCACACGTGTACCTACGTATATGCGTGCAACCATCCACACATCGCTACTTTCATCCATACGTACCTACGTATGTCCAGATCTGCATAGACACGTACGTACGTACATACGCACATGCATACGAGCATACATATACATACTCAGGGAGAGGGAGAGATGTACGTGACAGATGGGGTACGTGTATGTCTCTGTAGGTAAGACGACACATGCGCATAGGTGGACGCCGTGGATAGATAAAATTCATCGGACTGCAGGCAGTTCTGCAGACATTGAAAACCCCGTGCGGCTCCGCCCGGTGCAGAAGCTGAGTTTCTGTCACCAACGTGTTGACGTACAGACCCCTACACGTGTGCCTATGCTGTTGCAGATTAGTGAGAACGGAAAGGACAGGTCGGAGTGGCAGCACTACCTTGGCAATCTCCCGCAAAAGCTCCACCCACACACATATATACATACGTGTGTGTGTGTATATTCTTTTACCTACCTGTCCATCTTCCTATCTGTATACATATGTACATACGTCTGGATGCATATACAGATGTCCGCGTGCATATACGGGTGCGGTTGAACTGCTCTGGGTCACCGAGACAATCCAGGAAACGAGTCGCAGTGGCAGGACCACTTCAACACTCTCCCGCCGGAGTTTTATACGTACACGCATATATATGTATATATGTAAATATATATGCATGGATATGCGTATCTATCTATCCGTCCATCTACGTGTCTACATTTGTATCAATGTATATATATATATGCATATACAAGCACCGCCATGCGCGCTCACCAAAGTCGGCACGCCTCTTCTTCGGTGCTCCTTCACTGCTGTGACAGAGTGCAGCAGTCAGAAGCACGCATATATACGAATGCGTAGTGAACCACCTAGCGTTCTCGTAACACTGGCTGGCTTTCGACTTCCTTTTACGGGACCTGATCGCTTTGGCTAGTGAATTACTGCCCACGGCTCAGGATCTGACAAATATGAAGCAAGGAAAGATTCCTCATCGATGTAGGTTGCTAGAGGAGTCTGAGTCTCTTCAAATCTATGTGAAGCACTGAAGAACCACCATAAGACTGGACCGTCACTTGCTCCTCATGGTGTCACCACCCACAGGTTTAGCCCACGTTTTGCACACGTATAGACAGTTGCTGTGACTGCCTTAGATCTGGACGCATAGACAGTTATCTTTCCTGACAGATCTACTTACCTACGTGTGCGCACGTACAGGCCCACCTATATCTGCCTGCATGGAGGTGTCTGTCTAGTACAGGGAAGGAGATGCGACTTCACAGGCTGACCAGTACCTTCTCCTGAAAATTTTTTTCCCTAGTCTTCTTCTCCAGCGCTCGGGCATTCGGCGTAAACGGGCGACGCCTCCAGTCCAGGAAGAAAGCAAGCGCCGTTTAAGTCTGGCGGCTACGCCTTTGGAAGTTGGCGCACGAGAGAGGGGAGCTGGGGGAGTGGCATTTAAGAAGTAAAACCACGAAGAGGAGGGGGACTTCCTTTTCATCCTCCGGAGCTCCAAGATCACGCGGTGCAAATAATTAGTCACAGACTTTGCTTCTTGGCGAATTTTCGTCAAAAATAAAGTACTCTGCACGCGGCATCAGCCCAGGCAGCAGGGATAGCGGCAGCAGCAGTGGCAGTCAGTCCAGAGGGTAGGCATATAGCAGCAACACCAGCGACTGCAACAAGGACGGCAGCGACGGGATCAACAACATGAGTCGCAGTCAGGATGGCAGCAGCAGCTTCTCATTCATTTAAGAAGAGAAGAATCCGAGCAGCATCAGAGGCCGCAGCACGAGCTGCAGCCGCAATGAAACACTTCCTCAATCATTGGGGCATAAGAAGAAACAACAACACCGCCAGCAGATACATAATTTGCTAGTGCACGGGTTACAGATAGTGGTGTAAAAGCAATACTGCAGGTGACGCCAGCGAGAGCAGCAGTACGGTCGAGCTGGTGTTACAGCGTGTTCGGCTTAGTCACAGTAAAGAGGCCAGAGGGGTGAGGCAACAACGCAACATTTTTTCTATATGGAAAGACGTGATACACACAGGCAAAAACAACATTTGCCACTTCAAAAGGGGGGTTACGGGATAGCAGAGGCAATAAGAGCGGCAACGGCAGAGGGGTGGATGAGTGAATATCACCGCGAGCACATATATCTGCAGCACGGACGGCCGCACGAGCGCATACAGCAGCAGTGCGTACAAACGCGGCTGCGTCTGCCTGCCACGAAGGACGACAGTCTGTGACACAGACCACTTGAATGAGTGCTTGTCGCTGTTGCTCTTTTCAACTGAGCGGCCCCCCCCACCAATTACGAAGAAGCGCGGCAGCAGCAGCAGGCATGCATGCCACCAGAAAACTAGCGCACCACTCTGTCTCCTCTCGCCTTCATCGAAGAACATGTTGTTTGGTGTTAACGTGCGTGTCCACCTCACCCCTCTTCATATCCCACATGTTGATGGCGCTGAAGCGTTCACATGCAGGCTAATACACATATGCTGCAGGTATGGTTACAACAACACCTAACTGCCGAATTCGCTGTCCTGTGTATCCCGGCGCGCGTTTGGTCCCCCTGAGACCGCTCGCGCCACCTTGGCTTTGCTGTGCATACACGTGTCTTTATAGACATTTTCCATCCACAAGCTACCTTTCGTTCCCGTGTGTGGTGATTTATCGGTGTGCTTACACCGCGTGACTACCGCACGTCCGCCGTAGATAAAGTATTCACGTGTAAGGCGTGGACGCGGACATCTCACTGACTAGCTGTATAATCCCGTGAGAAGGACTCACGGGTTTCGATTCGCTGGCCAAAAACACCAGCAGACTGCAAAGAATGGCTCTTTCCTCTTGTATTGATATAGGCGCCAGTCCCGGCAACTCCACCCTTTCGGCGTTTGTATTCAGGAGAGCACAGGCTGACGTTCGAAAGCTTTCACGTGTCGACGGGGTTGCTGATGTATCGGCAGGAGCGACGCCTGGGTTCGCGGGAGCAAAGGGCGTTGTGCGGGTTTCTGGAGCTGAGACGACGAACTCCGTTGCTCGCTTCGAGGCTAAAGGGCTGGACACGTTTGTATCGTTCCCGCGGCGCTCTGCAAAGACGGGTGGAACCTGAGGCTGCAGAGCAACCCCAGATGGCTGCCACCTTTGGAGACCTTCCGTTGCCCGTAGTTCCTCGTACGCAATAGTTTGGAAGCGATAGTACAGCATATCAACGGGCTTGCTTTTTTGCGGCAGGCGCTGGTAGATGGGCCAGAAGATGCTGGCGGCAACGAGTGTGCCGAAATCGAGCGAGAAGAAGGCCTGCGGCTTCACAAAGAGAAAGATGTTAGTGACAGACTCCGCCAACACGTCCTCGACTAACTCACGTGAAAAACGGTAGTTATATACCGCCTTGCGGTTCATGTTCTCAAACACCTCCTTCGCCACCTCCCGTCCCGTCTTTTCTGCGTCTCCGACTCGCATAGCTTGTGGAGTGCTCGGCAGGAGACCGGGGAAACCCAGGACGTGCTCCGGTTGCACGGTTTCGAAGACGTCTTTCCACGAAATTTCGTTCGATATCTTGTACCTGTAAAAAAGCGTGGCAAGCTGCAGAGGAAGAAGAGGGCCAACAAACAGCAGCTGGAAACGTATGGCAACACCAACGGCAGATACGCCGAAAAAGAGTAGAGACTCGAGTTAGCAGACAGCGCCAGCGTCGGCGCCACTCGCAGCAGTGGGATACCATCCATATCCGATATACGAGTGCACAGACACACAGACAGATATATGTCAAAAGAAGCAGCGATACCTTCATTGTTAGACACAGATGTGCAGGTGAGGGGCGCAATGACTGCAGGAGTCCTTCACTGAAAGCGTCGTCCTGGAATGCTTGTCCCGCGTCCACACAAACCACGGGAGGACACGCACATGCTGTGGCGTTCACAAGAGCAGAAGTATTTCACGTCCGCAGAAGGACGTGTACACGGATGGTTAGTCCAGACGATCTTTGCTATCTGCTGCTGCATGGGCTCACATGCACCCCAGAGCACCATCCGCAGCCACCAATGCAGCAGAGACGGGACCCAGGGCAGAGACAACCACCGCAGCAGGAGCGGCCCAACAGCGCAGCTACACTTACAACTTTTGAGGAAATGAGAGGGAATCCGTTCAGCCAAAAACTGCCCTCTATAGCGAGCAGCATATCGGACTCTTCCTCCGCTTCGGTCAGCAGCTGAGGGTCTTTAGAGAGGGAGCCGCTAAGTACCAAACTCGGTGGAATATGCAGGCGTCCCTCTCCGGGGCCTGTCATCTCAAAGGAAGCCTCAATTTCTCGCACCTGGAACTCCACCTTGCAAGCCTTTAGGCGCTGGTCGTTCGTAAGAGCTGGTTCTGCAGGAGGACAGCGGCACACGTTTCTACAAGCGACTCAGCTCTACATGTGCGACCTTGCTGTACCTCTGCGGACTATGCGTCTCCGTCTCTGCAATGATTTCTTTAAGGGATGAAGACGGATTCGTATCTATATATAGATGAACACACATGTATGTGTATATATATATATGTGTATTTATACATATTCACACATCGCGACGGGGGAGAGACATGAAGCGCTTTTTACAGTTCAGCCTCGCGGTGTCTTTGTGATCGTCACCTACCTTACAAATCTCCTTGCAGATACAGCCCACTGCCTTTCAACCCCTCTCTATGTGCACGTCTCTCTGACTCTGTATCCACAGGTCTTCCTGTGCTCACTGAGCGGTGTGTACATAGACAGCCTTCTCTTTTCTTCATATGCTACCACAGAGGCAGCGCACACGTAGGTGAGAAACGTAACGAATGAAGGACAACCCTTGTGTGCAGCCCGTCCTGACCCAATGTCTGCGGTGCTGGTCCGTGCTACGGGAGCAAATTATGTGCAGAAAAGTATGTTCACGGGGACCTGTGGACTACACTCGTCCCTCTGTGCACCTCACCTGGTACAAAGACAGCTGTGTCGCCGTTGAAGTCGGTTAGAACCAACGTTTTGGTTGAACCACCACAGCGAAGGTGCTTGAAATGAGTCTGCAGCAGCAGCGCCGGACACCGCACCACCAGGCGCGCTGTGGCCTCCCTGTATGTGTAGATGTCTGAACATCTATACACACTTCCACACCTAGTTGGACGTACTCGTACGTCGTCGTACGTATGTCTCTACTCTTACTGATAAATATGGAAGTTCGTCGTATTTGTAAAACGTGTACACCCTATGCATCTACGCACACGCGGATACACGTCAACGTGTTGGCACACGTGGAACTGTAAAGGCATCTGTATGTGAAAGCATCTGTATGTGAAGGCTTGTTCGTCTTGGCCTACGACCGCATTGGAAATACTACTTTTGGAATTATACGGATACACCTACACGTACGCACGTTTATGTACGTGTGTGGACGTGCCGGCGTGTGCACAAATATATGCTTAGACATGCAAAATGCATAGGTGCTTCTGTGTAAAGAGGGTTGGGTGCGCGCGTGCGGTACTGAATTACTGTGGCTCAACTAGGTACTCGACAAGCGCGACCACCACGGCATGCGGGCGGGGGCTCCACGACGGGAGGAGATCCGTAAAACCACGTCTTGCACACGCACAGGAAAACGGCCGAAAAAGGCCAGCAGACTCTATGCGTCGACGCAGTACGCACAGGCGTACTTCACAGATCGAGCTGAAGCTCGAGAACATATATATATATATATATATGTATATATATATATATATGTGTACATGCATACGCCCTACATGCGCAGACATAGAGCGACCACAAGTACGCATATTTGTACCTGCAGAGATGTCCGCATCTGTTTGTGTGACAGCTAAAGAACGCGAACACGTACTGAGAGAGCCCCTACATCACTCCCACCTTCCACGTTTTGCCAGAAAAAATCAATTAACACAGTTGCTACCATGTAGTTGCAGTGGTTTCACTGTAGGGGAACGCCACAGCGGCGTGAGCAGTAGGAGACTGAAAGGAAGGAAACTAGCAGCCTCAGGTTCTACCGGTTATAGTGTACAGGACCTGCGACGCGTGTATACTTGTCCCTCCGTCCCAAAATGTTGGCCATTTAAGGACAGCGCGTGCTGGTGCGACAGCTAACTTCCTGCGTTTCGGTGAGGCATGCACTTCATATAGAGACACATCTGCGTAGGCAAAAGTAGAAATGGGGGAAGGAATAGTGCACTCTGCTTCAGCGCGTCGCCGGGCAATCAGCCCCCAGCCACGCCACAGGAGATGCAGCAGCAGTCGCGGGACTGTAGCACGAGCAGGAATCGTCGAGCTCATAGTAGCTGCAAAGAGACCAAAAAGAGTACTAGTGGTCGGCGATCCCACATGGAGCTGGAGAAGTCTGATACATTGAATCTTTTCGTCAGCAGCCACTTCGACCGACCGAAGCACGGAAATTCTTGCTCTGGGCTGCATGCGACTAGAAAAAAGGCTTCACGCCGTACATCACAGAAACACCCACAAACACAAATACATAAATATATATATATATGTAAATATTGTTACGAATACATGGGACTAAATCTGTACACGCGTATATATATATATATATATATATGTGTGATATCCTATAGCCACGGATAGATGCACATATATGGATACTGGTAGGTGCACATTATGTAAAGGTCTGCAGAGAGACGCGCAGCTGTGCGGGCATTCTGTTATCGACCTAGACGCAGAGGTGGATGCAGACAGGTAGGCGCATTCAAGCTTGGGGGTTTTCAGTAAAGCAGTAAGTACACAAGCGAGAAGCGACATGTGTTGGCACCCTCTCAAAATGAAAACAAATATAATGCATGGCCACCAGAAGCCACGAGGGGCAGCGACACATCTAGTGGGATGTGGGGGTTACGAATTTGAACGCAGGAGAGTTCAGAGAGTTTCGGGTAGTCATGGCATCAGCCTAGGTAGCAGCACCCATCAGTGAATAATGCCGCACTGGTACAAGGCTACGACTGTTTTCTGAGATATTTTGTCGCAGTTTCTAATATCACCACGCACTGGGCTGTACACACAGAAGCAGCATTAATCAGTGAAATTGGATATCTCCCTTCTCCCGTTCAAGCCCAGTTTACTACGAGCTTCACAACTGCGGGCATACATATGTATATATATATATATATCCACCTGCCAATGTATATATATATATATATTTATACAAATATATGTGTGAATAAGTATGAAGGTCCCTATGCGTATGTGTTATATAGCAGCTAATGTCGTATGTCTCTGGATTGCCTTTTCGTTGTTCTTTGTGCTCTCTCTGGTCTATATCCGTCTGCTCAGTGCCACCTATGTCAACGCATACACAAGCGTATATCCATAGATGTATATTTACATGTATGTATATGTACATATATATGCGGACGATTGAAGGGAAGCTGATGAGCGAAAGACGTACGTTTACGCGGCACACCTTTGTGTGAACATTGCTGTCTGTGACGCAAGGATGGAAGAAGGGCACTTACAGTGTTCGCCACGTTGATAAAAAGTGCGCGAAGTTCCGCCGCCGCTACAGCAGACCGGATAACGCAGGACAGCAGCAGCAGAGCAAACGCAGCAGCGGAAAAGGCAGAAACAGCATTGTAGGAGCTCAGAAAAACAAATTCCACTACTGCGTAGAGATGCGTGCATCGGAAGCCTACCTAAAAATTCCAAAACAGGCATGCTCATCTAGTTGTGTAGATAGATAGATACATAGATATACGTTCACGTACAAATACGGCTACGTTTCAAACATATATGTATATATATATATGTATTATGTTTACGTACATACACGAGTACGTTCCGAACTAACGTACGTATATGTGTATATATATATATATACATACGTGAATGGATCACAGAGAGGCGCATGCGTCTCTCCATATATACTTGCACACCGTTGCGTGCAATCATATCTACATTCAAGCGTTTAACCTATTACACATTGATAAAGCATGTATGCCTCAGTGTGTGGACCTTTAGATACGTATACTGTCATCTGTGTGTCTGTTCGCGTACCTAACTGTCCGTATATATATATATATATATATATGTATACACACATATATGTATGTACATATATATGTTTTCATTGAAGGGCAGCAGACTATCCGGATCGTGCAGTCCGCGCGACTGCCGCGCCTCCATGTTGATGTGAATGTAGGCGCGCGTTCACATTTATTCGGAGTTTCGGTGGGTGGATTTCCTTGAAGTTCTAGAAGCCACGTAAGCGCGTAGAAATACCATCCCACAAATGCATGGGCAAGTGTATATTCGTGCAGGCACCCCCGCTCGAGAAGAGGTAGAAGACAGGAGAAAAATCCAAAGCGGCCCCCCTCTGAACCATATGTGTGTGTACGTCTACGCATGGGGGTGTCACCGCACGACTCTATTCATACCCGTTTGTAAGCAAGCAGACACACGAATAGACATTTATAGACCTGTTTATTCGCGTACGGTTCTCGACATGGGGTTTAAGCTTCTCTCTCACGTGCTCGTCCGAAGCGAGGATAGTACACGGGTGTTGCAAGGAATAGAGGGGTGCCCCCCCCATATCCAACACCCGGGTTGCGCTTCGACGGGCCTTCTTTCGCCAGCCAGTATCCAAGAACACATGGTCGTGGGCACACATATTTGTGTACGCGAACTGTATATGTGTCTGACTACACATATATGCATATATATATAGATATGTATGCATATATGTAACTCAACAGGTTTCCAGGAAATCGTCTAACTTGTTGATTTTGAAATTGTTCGAGCCTCTGGATGTGTCCTTTCTCCATCGTACTGAACAAAGTCTCATTTTCTCTTGAGGTGCCTACCGATTTCTCGTATGAGAGCTAGCTGCTGCTCCACAGAGGGCAGCTTGTCCGAGCGTTTGGCGTTTTCGAAGAGGGGAGCTACAAGCTTGTGCAGCAGGGAAGGGCCCTTGCTGCCTCTGCGGTGGAACAGGCGCTGCCAGAAGGACTGGACGGGTACAGGAAGAAGGAGAGGTTTGCAGGCACGCAGAAAGAGATCCAGGATCTCTTCCTGAGTTGCCGCGAAGGTACCGTTTAACTTCAGGTACAACCCGGCAAACGTCGCCACCAGGATCCTGATAGGCATTTCCTTAGCCTTTTTGACGGCGTCTGGCCGCGCACAGACACGCAGCTGCGGCGCTGGCTCTTGCCCTGGCAGCGTGTCCCACCTTGGAGCGGCACAGGCGGGCGGGGGTCTTCCGCGATTCAGAGCAGTCAGCAGCAGCACAAAGCGGCCGAGGATGCTGCTGAGTCCCCGTTCAATTCCCGCGACTCCCCTGTTGAGAAGCTTCATCATCACCTGTGCGCGTGCTGCTCGCAACTTTTTCAGCGCGTCCGTGTCTACTTTGCTTGCTTGTTTCTCTTTCGCTGCTTGTCCTGCTCCTGCAGCTTCTGCTGCAAGGGGAGCCGCCGTCGCCGTTACAGAGGGAGCTGCCGTCGGTACTGCAGGGGGAGCTGCTGCCGCTGCTGCATGGGGGGGTGGGACTCGGCCTCCAACGACGGCGTCGGCCCTGGGCCAGAATGTGTGCGCGAATGTCACAAAGGCCGAGGGGACCGTGGCCGCCGTCGGACCGAAATGCAGCAGCGTAGATGAAGGAGGAGCCGCTGTAGCTGGGCAGTTCGGTTTTGGAGCAGCAGCAACACCTGCTGCGGTGGCTGCTCCCGACGCAGCAGGTGCGGCGAATTTTCCATGCAGCGGCCTCGCCTGCGACCAGCCTTTGTCCAGAAATGTCGTGATGCCAGGATTGTCAGGTGAAACGTCCTCCAGGTAAAGCTGCGCAGGTGACCCTTCTCCACGCCGGGCGGCACCAGCAGCAGCCACCGCTACTGCCGATGGTGTGGTGGGGGAGAGCTGGAGAGCGGATTCTTTTGAACTAATGAAAGTGCTTCGCGTTAGGGGAAGACGGGCTGCAGCTATTGCTTCTGACGACTCGTTTCCTTCTCCAGCTTCACGTGCCCCCCCCCCACCTGTTATCCCTTCTGCCACTGCTACTTCGTCGGGATCTGACCGAGAAGATAGAATGGAAAGCGGAGCGCCAGAAGGAGCAGACGGTGAAGAGTGAGAAGGAGAGAAAGGAGGAGGAAAAGGGTATGACACAGCTGCAGAAGGCTCAACATTGCCGGTGAGGACAAGTTTGGGTTGAAGGGGCTGCCCGAAAAGTCTGTGCCGTCGTACCCTGAACTGGCTCTCCACCGAAGATGGTTGGAGCCCGTCTGTTGCTGGAACTGGCTGCCAGTTATGCAGATTCTGAAGCACGAAGAATATTGCTGCAGGAGCAAATGAACACAGAACTGTATGAAGAACATTTCTGACTGACAAAAGATTCGAAGGAGTCAAGGGATTTTTCGTACGCATGTTTGCCCGACTGCGTACGTAAATATATGTATATACGTAGTATATCTCTCCATATTTCTATCTAGCTGTAAATCTATATATAACCACCTCTCCCTCTCTGTCTTCCTCTCCCTCTCTCAACACGTGCGTATCAAATTACGTGCTCAGAGGAGCAAGACGCTGTTTGCTGATGGGTGCCTCGCTCTGGCAGGACCTGCAGCGCGGAAGAGATTGCCGCACAAGAAAGTGAGAGGTCGTGAGCCCTAAAAGGCACACGCTGCAGAAAGGTGAACACGAATATAGAAGAGCGATGCACGAATGAGGAAGCGGGACTCTCCCAGAAGGCGGACGGAACGAAATTTTGCCGGCTGAGCTGATGGCGGGAACTTCTCATGCTGTCTCTGCAGCCGGGAGACCACCGTTGCTGCGCAAGATGCCGCCACTTGGCACGCGACAACCATGTGTCGGTTTACCCGTACATACCACAGATGTACACGTGCATCTTTATATTTATATATACGGAAATACGCGTCTGCATGCGTGCGTACACACTTGTACACAAACAGACTCATATATATATGCACATGTGAATATAGCTGGGCGGGCACGCAGTGTGGTTGCTGCTGGCGGAGATGGGGCAAGACGTTGCACGCATATACATCTACGTGCGTCCACATACTTCCACAAAAATTTTTATCTGCTGAGTGACTGCTGATGTGTGAAGCTGCCGGAAGTGCCTGATTCCCAGAGGAAAGCCGGATCCTTTGGGCTGGCAGTTTTTTGGCAGCACCGTTTGATCACCTGCTTGTCTGTGGCAGCTACGTCTTCTACGTACACATGTAGAGATGCCTGTCTGTGTCGAGAGAGAGACGAATACAAGTGAACGAGAAAAGTGGAGGCTGCGGAGAGACTGGCAGTAGTCGGCAAGCGCATAAATCACACCTGTGTTGATAATGCCCACGGAGAGCCGCCTGACGTCTTTACCGAGCTCCGGTCTCCTGAAGAGCTCGGACGGAAACTGTCCGCGTGTTGTTGCCTCCTCAAGCGTCTTGTGCGCAGCTGCGAAGCCTTCAAGGCCGCTCTGCCACTGGCCACTGGGATCGGCCATATTGAGGGTTGCTGTGTTGTATGCTACTAGCAGCATGTCGGCGACATATTTTCTGAAGCTCAGCGCGACGTAGGAAAGAACGCTTGTCAAGCTGCCAGCAAATCGCTCGACGTCACGCCACGCGCCGTCGCACTACGGAACGACAGCCCAGCAACCAAGCAAATGATGCAGCAACAGCAAATTCAGGCAGCGCGGCGCAGCACCAGCAGGGTTTTCAGAAGCCACAGTACTAGCAGCAACATTGACTGACGCAGGCAGGCGCAGAGCACCAGAGGTACCCGCAGCGGGACGATGGTAGCAGAAACGGAGAACGAAGCGGAGATACAGAAGACTCGGGAAACGGGAAAGGAAGCAGTAACTCCAGCATCATAGTTCACCCTTTGCAGTACTATTTCTCGCCTGGTTGTTTTCTTTTTTCCCTTCTCTCTCTCTCCCTATATATATATACATATATATATATGCATAAGCGTACAATTGCACTTGTAGGTTACGCTGAGAGAGGAGACTGCTGCGCCTCCGCTTTAGACGACACATATATATATTGACGATAACGCATATTTCTGCATATTTCAGCAACATGGGGATATCATACGGATAGGAAAACAGGGCACTTGTCCGGTCCGGAAGTGGGCGTGGCTAGAGCTCGAAAGGCTTCTCGTGCACAGCCGAACGGGCACACATAGTGACACAATTATTCACGCGTCCTCAACACGTTACAGGTGTACAGAATATTCAAGTATACATACACATATATATATATGCGTGTATATTCGTGAAGGTGCACGCCTCCTGAGCACGTTGTATGGTAGGTTCATCTTTCTACGTGAAATGTAAAGCACACACAAGTACAGTGGAGTCAGTTTCGCAGCTCGTAGGCTTGCACCTCTTCATCTCTCTAGCAACCTCACTATCGCCTTCTCTTTGTGTAGACGTGTACAAGCGTTTTGTTGCGGCTGACAGCAGCAGGCACACAGCCGCAGACCCCGAATATAAATGAGTGGTCGTTACAGGCTGTAGGCACTGGTGAACAAAGAAAAACAATTGAATAGCAGCAGGTGGACCAGTGGCAGCAGATTCAAAACGAGAGGACGCGCAAGGAGGGGACCAAAGGCAACAGGACAACGCAACAGAAGTAAAGCGGAATGAAGCAGCAGCGGCCGATCAGGAGGAGCAGCTGGGGACGGCGCAGTACCGGACGCTGCGGTCCCCACTCTGCGGGGAAAAGTCGCAGAGCCTGTTGCTCCACAAGCTGCAGCAACTCTCATTACCCGAAGTTCTATCTCCTCTGAGATCGGCGCATCCGTCTGCACAACGCAAACAGTGCACGCACGGCCCAGCAATAGCATCCGCAGAAATACACTTTGGTGTACCTATATATATATATATATGTGTATTCATGTATTTATCTATCTACATGTTTGTGTATATTAACATATATATATATACCCATACACATATCGACAGATACGTGTAAGTAAAAAGACATGTATATATATATATATATACGTATGTGTTCGCACGTGTGAGCGGGCTTGAGAGCACCAGCAGCCTTGGGGGTCAGTTGGAGCATGCACCGCGCAGCTCTTGTTTTCCGTCCTTCTCCTCTCCCACCCATCTGTCTGTTAAGTACGTAATGGCGCGACCGATACCACCAGTGCATGTACGTCTACACATGCAGCTACGAGTGCGTGCGCGCACCTGAACCTGCGTACACGTGGACGAGAGCGCTTACATACACACATGCAGTTGCCTATGCTTGCATGCGTTGTATATATATTTGTACATTACGTACACTTACATATATGCGCAGCGGAGAGATCGGAAGCGGCAGTTTAGCGGTGCTGCTTTTCCCCTTTCATATGACCATATCCCCAACCATTGCCGGGGATACCAGTGCAGGTTTTTTCGCTGCCGTTGCCACCGCTACCTGGAGCTCTCTATCGCCGTTTGTCGTTGTTTCCCCTCTCTCTCCGCTGCTGCCTCATATTCGCTCTCCACTTATGCGCATATCTTTGCCTCCCGCGTCTGCTTCTATACTTCTCTTGGCTCCTGGTCTTCTGGTGCTGGACTGCATTCCGCCCTGTTGCTGGTGCATGTTCACCTCTGCTGCTGCCGCTGCTTCTGGCGCCTCTATCTCCCGAAACTTGTAATTACGTCTCTTCGGTGTATCGTCGCCGTGTCTCTGCAGCACCAGCATCTTCTGCAGCAAAACGTTTCCTGCCTCTGTTCCGTTCGTGCGGCGAGTGCCTCGTCAGCTTTTTGCTGTTGTCGTCACTTCCACTTCTCTGCTGCTATTGCTGCCTCTGCTTCCCTGATCACGTCGATGTTGTCTGTTCGCAGCTGCTGTTGATGCCGCTGCCTTGTCTGGACGCTCCTCTGTGACGTTCTCCTCCTACCTACAGTCGGCGCTCGCTGATTCTACTCTCCTGCTTCTCTTGCTGCTACTTTTCTTCTGCATCCTCCCTATTATTCTTCTTCCTTCCAAGGGATCTTGCTACGGGTGCTCTGCAGCTTCCTATTGCATTTTGTGGACCCTCCTCGCGTTGTATCTCTTCGCTGTTGCTGCGCGTGCTGCTCAAGCCAGGAGCGGTCAGTATCTGCTCCCACTGGATCTGACACTATGTGGTGTCAGGAATACTATCGCTTTACATTCTCCTCCTTCTTCCTCGTCTCCGCATTTCGTCTGCTCTTCGTGCCTGTGCCTCCTTTCTGCTGTTGCAGAGGCCTCTTCATTTTCTTCCCCTCCCTCATCCACTTCTTCTGCTTCGTTTTCTTCTGCCTGTACTGTCTCTCTGCGAAAATGTCGAGCTCTTGGATTTTGTCTTGAAACTCACGTAGCAATCGCGGAGCTCGGGTTTGCGGCTCCCATATTCCGCCTCGATCAGTTGCGCGATACCCAGCGTGAAGTTCGGGAGTCCGGCGCTAATTCCATGTTCCAAGAAGATGGCAGATACTACTGGAGTGGCTTCTTTGAAAGCGTGTATTTCGCCGTGTCTGACGCTCTTCATCTGCCACATGTTCGACAGCAGGAGCAGGCCCTCGCCCTGCAGCACCTGCCGCAATACTGCGCGAGCCGCAGGGTCCTTTCGCACCTTCAGACCTGCGTACACCCAAGTGCATGAAGAGGTACCCGGGTTTCTTTTTCACAGCTGCGCAGGATGTGTGTCTAGCATGCGTGCACACACGCTTGTGGAATTGAACGTGGAAAGAGTCCTGTACTTCCCGTCTTCGATGTCTGCACGACCCTACAAATGCACACGTTGTGGACCTGTGGAGGCAGAAGTGTACGTGTGTCGGCGGACGTGCATGTCGTGGTACACCTAATTAAAAGGTGTACTTGTGTGTGTCTCTCTGTCTTGTGTATATGTGTGGACAAACATAAGTATACGTACTTGCGTATGAGTACATGTATATATCTCTGTATACCAAACACAGATCAACTTTCACGTAGGTGCATACATGTGTGGCCGAGATCAGCAGACTGGTTGTCGACGCGCAGTGGGACGGCACCTCGCAAGCGAGATGAGGAGAGAAAATAGTATGCATAGATGGAAACAAGGCACCCAGACGCGCACAAGCATGTGCATTCGTACACATGCATGCTGTTTTTCGTGACGGTATTAAAGGAGAGCTGGATAGGTCGTGCGTACAAACGGAGGGAAGACGTAGGACGAAGGTGCAGGTGGAAATAGGTGTGCGGGAATTTGAGTGATGAACAGTTCGACAGAGGCAGACGTTGGGGTCGGTGGAAAGGTCGACGAAGCAGGGAAGGCGCTGCGACATCAACTGGCAGGGACGTGTCTCTACAGAGCTACACTGACGGGCAGGTGTACAAGGGGGAAGAAAGGCAACTACTTGAGACTACAGATTGAGAGACAGGATTATATGGAAATGTCAATATGCACACACGCAGGGTTACAAATCCAGTACGTACACCTTGTTATCACACATGTGTACGCATATCTCCACCTGCATGTAGCTTGTGACAAAATACGCTCCTTCCCAGTTTGCCCTCGTCAAATCAACTCGATACAGCATTGTACTCTTGCGGAATAATCTCTAAAGCTGTCCGCATTCACCGGCGTCTCTTGCGCATTTTCCCTTACAAAAGTTTTGTCGTGACTACACACAGAAGAATATATATATATATGTATATAAACATATACATGTATATGTGTGTAGGCGGTTGGATTTGTGAGGTTACAGCGGCTGCGTGTGGAGAGACTTATGGTGCATGCCCGTAAATGCGTCTTCTGGGGGCAGCACGCAGCACACGCGCGCTTACGCTGTCGAAGTGTTTTTCCCCAGGGAACACATCCCAATATTTACAAATGTATTTTGAGCGATCAATCTCTTGACGTAAATTTCCTCCAAGAGAGTGCGCCAGCAACTGGGGGCGCGTAACTATATATATATATACACGCTCCTGTATATTGATAACTAGAGAAGGTTCACGCGTATGTTGAATTTTCTGAGCAGACGTGGCGCGAGGGTGGAAAAGACTGGCCTGCTCCTTCGTTCACGCGTACCTGTGAAGGGTGTGTGAAGTGCATCGACGAAACAACATGCCAGCGCTTCTGTGTGAATGTCTGTATGTAAGCTTTTTGTAATAAGAGAAGCAGAAGAGGTACCCTGTTGACTCTAGATGCACTGTCTAAAGCAATGCAGACCTGCACCTTCGTGTCCACGTGCTTTTCTGTTATCGTTGTTGCCGGTGCTCCCTCGTAACGCTTTTTACTTCTTCTTCTGCGCTACCTTGCGGCTCCTTTTCGTCGACTTCTTTTTGGTCTGTCTTCAAGCAGCTAGGTGGCACGTATGCGTTTGTATCTCTTTGTGGAGTCTGCGGTATCCGTACACTATCCTCAGTGTTATGGCGGAAAATATGCGTATGTCTCTCCTTCGTTGCTCTCACCGCCATGCTCTGCCTCCTTCTCTCTCTGGCGTTGGCTCTGTAGCCGCACCACATGCTGTTCCCCCCCCCCTTCACGGGAGCGCCCGTCTTACCGTGAATTTTACCGAGGAGCTGGCGGTACCCCTTCAAGAGGCCGCGTTTGGCTGCACGCACAAGATCCGCGAAGAGCTCGTCGACGCGGGTGACGCAGATGATGCCCAGGGCAATGCTGGCTATGTTTGTGAGCGCCGCCACGGGCCCGAAGAAAAACGTTGTATACGCGGTAATCATTGACTTAATGAAGGCGCCCACGAGGCCTCCAGGCAGCACCAGGTGCCCGAGGCCTATGTAGCGCACTGCTGACTGCACCGCACTGAGGCACGACTCGGAAACGTGAAGTTCTCCAGCAATCGCTCGGTCCAGCGAAGGCCCAACGTAAGCCTGGTACACGCGGCGGCTCACTGTCACCAGTCCGAGCACCCCACGTAGACGCAGCAGGTCGAAGAAGCTCCAGTAACCCGCAGCTGCACCGCAGTTTCGCGGAACATGAGGAGAAATGACCCTGTTCTGACCTTCACACTTGTAGCGCCGTGGACACACAGATGCATATTTGATATGTTTGTACGTATGTACATACACATATACACGTGTATGGACTTTTAACTGCACATGCATGTTTAAGGGCACGGGTGTACATGCAGGTGGGCGCGGAGCGCCAGCAAAGAGTGAAAAAGGTGCGGAGCCTTGTCACCTGGGTAGTCATGTGCGTACATGTGTACACATTTGCGCAGGTAATCTATACATGTCTGTGAACGTGTAGGTACAGCGGCGAGGTGGAGGCTCGTGGGAAACATTGTTTAAACGCGTCTGTCATATTCGTTTTATACCCGTCACCTGGCTCTCAATACCTTGGTGACGCAGAACGGAGGGCTAAAGTTCAGCGTTTCCATCTGCAGACGAGGCAGTAGTCCGTGCATCTTGGGTTAAAAGCGTCTTTTCATATATATGTGTCCCCCACGCTTAGAGCTACACGTGTGCCCGCAAAAATTGCAACGACCCAATTGTGTACGTCGCCGCGTATCTGTGGACTCGAACGTGACTCAACAGGTGTGAACGTCTGTGTCTCCACGGATACACATGCAGCTACACATAGGTGGACGCATATGTGCATATGCATCTATGTATGTGGTATGTGCACATATGTAGAATGACGTGGGTAGACACTCGTACGTGTGTGAGGGTTACGCAAGCAGATAGAAGAGGGGAAGACGACGTTTCAGACAGTGGCGAAAAACGGCTGCGAGTGCTGCGATCTGTGAGGCCGAAGAGGCCGCTGAGAGCTCAAGCTGGTGCAAGACTGCAGAAAGCGGCATGAAGAGGTGCACGAGATTACTACTTACAGGCGCAGCTACAGACGAAGACGAGTGACAGGTGTGCCTGGGGCGCTAGACAGTGAAGGCGACGTCTGCACACTCATATGTGGGGGTGGGGCAAACGCTGCTTCGGCATGCTGTGATGTACATTTCGCTCAAGTGCAGTCTTCACAGGTTCGCTGGTTCTACAAAATATTATTGTCTTCCCCCTTTGTCTCTCCCTCGCTTCGTGCCTTTTTCTCTTTCTCGCTCTCTGTGTATCGAAGTGTACGTCGCTCTGTACCTCGTCGGACAAGCAGTCGGGCAACCACAGGGACGCTAAACGAGAATCTTAGACACTCCCTGTGAGGACCGCTCAAGGTTTTGAGTGGACCTGTGCCGCGCTGGTTCTAACAAGTTCTACACATTGAGGGTCTTGTGCAGACATTCCTGCCTTTCTATACATATATATATATATATATATTTCTACAAGATGACTAGATACCGACAATATTTCTTCGCAGCCGACAAACATTCACACACACACACACAGACGGAAGCACAAATGTGGAAACGTGAAGGAGGTGCGTTGTATGTGTAAACACGTATTTCTCGGTACGTTTTAGGGCGCTCACTTCTGTTGCTACGTATGCTATCGATGAGGTGGAGGCTGGACAGCACAAGGTAGGGATTGTTTTGTGGTACGGTGGCGCGAATGTCGAGCGCGCTACGCATCACCCGCAGGACTCTGAAGAGTTCCTTGCCTCTGTCCTTCGCCTCTGTAGGCTCTGAAGTCGCAGCGGAGGCACCCCACAGATACACACTCCCACGTGTGCAGCGACAGTTGTACATATTTGTGCCTACGCCTATACAGATATATGCACGCGCGTGCCACAACATACTCGTGCATACTTCTACTTGTATTTCCGCACAGAGGTATTGTAGACGCGCAGCTACAAACATATGCTCGCATATGTATGTCTATGTCTGTACACAGAGGGATGCACACTCCAGACAAAAGGATCTACTGTTGTACGGCTTTCTGGGCGCAGATGCTTAGAAACGCTGACTCTGCCTTCTTCGCTGTAAGAAGGGAAAGCACTCAACGCTGACTTAGCAGCTGCCGCACTCCCCTTCCCCGCCCACTCGTAACTTATATCTCGCGTAAAAACGCACACCTGTATGCCGTGGTAGTGCGCCACACAATTGTGTATTCACGTGTATACTTTGACGTGTACTCACCCACGTGCCTAAACTTCGTCCACCATTCGATGCCGGTGAGAGACTTTCAAAATCAGTTAGACTTCCTCCATATATGTGATCAGAGATACACATGTGTAGGTGTAGCCGTGCCTACTTGTATACGTCTGTTTACCCCTCCCTCCCTCTACATATATGCGTATATATGTGTGCAGTTATATGCATTATCCGTACGCGGTTACACTTATAGATACTTAAATATGCAGATACACTTAATATACTAATATACATGTATATATGGATGGAAACCACTATGCTTAGAAAAAACTCCAGAGAGTCCGACCTATGTACAGACTACCTGCACACCTCTTTCTATACACGTAGCTTAGTGTGCATATATGTAGGTATACGTGTCGGTGGGTAGGCGCGTAGCGCTCGTACAGAGAGTTGTATTAATACGAACACATTCGCATGTGTGTGGGTAATCGTATGCGTTCACCGGCGGGCACGAAGGTACGAATGCATAGGCACTTGTAAAGCGACAAACTGAAAGGACTGTTTGGTACTGTCCTTCGCCGTGTGCCATAGAAAAAAGCAGTGGGCCTACGGCTCATGTGAACTGTGAATGCGGATCGATAGAGCGTTACTTACACGTGGATCGATGTGGACGGGGCTACGCCGAGAGCCAGGCTTCTGATGGCTCCTGCTGCTGCAGGCGCCTTTCTGTTGCACAACTATCTTTACCAGTCCAACAGCTAGTAATCCTAACGCATTACACGTTCACATGCGTGTATATCTACCGGAAGGCGTACGGATGTATGTAACTGCATGTGTACGTGCCTCCGCGTATGTCGCGGATGCACGGGTCTATCCTTTTGGTAGGTCGTAAGCTGTTGGCTTGTAAATTTTTGTGAAGAAGGACGCATACGTACGGACACATAGATGTACACTCACATGCATACGCGTACGTGGGTCAACGTACGAACGAGTGTTCCCATGTATATATTTACACATATATACATATATATATATATATACATGTGTACATGTGTGTGTAATCGCACGTGTAGATGGCTTGGTTAGGAAAATGCAGGCAAGGTAGTCTGCATTATTGACCTGCGTGTGTACCCATAGACGCCATAGACGCGTATATACACGTGTGCATATACGTAGGTGCAAGTCCCGTTGTTCAGCTTAAAACACCATAACCGTATACACATGTTACAATGTACACGCATAAAGATATATATATATATATATATACGTTTCACATCCAGGGAAAGACAGGTGTACTCATACGCAAGTGCAGAAGTGAAGCCACTAACATGTGTAGCAATTCGTACGCGTTCTCGCTGCTGTGTAGCGAAGATGCCAACGTGAAGGGTTTTTCAGAATCTCTACGTGTCGGCCATTTCAAGCTGCACCTAACTGCAACGCAACAGCCTTTGAGAATCTTCAGCTCTCTAACAATCTCCCCCAGTTCCTCTTCTTCACAGAGATATATTTGTGTAAGTTTTCCTTCCATACATCTTCACATAGTCACTAAAAAGAGTAAGCGGCAGATTCCGCATAGCGCAGTACGCCCTTCAGTAACAAGCAAGGCAGAGCCACCAAATGGTGCCACCAGGCCCCGTATCCGTGCGTCTATATGATTGTCTCTCCGATACATATGTGCGATCGTTCACCCGCACATGTTATTGCTGAAACTCTCGCATATGATGATCTTTATATCCCTCCTGTGTGCACCTTCCCACATGCCATACATACACACGTGTTCTCACAGAACCTTTAGCACATGTGTATCCCGGTATGCCTCCTCTATGCGCCTGCCCAAAGGCCCACACATAACATTGCATATATATATATATATGCCGATACGAGTTTACGCATGCGTTCATACACGGGCGCGCGTATAACGTGTTTGCGCTCAAGTGTACCAGTAATTTATACACACATTACCACCTATCTTCTTGTATGCATACGTACAGTTTTACATATGTCTGCAACCGTGTACTACAGCTACATGCTTGTGTGTGCCTTTTTGTCCATGCAGAGACTTCTCATTATATACGGGGGCATTTTTAGATACATATCTTTACGCATACAAACATGAGAGATTCGCGAACGTAGTGCACGTACGCATGCACGTGCACGTAGATGTGACTTCAGCTTACTTTCTTTTTGAATGAGAGAGCTAAGGCGCTTGATGAGGCGCCGTTTCTCGGAGACGCTCGTCGTCAGCGCCGCCATCAGCGGGTTTGTGTGACAGATGGAAGTGATGTACGTGTGCGAAAGAATATATTTTGATGCTACAGGAAGAAACAGGGCAGACGCACACACACACACGCACACACACACACACACACACACACACACACACACACACGTGTGTTCATCTCATATTTCCAGATACGCAGATATGCTTGAGGGTATGAATCCGGATAGCTCTGTGTGTGTAGGTTTATGTACGGCAGGTACACGCATACGAATGAAGATGTTCATGTAAGTGTGCACTTGCGTCTCTTTGGTAAGGAAACACGCGCACCCAGAAATATCCGCACCCACATGTAGATGCCGCTACGCCAATATACAACTATGTACAGAAGTGTAACCGCAGACCCATACCACTACAAATGGGACTTAGCCTTAGCTGCTCACGCAACATTTACCTGCACGGGAATGCTCATGTGTACGTCCATGCTGTTTCATACGCAAGACGCATGACGCTGAACCGCACACGTCCTCTTCATTTGTGGTGCTGCGCACGACTTCTTCGTCAGGAGAAAGTCTAGTCGTCGGTATATACACCCTAGTACTCTACAGCTTGCAACGCGCGTTTCCAACCTGGTAGACTATACACTGCGGAGAGAAACATGAGGGTCGTTTGCACCGCAGAATGACAAACTTGAGTGCTCCACAGTGTCGTGGGTGTATGTAATGTTTGACGAGTCTAGGGATACACGTATATATACGAAAGAAGAAGAGAGCTTAGCAGACTGAACAGGGAGATTCTGAAGAAGTGGGGTACACTTGCAGGCGCGCAGCGCCTGCTGGTCGTGACCTGCGGAAGGGGCACTTTCTAAGGAGGGACGCATGTGTGGTGTGTGCGCGTGCTATGAAAGGCCGTAGACCGTGGTGGCAGTCGTAGTGGGGTCAGATTGAACATGGACTTTGTTTCCGCAATCTGAAGGCCAGAAGGTTGCTTCGTAGACAGTGGAAAACCCCGAAGTGTCTTCACAACACGCCCAGACTGAATGCGAATGCCTACGAGTACTCTGCGATATGCAACGCGTACGTGCCACAAAGTGAATACTTGGTTTTGCTGTACGATAAGGGAACGCTTACTCTAAAATGGACCAGTAGATCCAGATTCAATCCTACACAATACCCGCAAAAATATTCTATGCACTCTGTGACTTACAAGCAAGACACGAAAAACTCTTTGGTCTGCTTCCCTTTCTGATATTGTCTTCAAGCGGAACACCATACTCGAAGATAGCATACTGTGAGATCGATATGGTCAGGGGCGCCAGCACATGTATGGAATATTTGCACACGACTACGGCTCTAGCGCCGTCTACGATTCACCACACATATACGTGTGTACACATATATATATGTGTAACAGTATGTACGTCCACATACACGAGCCTTAACGGATGTGCTATTTTATTTTGAGGCCCCTCTTCATATATCTGTATCTCATTTGATACCGGATGTACAAGAGTGTATTTGCATCGGACAGTATACTGACATCAAATATTTCACCCGTGACACTGTGGCACCTATCTAAGCAGTTTCTTTTTCTAGAGACGCGGTCACTTCTTCTGCAACCTCACACGAACATAAGCGCACCATAGAACAATTTGCTAATGTATGGGGCAACCTCTACCGCTATCTGCATTCGCGTATATTTTCTTCCGTCTATGCGATGGTTGCACGCCTCTCTACACCAGAGGGAAACTAGTCATAGCTACACCTCTCGTCTACCCTGTCCACGCTACTCCTTATGGCGCCTGTGTTGCTGCTACTGTTGCTCCTGCTGTCGGGGCTACTACGTCCCTGAATTCTTACCCGTAGATTCTGCTGCTGTTGGTTTTGGTGGACGTTGTAGTTCCTGCAATGTCATTCCTACTGCAGCTGCTTTGACTCACTCTCTTGCTCGATCTCATGACTGCATCGTTGTTTGAGTTGTTCCTGTCGCGGTATTGCCTGTGTCACTGATATTTTGTTGCGTTGATGTTGACGCCACTGCTGTCGCTCGCGCTCTTTCGGCTGCTTCCGTCGCTGGTGCCACTGCTGCTGCTGCTACAGGTATGCTGCTGCCGTTGGCGTAGGCCTGCCCTCGCTGCTCCTGCTTATTCCTGTTGTTAGAAAGGTGGACTGCTGCTTTTTCAATTGTAACGTTGCTGCTGCTGTCGCTAGTGCTGCTCACCGTGTCGCTTGTGGAACTGCGTTGCAGTCTCTCCACAGCTCTTTTTCGAAACGAAGCCGGTCACAGTGCCTTCCCCTTTATTGTGGGGAGCCTAGTTGCTTACCATTTTTCAGGCCGTGGCCGACGTAGGCTTTGACATTTGTCAAGAAGAACTTTTTGTTTTTCCGTCTGAGTCTCCAGACCCTTGCTGTCAGAGTTAGTGCCATCCGCCCTCCCGCTCCCGCGACACTCGCACCAATGCCTGCAATAAACATTATGAGAGGATCGCAGGTCTCGTCTACTCAGTACATGTATACGTCCATATCCAGGCCCAGTAAGCAGGCATATCTACTTTTGAATATGTGTGTGTGTGTACATGTAGAGAGACACGATAGCCAAGAAGACAATTTTTTGCATGTGCTTGTGCACCTTTGTATACAACGACGAGATTTGCACACCAGATTCGTGTGTACAGGATGCACACATTCACGTACAGACCTGTATTGTCCATAAACGTATATGTAAAGTATATAGTTATATAAGCGCATTTATGTGTGGATGTGTGCATTCACATGATTCAGAGAGGAGCGCCGCCCTGGCTACAAAGTTTTCACGGCCCGAACAACTCTCCAAAAACGTCCAAATCGACTGACTTGTCTCAATCCACACATGCACTTCCACAGGGTTGCCTGTCGACAGACGCGTGTGGTATCTACCTTTCTGTATGTGTGTGCAAGTTGACACGTACGAAAAGATAATTAGTTCTCTTTTAATTCATGCTAACGGAGACAGAAACAGATACACAAGTTTTTGTAATGAAGTCTTCTGCATGCTGCATCATCGTCCGCGCGACCTCTTCACTTCCAGTGGGTTTCACTCTCATGCGCAGGACACGTCAATCCCGTCCGCTGGCTGTTACACATCCTGCACACACATGCATAATTATCGCCTTCACCGCGTATGTATACGTAGCTACTAAAGCCTTCCGTTCGCACAGTGACAGCTATTGGTGCACGATTTTTTGAACGAAATATCTATCTATGGATAAACTCAAGTATACTCAGGCAGATGGCATATTATTCGAATGGACACAACCAGTTCAGGCGCCACACGTGTATGCTACCCTGTCCACACACATGCAAGTATCGCAGTCCTCGACAGGATACGCGTCACGTCGATCCCATTATCTACACCCACACGGAGCCACATACACACACACACATGTATGTATTTTTGTTAGTATACAAGTGTATACGTATGGATAGCGAGACACCCGGACAGGCGTCAAAGCTGCTTACGGCCCAGTACGCTGCTCTTCTGCAGGTTTGCAAAAGGTACAAGTTCTCTACCAGTTTGCTCCCTTTCCTCTTCTTGTATTGCTGCTGCTCCGCCTGCTGGGATCAAGCTTTTATCCGCAGGTGACGGCGTGTACGCTACTGTTAGAGGAGAAGCGTCGGAAGCGAGCGACGGACGGAAGAAAGAGGAAGGAACGAAGGCACGTTGGAAGGGAGAAACGACAGGGGACGCCGCAGCGGTTGTAGCCAAGCCGAGAAAAGCCGCTTGGGTTCCTGTTGAAATGTCTTCTCCCGGGACGGTTGGTTGAACATACTCGTCCCACCCAGACCGATAATAAGTTGCTAGAGGCATCCATCCTTGTCCTGTCGCTGTTTCTACCTCTGCTGCCTGCAGCGTTCTTCTGAAGCCGATGCTTCTCTCCTCTGCGGCTAGGGCTGCAGGCCAATCCCCTCTTACAGGATTTGCTGCTTCTGCTCCCGTCACTTTCATTCCTGCTGCCTCACCTTCTTTTGAGGGCACCTCCGGCACACCAGTTGCCGCCGCGGAGCAGACTCCTCCAGCACACCTGAGGCTAAGGAAACCCTCCGATCTCGAAACGAGTATTCCTGCAGGCGTGACGTTCTGCACCGCAGATACAAGTTCTGCCGCTACGGCTTTTCTCACGCCTGCTTGTGCTGCTGCTGCCCCTGCTGCCGTTTTTTCGGCCGTTGACCTAATTTTTACAGCCGAACTACGCATACGAGACGGCTCTCCCCCTGCAAAACACGACCTCTCTTTGTCCGCTGTTAGGGCAACAGCGCCTGCCTCTGGTTCGCCGATTAGAAAGCTTACCAGCAGCAGCATTGAAAGGAGAATCTCAAGGAGCCGCTGCGTAACAGACCTTTGCCTCCGCTTTCTTGCAGACAGTACGCTATTTGGTGAACTTCTCATGTTGGCCCGGTTGCGCGCTCCCGGTGCATACAATGCTGTTCGGCAGACAAAGAATCTTTGGGCCAAAGGCAGCAGGAATGAAAAACAACGTGCCCCTCTGCTGTTGCCGCCCGAAAGAGAGGAATGTATCCTTAGCGTTCCGCGGAGCAGCTGATTCCAGAAGCCGAGATATGCTGGCGTGTCTGGACCCATGTTTCCCTGTACCTGAGAGAATTCTAGAGGGGTGCTCTACAATAGAAGACAGACGGTTACCACGGTTGCGGATGTGTCGAACAATCCTTTTGAAAATGTGAAAAGGATGACCGGGAAGCGCGGTGGTTTGGACAGTGTGTAGGTCTCTGCTGGCGATGAAATCAGAAGTTCCACAGACACACGTACGAACACATATGCGCAGCTGCACACGTACACACGTGAGAGATTCGGTGGTGCGTCCCTAGGTATATGTACGTGTGTATCTGCTTTCTATGAAAGTAGTGAATACCCATATAGCTTCATTGATACGGGTTCAAAAAAGGGTCTGCTGGTATAAAGGCACACGTTGATGACACACGTAGGTAGAGAGTTGAAATGTATACGAAAATAAATGTACCAGTTCAGGTACGATAAGGGTTCGAGACTATATACTTCTCTCGATTTATATTCACTTGCAGAGTAGGCCACTAATCGAGGCATGCACAGTGATTCACACTACAGTTGTAAATGTGTTTGCGAACGACGTACACGTTGCCATCAGAGCATCCGAATGTGATTAGATACGCATGCACATGCACGTGCAGACAGAGGAAATCCAAATATGCACCTGAGGCCCGTTGCAGAAGGGCCACTTGCACGACAGCATCTACGATGCTGGAGTCTGGTGACGAGTTCCATTTCCCACTGCGTGCATGATTGTATCCGTAGAAGGCAGGCGCAGCCAGACGTGTACGACTATCGTCGTCCCATACACAATGTGAGTAGACTTCTGCAGATCCTAATTTACATGAGGTGACTCATACTCAGTAGCCGATGATATTTTCTGTGGGTCCCGAGAGTCGCCGAATGTAACCCTCTAGCAGCCGGTGCTTTCACTTGCCGCCTGCTGTAGAATTTGTTGTCTCTCACGTTTCGGCTGGGCGAAACAGAGATGCGGCTGTGCAATGAGCTGGTAATAGCAAACCAGGTCTACACGGAACACGGAGCATTGAGGCTCGTATGTACCACACGTGGGCTTGTATACTGGACGACGAATTCATATGTGTGCGCGTCCATATTCAAGGAAGAACGCGGAAGTAAATGTTCATCCACGTGAGAGGAAAAACACGTACCTTGAGCGCGTAAAACACACATACACGTCGCTGCAGTAGCAAGAAGACGAACTCAGGCTCCCGTGTATACATGTTCAGATATATATATATATAAGTATAGTCGTGGAAAGTACATATCTCTTGTAGAGGCGCAATCATATACAGAATACACAAATCTTGCAGGACGGCTAACTGCTTGGCCGTATGTATAGTGTTAGAGTATATGTGTAGGCACACCAACTGTAGACCTTGCATGGGTGCGGTAGGTAGAAATCTTGAACAGACCTGCTTACACGCAACACTTAATTCGCCTTCAGAAATCAAGAATACAGGGCGGCTCGTAGGGCTTCTGCGCGCCTGCGCGCAGGCAGAATTAACCTGCGGAGTTGCCTCCGGCGGCGTGGACGAATATCAATGGTCTTTTAGAGTACGAGCCACGGCATTACTGCAGTGTGTGTGCACACGCACGTACAGGGCGGCGAGGGGCACGTAGTTACTCAAAAAAGAGTCCACAAAGCATATATCTCCAGGGCGCTGGAAAAATATATACAAGGACTTAACGTACACGTGTTTAACCTCCAGAAACGCATAGCATCCCTCAGATACGCAGACACATGTAGACATTTGTATTGAACGACCCCCGTCTGTGGCACACACATTTACGTTTGTAGTTGTGAGCGCACATCCGTACAGAATTTAAAACGAATTGGCAGATACAAAGCCGTCAGTGAGGATGAAATACCGTCTTCAAGCGAACAGGTTCCGGCTGCGCGATATTAATCACGCTATACACACAGCGGATGTGGTGCTTGTGTGTCACTGACAGACGCGTGTATCAAGAGAGAATGAAACTGCGGTGGTTATACCTAAGAGTATACAGAAATGTGTATGCACTGTAGTTGACTTGTGTACCGGCTAATTGAATGCGAGGGGAATATGCGCCGGCAGGGACCCCCACTTTAGTGTTTCTGAGAGTGTTGCTATACGCGGGACGTAGTATAGGCTTGACTGCGTACCCATCGTTAACTGCAGCCACCGTTGTTGAGCGGTGTCTCCATTGCTGCAGCTGAATTTGCTCGCAGACGACAACCTGGAAAAAGGTGAAATGCCCTCCGCACGGCGATACTGACGCCTCTCTCGATGAAGATACAGTCAGTAGAAGTCACATGAGACAGGGAACACATGGCAGAAGCGGCGGCAGCAAGCTGCCGTTCTGTGGGCAGAGGAGTTGTGGGTGTCCTCTGCAAATACACATCTGAATATCTCTGGAAATAGAAGTACGTGTGATCTCTCAGCGCACATAGAGGTAAAAGACAACGACCACAGGCAAGACGACAGAAAAAACGTACGAGCAGCTATAGAGCATCGCAGCACCTGGGTTGGTACACAGGTGCTGTGCAACACTTCGCTTCTCTATTGTAATTATACTCCGCCCATCTATATACACATTCGTATACACTAATACTCAGGTGCACCCGTACGCACGTGTGAATGCGTTCACGCACGCGTACACAGTTATACATATATTCATTTCTACCTTAAAAAATATGCACAGGTGGTAGCGTGTATGTACGCGTGTGTTTATCTGGGTACAGGTGGAAATAGCTGATACGCCTGTCAGGACCTCTAAGATGATTCTCCTCAAGAAGTCTCCGAGTACAGCTGTACAGGGACAGGAAGGTAGCAATGCAGTAGTGCCGACAACGAGGGAACTTTGCCTCTTCCCTGCGGTAACGCTAAATTTCGCATTCTTGTTGACACACACGGACAAACGAGAGCTGCTTATCAGTGGCAAAACAGCTGGCTGATAAGTTATATTCCTGCAGGATTCAGCAAGTTAAAAGCGCGAAGCTCTACAGCTAGGCTTATCTTACATAGAAAGATCAAGAGGTGCGGGCGCGTGGAGTCTGCTCATTGTCAGCTACTCTTCAGTTACGTGCGAACCATCGCCAGGCGGTACCAACATAGTCGTATGTACGCTTACCAGCGTGTGAATTATACACGATGTACACACATATTTGAGGACATACGTGTACATAAATATATGATGCGTTGTACAACTTTCTTTTTAACCGTGTCAACCAGCATACACCGGTGAAAGTAAGGCTTGCGTGATATGGGTCTATAAGGTTGCCACGTGCCTATGTCAGAGTAGAAACCGTGCTCCTTTTTTTGAGCCTTCACAGTAAAAAGAAGGACTGCGCTAAGAAGTAGTCAATAGAGGCAGTTATCAGACATCCTATCAGAGGTGCATATATGTAGACGCGTGTACACTGTCGTTTGTGCACACGTCTAAATGCGGATCTACTCGACAAGCATAGCTCGCTGGTTGTGCTGTCAGCCTCTCTATGACATCTTCCTGCTTGCCTCTTCCGGATACTTCTTTCCACTTGCAGTCTCCACAATGGATGACACGAATCAAACGAACAAGTTTTTTCCGCATATACACCATTATAGTTATACTACTAAAGCTCGAAAGTCATGATCAGGCACACAGTCGAATATTCAGTTTCGAGCCAACATTTTTCTTCGAAGTATGCCATTTCTTGCTGTCCGTGTCATCCTCTTATTTGACAGCCGTACGTAAACGACTCAGCCTCGCAGATCGCCGGTCTAGTCAACTTCCGATGCACAGAGATGCGCGCCTCAGGAGATGCAAGTACACTAAGACCAAAAAGTGCACATTGCCCATGTGCATACTTAACACCCTAAGGGCTGCAGCAGCTGCAGACGAAATCTGAGAATGGTATGTATTCAGTCATGAAGTCGTTATAAATTGAGTGTATTCTGCGTAGCAGAAGGGTGAAGGAAGACACGCTGCGGAGTGACCGTGGCATCTCCGTAGATACTGTCCGATAGCGTACCAGCAGCTCCACACGCGATACACACAGAGCAATGGAGAGCAGCAAGTAGCAACTGCAGCTGTGGAACAGTACCAGGAGGAGCTAGTATTGCACCGGGATTATCCGCAGCAGTCGAGTCCTTTGTCTTTTTGTCGGCGCTTCCCGAACCGTCCCCTCCGCCTTGGATGCGGCCTCTAAAGTCTGCGCCGCGACCGCGCGGGTCTTAGCAACACCAGCAGCAGCAGCCGCAGCAGCCGCACCAGCCGCAGGGTCAGCAACAGTCGCACGTGTGGCGGAAACACGTTGACCAACGATTGAAGCGACGGCATCCGAAACCACACGGACCAGCACGACGGGCGGCAGCGACGTCAGTTTTACAGCAGCAGCACCAGCAGATAGAAAAACCGTTGTGATACTTCTGCTCTTTTGCCTTCCGAAGGCGATAGCCAACGTCTCAAACGGGAACGCGTTTCCACTTTTCGTTGATCTTTCTAGACAGCTCGGCTACTTTCTTTCGACGTGTCTACCATCTCGACTGCCCCTTCTGTTACTGGCAGCTTTACTGCTGCTGTCGCTGATGATTCAGCTGCTCATATCCACCAGATATTGCTCTGACAACTGCGCCCACGCAAACTGACGCCGTTGCAGACCATACGGATACTAAAGTAGCCGACAGCGTTGCTGCCAGGGACGTATCTCCCGCTGTCAACGCCCGCTGGCGGTTCGTAGTGCGGATACGCGCACATGGCTACGCGCAGTGCATCGAAGAACCACTAAGAAGAATACTGGACAAAACCTCTTGCGTGCTCAGCTTACACACAGGAAGATAACAGAGATTTCAGGACTTTCGTTAGATAGTAAAATACGACGGAATGTGTATCTGACTGCATACACAGCCGCGTGTGTACGTCCAGACCACTCTGCTGTGTAAACGCACAGTAGGTACTCGTTAGCATGGCGCAGTCCGCGCCAAAAGTTTGTCACATATTATGTAGACTCCACCAACTACGTACGTGAGTACTGCTAAGTAGACGTACGTGCATTTCTACGTGGTTTACACAGTCCCTACTCTATTTGCACATCTCCACGCTTAGTGGAGCTGGGAATCGCCACGCTCGCTGACAGCATCCTCACCTCAGTAGCTGCAGAATGTTAATCCTGAGACAAACGTGAACAGCTTTTCTTACCCTAAACGGCCATATATGCTCACTTCAACGTCAAAATGTTTTAACAGGGTATTTGGTAAACGTGCCGACTGGGAGATGCTTTTAGATGAAGTCAAACAGCATAAAAGAGACAGACAGTAGCGAATGCCTTGTTTTTGGTCTCTTGAGAAGAAGACGAAGTGTTCACCCCAGGTACAGCATGTAGAGAGGCTTGCGTGTGCGGAAACACGTGTCTATACAGCCACGTGTATGTAAGTAAACATTTTAATACGAACGCATGCATATGGTTACATATATAAATACATACAGATAGACACATAGGTAGATACGTATTTCTGTATATATATATATATATTTGTGCATATTGCAATTGAGCAGCCAAAGTATGAGTTTCACTATTCAGCTTGAGAAGCGACTGTACTCCTCACACCCTGCGAGCTAAAAGTAATTCACCCACTTACCAGCACTTGACGTATGAAGCGTTATTGAAAACGAGAAAGAAAACATGTGGCTTGTGCATCTAATGGAGAAAAATACATTCCACAGTAGTACTACAGGTCCCTAAAATTAATTCTCGTTAGTTCGTTTTAGTCGAAATCCGGTTTTTTACCACCTTCGAGCAGTTCAGACTGTCAGTTCTCGCCATCCTGATGGAACGCTCTTCGGGAAGCACGGTCACAATGCCGCCTGGTAATCCAGGCGCAATGTATTAACCGTTGCATCTGCCACGTAAGACGACATGAGAAGATACTGCAAGAAACTATAATTTTCTACATTTAGCCTACGACTGTGCGTGTACTGCTGTGAAGTATATATACAGATACTTATGTGGATCTGTTCCTGTATATGTAAACGTAGATACCACTATCGAAGCCTCTTCGCGGCTTGCGCGGTGTCTGTCTTGATATAGACAATATGAAGACGTTTGCATTGTCACTATGTATCTCCTCCACAGGTATACCTGAATTATATATATACCTATATAAATACATACATATATATACGAAAATAACCGAGGGATTGGTAGAAGCCCGTATATAAGGAAAGTGTACAATGCGCCCTTACACCTGCCTGTATGCGGGGTGTGCACTGGTCCTCGGTCTTCATTCTACTTTCCGCACATCCTGCAAAGGTGTATACCAGACATTCTGTCGACCGCCACTAGCTGGCTATAAATTCAGACAGAATATAGTTGCAGCCGACAAACTCAACTAGAATAAATTGTAAACTTTTGGGAAAATCCCACATGTGGTCGTTAGTCTTGCTGCACATGCACACAGCGAATTCGTAGCGTCTGAAACTGTATACGTGCTTAGAGGTATCCAATACGTATAACTCGACCACTTCTCGTTGGTTGAATGTGGCTGGCTGCGTGTCGTTACAGGCTTCTGAAAGATTGAAGTAACAAGAGAGGATTGATTTGCTCGGATGCGTTCAGGAGATTTAACTTTTCATGTACGGTCTATGCGTATTCTGTGTTTGGGAATTCCAAGTGTCTGGGTTCTCCTGTGTGTCCGAACACTCCGCGGCTATCACTTCCACTTTCTTATAGAAATTTCTTTCAACCGGGTGCGACAGCTTTGTGAGATGTAACCTTGGGCATCATTCTCCCTTTCTTAGAGAAAATTTTTTCAACTGGGTGCGACAGCTTCGTAGGTTCGCACATGAAACGTTGTTGTTACTGATGGGAAGCTCTTTTTTTTTCGTACACGTTTTTCTGCCATACGCTTTGTGAGGTAGAACCGGTGAACGGGTGAAGGAGTACACAAGGCCGTGCGGTCGCTTCAGTAGGAATGCGCCGTTCGTGTGAACGTGTTCAGGCGGATGAATATACCCAAGTGTAAATAAACTTGTGAACTGCTGTGTACCTTGGCGGGTTTGCCTACATCGTTTGAATCCCACTGCAGCGTTTTGAGTTTATGTGTACATATGAATGCGTACATATGTAAGGAAGTGTGTGTGCTTCCGTATGTGTCCGGCAACATTGACACGAAGTGCACCTCGGAACTAGTATGTGCATGTGACACTACTTAGCGACGTGGAGCTTGCGTATTATGCTCTATATTCACACTGGAGAAGGGGTGTTTCGGAAGGATACACAGTTACATAAACGCGCACCTAATCAATCACTTACACATATTTCGACATTTGTTTCGCATCTGCGGTTCCAACACACACTCGTGTACGCGTCTGTGTATACACCGGAAGACTGCCCTCAGACTGGTCGGGAGAGAAATCACTGAGAATTCCTATTTGTCCAACTGCGGCAGTCGTGCGAATTAGGGGTGTCGTTTTCAAAAGGTATGTCCGCCGTGTGTGACTAGCTGGTACGCTTGTAAACATTTGTATATCTAAATAGGCATACGTGCATAAAAGCGTACAAATGCTTCCTACCTTGCAGAATGCAGGCGTGGAACACGTACACGTGAGTAAGGACGCATTGGATAGAGGAAAAGATGCAGTAGATCAAAGAGTCTGGAATAGAACCGTGATAAGGACACATGGGATAGAGAGAAAGATACAGTAGAGAGAAGAATATGGTATAGAGTCGGGCCAAGGATACACGGGGTAGAGGGAATCATACAATAGACGGAAGAATCTGGAATAGAACCGGGCACATGGATTGAGTTTGTGTTTGGCTGTGCATTGTCTCACACAAGCATGAAGAACTTTGACTGCCTATTTACTGAGGAATTACTCGAAGACAACAATGTTTAACTGCGAAGGTGGACCAAAGATTGACACTTACACCCGTGTACGTTTCTCTCCTGGCTCAAATAGTTCCCCGAGCGAATTAGAGTTACAATCTACGTATGCGTCACGCGCAAGGGGGACAGTGTGCCGTCCAACTTGGTGTAATGTAGCAAACGTCATGTTGCACTCAGAAAGAGATATCGCGATGTATTATATTTGTCTTCAACGTGTGATACAGCCACCTGAGCCGTCCACATAGACGACAAGTTCCAGATAAGATAGTGAGAACCGACGCGTGTCACTTTTGCCTTCACATACGCATCAGTGCCAAAAAGGACGGTGCCGTACAGAGGTTTCAGTTATGCGCTGCTTTATGTCCTCCCGGCGGCTTCGTTGTGCTCCATGCCGTACTTCTCAGAAGGTGGGTGCAGCGGCGGCGTACTCCTGGGTGTGGAGATAGCATATCACTTTCGTAGCTACAGCCAACGGTGCTCGGCTTCATGCTGTCTTTGCATATATATCCCCGTGTCCGCCTTCACACGTACTAAGGACAGATGCTTGATACCCAGTTGTGTGTATACTCTGCATAAGTGTTTCCTCTCTGTGTTCCGCACAATATCTGACTGCCTTCCATCACGCAGTAGCTGTTTGCATAATCACTGGGCAGCTTGCAATTCACCTCTCCGCCTTGTTCATCGACTAGTGAAACTTTACCACGACTACTCCCTACGTACGCTCAGGCACAGACGCATTCAGCATACACGCGTATAAACACACCAGTGCTGTCGAGTGCACTGATACGATGCGCGCCGACAGAAAAGCTGGGAATATGAAAGTCATTTCCTCACCTGTAGCCGGCAGCCCGAAGAAGAGGACGGCGTGGGTACGTAAATCAAGGCTACATAGCTGCCTGGGAGCGGCAGAGAGCCCATTACAGAAGGGAAAAGTTTTGCACAGTTAAAGCAACAGCGGGTAGACAGTTGGAGAGGAGAACTGCTTATCATGTGCTCCAATCGTGTAACTCACAGTTTGAGTTACACTGCGCAGCAGCACCACGCAGCCGAAAAAAGAGACGGCGTGCGTAACGAGAATCACGTTGAACAGGTGGAGAGGGGACACAACACGTGTGCGTGTAGCGGCCAAAAAGGAACAGCTTGTACGTTGGAGTCACGTGTTCCGGTATGAGAATAGACACCATGAATATCCCAAGCAGCGTTTCTCATTTGAGTAATACAACCAGCGCAGATGAAGGTTGCAGCCGTAAGTCGCTGAGTGGTGATCCTGACTACCTGCAATCGTGCAGTGGAGCAGGTAAGTGAGGAGAAATTTGGCTGAACGTGAAAAATCCTCTAATACTGCCATTCGAGGACGCGCCCAGCGACTAAACAGCACCCCAGGTACACACAAACCGCCGTGTGTGGCAACCTTGTATACGCCGGGAGACACAAATATCTGCAGATACCGAAATGCTTTATGCAGTGGTGAGGCAGTATAGCCACATCGCACTTCTACATCAGTGGAAGATGAAAAGACTGTTTGTGCTGGGTGACCAACCGCGTGAACTTCGTGTGCGAGAGAGATTAAGGACATCGGCAGCATTTCTTGGTGGTCGAGAAGATAGGGCGCCTGCCAGACTGCGTACCGTACCTCTAGGGCTTCGGCCACCAAGGCAGCAGGCATCTGCGAAAAATTTCTACGCAAAAAGAGAGCTTCAGAGAACTGGTGACTCTTACCCATTTACTCAAAGAGACAATCTGTAAAGCGGTAACGAAGGGACAGTTCAAGAGTGTACAGCAGCACAAGGCAGCGCACGACAGGGGCATGAGTATCCACAGCAAAACGTGATTGTTCACCAGACTAACTGCCGGCGAAAAGGTTTCATTGTACAATGTCGAACACAGTGGCGGCGCCGCCGGAGTGCCTGCATACAGGACGTCTGTGGAGTTTCGGCCTCTCCTGACAGCGAAAGAAGAAAATGAACACGATAGTGTTTGGTAGATCCAGGAAACGGAAGAGAATGGAAGTGAATAGTTGTTCGCATCTTTACACAGCGAAAGGGAAAGTCGGTTCCAAAGGAATCCCCTCTGCGCAGAGACGTAAATTTGACTTGTGCAGTAGCGAGACGTGGACCTGCCAGCAGAGCGTGCAACTGCTGAGCGTTTTACAGAGGCGAACAGCGAGACATTCCGCATGAGAACGTGCGAAGATAGAAAGCATCCCAGCACGAGACTGGAGAAATGACATTCAGGAGATCAAAGTGAGTACGCGTAGGTAAATAAAGCCCAGCCTGACAGGGACATTACACGGACAAGGATTGACAATTAGGCAGAGTCACACACTTCCAGTCCTTCATCCACTTGAGATGTCACTCTCTTCTTTGGAGTGTTGCTTATTATTCAGCGTGTCCGTAACCTAAACCACGCCTGAGGCCAACGTACCACCCTCGTGCCGGACTTTCTCTTCCCAAGTATTGTTACAAGCGTGTACAAGTGCGCATACATGCATGTGTAAATGTACGGCTGAATGCAGGCGCACACCATGTAGGCATCCTCCTGTGCGTGTGTACATACCTATATATATTTTCCTATATTTCACAGCAAGGAAGGCACGTGTGCCGCTGCTGTGCTCTTTTGTGTCTTCGTGCAGTGGACGACGCAGCAGTCCCTTACTGCGGCTTCGTTTCTTGCTGTGCTTCCTTCTCACATAAGTTTGAGAGGCATCAGGCAGGTATGCCTAGCACTGCTGCTCCTGTAGGCATGTTCTTGCACTACTGAGGAGTACTCACCCTTTTGACCGTACCTCGGAGCACACCAGCGGTTGATGCTGCCAACTTGCTCACTGTACTGCTGCATGAAGCTAAACAGGACCCCCCCCGTAGTGGAAGGCACGGCTGCTTGCTGCTGCTGTTTCTAAGACTGGGTGGTCCGCAAGCAGCAATCGCTGCTGCTTGTAGCTGGTGCTGCCGTTTTCCTTGGAGGATGATACAACCGCTTAGGCTGGTTACGACAGCAAGAAGTTTCTGATTATCTTTTCAGTACGTCACGCGCAGGCGTCCATGCTCCGTCTGCTGCTCAGGGAACCTGGGGGGTCGCGTCCTTAGCCTTAATGTGCTACATGCGACCAGGATATCAACGTGTGCTGACCGCATCCTCTTTGATGCCACAGTTACTAAGGTCGGATGGTCGGCTTGTGTACGTCGCTGCATGAAGTCAAGCGTCTTCAGCAACTTCTCTGGCTACTGCTGCCTATGCGTCTTCGGCGTTGCAGCAAGAGGTTGTCAGTTGCTGGTCAGTTCGCTTCCTCGGTGTCAGTGCCTCTTCTGTGCTTAACAGGGCCACAAAAGCACGGCTTTTGCGGAAGTGTCTCTGTAGCAACCACGTCGGCCGCTGCACCGTCCCTGCACCCTCCGTACTCCCAAAGAAAGGCACTACCCTGTTGTGGTCGCCTGTTGTGCTGTTTCTGCAGCTTTTAAGTACATTGACTATTGGCGCCCTCCCCCTGATGTGAGGAAACACGAAAAACCTGCTGCGCAAACTATCTTGTAGCAGTATTTCTTTGCATCATACCGGTGTGTTCCCTTGTGCACAATGCACAGCGCCGTTCACTCCCACATTTGCGTATCATCCACACTCGTGGAGTGTGAGGCTTTTGCGTGCCTACTTAGCTCCACGGCCACTCTGCATACGGTTGTGTGGCTCGTAGCAGAGCTCCACAAATAATTGCGCAGAAATGAATACGAACATATACACAGCAATGTACACTTGTCCACCAACGTGAAAGGACAAATTCTATCTATCTATCTACCTATAATATATATATATATGTATACATATACAGGGATGGTTTACCGTCCTCGATGTCCTCGTTGATGTTCTGCAAGAGTAGTGGTGCATGATCGTGTGCGTGACGGCATGTGATAGGGCAGTGCTGCTGATCATGTGTCATGTTTTGCTGCTGTAACGCTCGACACTCCTGTCGACTTGTTGACCTGCGGATCTCTTTGACTTCTCTGTTCGCTTCTACATAATGCGAAGTCAAGTACGACGTCTGCGTAGAGTCGTTCGTGAGATGCTACCGGATGCATATTGATCCGCAGACATGGTGCCACGCACCAACCCCGTTGTTTGTGATGTTTCTTGCACTGCTGAGTTTCCACCCTCTACCTGCTACACGGCCACACAGTGAAGACCAACGCCATGATGTGTCGCTCGCCGCCTCTCTGCAGCGCAGGGCCACGCGCTATGTGCGTCGTGTATCCTGCTCTGTTGCCACCCGTAGCGTCCTTGACAACAGGCACGTGAAGTCACTCGTATGCACACACACATGTGCAGCACGTTCTAGAACTCGTTTGCGCATTATATAGACGCTCTGCAGCACACACACTCACAGACATACTAGCACGTCTCTCTCTCTGTCTATATATATATATACATACGCGCAGATACAGAAACACACGTACATGTTCATACTTTTCTACTCATACTACGGGGTGGTACCCGTCCTTATCATGATCCCACACGTACAATGGACTAGTCCGTTCTGCTTATCAAATGGCTTCGTCCGCAGTTTCTGTGTCTGTAACATTCAGCAGGACGATGAACCGAGTGATGCGTTTATCTACAAAGTCGTGCGATATGGCATTAAGTACACGCAGCCCTTTGCACGCTCCGATTTCTCCAGCTTCGACGTCTGGATGTCGCATCAGCAACCAGTATGCCGGGGGCTGGCGCTGCTGCTCTTGCGGCTGCATGTGTTGCTGCTTCTGCTGGAGGCGAGTTTGCGTCGCTACGTGTGCTGCTGGCGCTTCTTCTTCTTCCTGGGGTGCAGGAGTCGCAGCAGTAACCCTAGAAGCGAGAAAGGAAGCGGCCGAGGCAGCAGAATAGGACTCGTGTTCCCCAGCCGCCAACAAGGCATCACCAGCTTTTGCAGAAGACGAAGTCGCGTTATCCACGTCTGCAGCATCCGGAGAAGAGAAGTCGTCCGCTTCCGCAACAGCAGTGGAGAGAGAAACATCTCGAGCAGCGCCGGAGGCGGGAGAATAAGAAGAAGAGTCCTCCTCACAAAGAGCAGCTGCAGCAGCAGGCACATCAGAAAGGTCCGGCTCCTGCAAGAAGGCGGCATTAGCATCTGTTTCAATCACAGGATTGCTGGAAGCAGACAAATCTGGTGCTCGCTCCTTCGGCTTTCTCAGCTGCTTGCATCGCTTTTTCCACAGCATCTGCAACCGCCTCTGTCTCGCAAGCAGCTGCTGCTGCACCAGAAACTGCAGCAGCAACTTGTTCGTCTTCTTCCCTGCTACGCGCAGGCCATGCATCTGCCGCAGCGCACAACCTGCCTGCGTCGTCCAGTACGTCAGCACTGTCAATCCCACGTAGTCAGGAGCCGTTACCTCGCCTGTCTCAGACGCACCCAAACCTCAGATATAAACACATGTCTCCTTTTCTTCGTTTCCTGTGTATATATTGGCTCTCGTCTCTGTGTCGGCATAAATATATATATATATATGCATACAAATATATACTTATATACACATGTAGATATACATGCACGTGCACACCTTCGCAGGTGTGTGCGTACGTAATGCACGTACGCGTGACCCATTTGTAACCACGTACACACGCATACATATCGACGCATACATTCTGTATCGACGCAGATACATAATCGTCCGAGTAACCGCAGAGGCGTGCGTGGAAGTCTTCGTGTGTCTAGATTCACTAACAAACACGGACAAGCAGCACAAACGAATACATGCTTAGGCTTACACATCTGTATATGTATTCAAAGCACGCAGGCGCACATCCTACTGCAGTAGCGAGTGGAATATACAGATGAGGACGTCGACCGAGCGCAATGGCTGCGCGTGAGCCCCTCTCTACATCTTCTGCGCCACCCACGCGAGAATATAAATCTGACTCACTCGTCTACAGTCTCATATTCACTCGGAGAAATACCACTCACATACGCATGCACGTGTACACGTCCTTCCACATGTATGCCGATCACATTTACGGCTGCGCGGACGTCAGTAGGCATACCGAGACACAGACGGTATACATATGTACATACGTATGTAGATATATGGGTTGCAAAAATGCGAGTTGAATAAGCGTATGTGCATACACAGGTAGAAACACACGTATGTATATATATATATACTACCCTGCGTATACACATCGGTGAGCAGGTTACAGTTGTACACATACGTATAACGGTACACATGTTTACATATACACGTTTACATATGTGTATACACGTATACACATATCGAAACATCTGTACTTCTGTATATATATATATATATTTATACATATAGAGGGAGAGAGACGAGTGCACTGCATGACAGTGTCGGATATCGGCTACCAACGCAATTGTTATCGAGTAGCACTGCAGTGCAGCAGGTCTTTTCTTCCGTGGGCGGCCAGAATCCATCCTGTGTTGTGCTTTTTATGCCTTACCGCAGAGCATTGAGAAGGTGAAAGGCTTCAGGTGCATATCTGACAGCAGCTGTTGCTTCTCGGCTTTTCCCCTTTGTCTCTGTCGCTTCTGTTCCTTGCGCATCCGTGTTGCTTCCTCTCGAGGGTGGTCTTGCTGCTGCCGTTGACCATCCTCGCGCTGCTGCGTCCCCTGGTGGGTCTGCACCCGCTGCGACGCATCGCTCTGTTGTTCCCCCTGCAGCTGCTTCTTCCTGTCGTGTTTCCGCTGTTGCTGTCGCTGTTGCTGTTCCGGCAGCTGCAGCACTTGCTGCTGCTGTCGCTGCTCCGCCGTGAAACTCTGCTGTTGCTTCTCCAACCACAATGCAAGATTGACCAGCAGCACATCGGGAGTGATTGCCCGTGTGTCTATCCAGCTTTTGACCAGAGTCGAAGGACCTGCAAGAAAAGGACTCCGCGGGTACTCTCTGCCAAACACAGTCACGCCGCTGGTGTGGACTGCTGTCGCAGGAGCAGCAACGTCTGCAGCACCAGACGCCGAACCAGCAGCAGCAGAACACGAGGTATGAGAACCTGCCGCTTCTTCGCTTCGGACTGCGCTCTTGGAAGGGGCAGCAGCAGACACTGCAGCACCCGCCGCAGGTGTCGCTCCTCCTCCTCCTCCACCAGCGCCAGCAGCACCAGCAGGAGGAGCGTCAGCAGGACTTGCTGTCTCAGGAGTTTCGACTGTGATGCGTTTCTTCGTCCTTCTCCGCCTTGCTGCGCGTGCGCGCGCATGACGCTGCACATTTTCAAGCGAAGTTTCGCTGGAATAGCTGGTGCCTGCATCAGCATCTGAATGCGCCATATCTGCCATGATAGATGGTGCCGGTTCATCTGCTGCTGAGTTCTCTGTCTGCTGGTGCAACTCCTTCCTTTCTCCGCCCTTACGCAAACTGTCTTCCGCGCTGCTACTGCTGCTGCTACATCGCGCGTTGCTGCTAAAAACTCTTCTATCGCTGCCGCTGCTGTCGAAGCTACGGCGGCTCCTGCTGCCGTCACCGCTGCTGCTGCTACTGCCCTGCAGCGACGAAGCACCGGCAGCTGCAGGAAGGGAGTCGACTCCTTTAGTAGCAGGGTGATGCTTCTGTAGCACACCAGACGCAGGAGCCTTCTCTCCCGCCGCGGCTGCTGGTCCTCCGCCTTCACGCGCAGCAGCCGGGTGCTTCGAAGCTCCTTGAGGAGAAAACGTCCGCAGCTGCAGCAGCTTCTCCAGCGAGGAAGCGTCGGTGCAGAAGAACTGAAACACACACACACACCCCACCGCCGACATACACATCCCCCACCTATGCATGTGCGCTGTAGCGGAGAAAACCGCAGCACAGCTGTTTCTGCGGCTCCTGCTACTCTCGCACTGCTGCAAATGCTCCACACTGTCCCCGTTACTGCTTCCGTAGTACTATTCAATGACCTTTACACAGAAATGTGTTAGACTGCAACAACGCCTCCGTACACAATCAAAGAAAGACACACAAATGTAGAAAATACATATACATACATAAATACATACACGTGTGTACACCTGTGTCATGTACCCTCACACACACGGGGTATGGTTCAATCTCTTCACGCAGACAAATGCGTGGATCTTCAAAGGCCGTACGCCGTGTCTCTTCTTCTACTTGCTGCTCACTTAGAACATTGTATTCCACTTCACTTAGCATGTAATGCAGAAAGAAAAATTTTGTTTCAAAGATAAAGACGTGCGTACACATACATATGGGTGCAAACACATACAAGCATCCTTGCCGTGTTCCTGATGCTGTCGGAGAGCAGGAAAAGTGTGCTGCTGCTTTCCCCCAGCGAGGCTGGTGTCACTGTCGTTGTATTGTTGACTAGCAGCCAATACCTGAAGAATCGTCGAGCTGCTTATTCTGGCTCGACCGACTGCTCCTCCCCGCTGCCTGCTATCAAACGCTGCGCTGCAGAGAGTCTCCTCTCATCTACACAGACATGCCAAGCGTGGAGACGGCGGCTCCCTGCCGTCTCCAGACCGTTGTGTTGCTGATGGAGCTGCTGCTAAGAAGACGTATTATATGTCAGCCAGGCCCCCCGAACGGGGAATCAGCAGCAGCAGCTAGTGTCGCAGCAACGACAGCGCCAGCACCGCGACAGCCGCAGCCGCCGCAGCCACGCAAGCACCAATGGGGAGAAGTGCCTTGACAGCAGCAGGAGCAGCAACAGCAGGAGCCCCAGCAACAGCACCAGCAGCAGCAGCATCGGAAAAAGTCGCAGCGCGCAGTGGCTCGGCAGCAGCAAATGGAAAAGTGGCAGCGGTCTGTACGATTCACCTGCTGGAATGGCGACACATTAGTGTTGGCAGCGCGCGCAAAGGACAAAACACAGACGTGCTGCTGTAAATGTTCGGGGACGATGTTGCCCTTGATGAAATATGTGCGTGTCGTCTGCTGTCGCCTTCAGTGTGACGTGCTGCTGCCCCTTTCTCTCAGTTGCCTGGGCGGGCTGGCCTCCTATGCAAGACAACAACGAACACTGCCGCAGCTGCTTCTCTTGTCTTCGTGACGCTTCTATTGCCCTGGTTTAATCGTCTTCCCCGCGCTGACGTTGTTGCTGTTTTCCTTTCGTCCATACCCCTTTTTGCGCCTGCGTCCTCTACGGCTGGTGTTGCTCCTGTTGCTGGTAATGTACAACCATTGCTACAGTCGCTGCCGTTTCCCTGCCGATAGACTTGCTGCTGCGCCTCCTCTTGAAGAATAACACGTGGGGCCCACTTCCACGGCTACTGTCGACACTGCTGCTCCTGCGCTGCTGTTGTGGGAGTGCTGGCTGCCCTTCCACGTCTGTGCTGCTGCAGCTCTTCGACTGCTGCGGTTGTCACTCTGCTATCCCTGCTGTGTCACGCTGCTCGCTCTGCAACTCTTCCACTGCGACACTGCTGCTCCCTCTGCCTTTTCCTGGGTCCCCGTAAGTACTGCGAAACCGTCTGGGAAAAGTTCTCCTGTCAATGTGAAATTGCTTGCTTCTCACCGGGTACGCCTGCTGCAGCCACACTTCCAAGCGCTGGCGCTGCTGGCAGCAGCAGGACATTGCAGCCGCAGCGCCGTCGTCGGCCGCTTGGATCCGTGTGACATGCTGGTTGCTGCCACTCCCGCCGCTCGGGGCGACCTCTTCCCCAGCAGCAGAATCGCCGTCACGCCGTAGCAACTTCTCCGCACCTGCAGCAAACAAGAAAAGCAGCCGCATGCTGCAGCCGGTTAAGAAGTTGCTGCAGCGGCCCCTCACGTGCCGGCCCTTGTCGCTCCTCGTGGCGCTACTGCTCCATTGCTGCTGCTGTCACTCTTGCTACTGCGGGTAATGTACCTCCCGTTGCTGTTGCTGCTGACGACACTGGTGGTCCCCCTTCTGATGCCGCTACTCTTATTGTCGCTGCCACAACTCTGGTTGCTGCTGCTCTCGCGCGACTGCTGCTGTCGCGCGGCTGCTGCTGTCGCGCAGCTGCTGTTGTCGCGCTCCTGCTGCTACGCGTCGCTGATGCTGGTGCTGTGTTGCACACGCCGTTGCTGCCGATCTCGCTGTGACCTGCTGCTGCTGTAGCTGCTGATCCTGCACTTCTGAGTGCTGCTGCTGCACCCACTGCTGTGTGGTTGCTGCTGTTCGAAGGAGTATAACCGTCATAACAAGTATCAGTTACCGCCGTGCAGAGTGATACTGCTGCCACTGCGACCCCTGCAGTTGTTCTTCTTTCTGCTGCGACCACCTGCAGAAACAGCGGCGCTTCTTCTGCTCTGTTTTCTGCTGCTGTGGTTTCTGACATGTGCGTCCCTTCTCTGGACGAGCGCTGGCAGCTGCCGGTGCTTCTTCTTTCAGCGCATTGATGATGCTGCTGTTGCTGCTGCGGCTGCATTCTTCTCCTTTCCCTCCCCTGCTTCCCTGCTGCTGCTGTTGCTGCTCTATCCTACTCACACAGCAGCTGCAGCTTCTGCAGTCGCTCTCTAGGGAATGAAGTGCAGCAGCTAGGCCTCCTTACCGACGGCTCGTCGCTCCTCCTTTGTACATGACGCGTCGCCTCGCTGCTGCGGCTCCTCCTCCAGGTCCAGCGCAGTTAAACCTCCTGCCTCTTCTGGTTTCGAAAACCAAGAAAGAGCACCTCTCTTCTGCAGCTGTGTCCCTTCCTTCTGCTCGCGTTGCGTCCCCTGCTGTTGCTGCTGTCGCTGCCTGCACGCGTCGCATGCGGCTGCCTCGGGCAAACATCGCTCCTGGTGATTCCACAAGTAAATCACTCGCTGGTTTCTGCAAAAGACCGGCAACAAACACTTGCTGAGCAGGATTGCCAGCATGCTATCCGCATCTACGGTGGAAGTAACACAACATCAGCGCATGCGTCTGTCATCAAAGAACCCTCACAGTATCTCACATCTACATCTATATCTACCTTCATACACACATACGCATATATATATATATATATATATATATATATGTTTGAATGTGATATGCTTGGTGGTATCCGGACAGTTCAGGTTGCACACGACTCCACAGTAGCAAGAAAGGAGTCTCAAAACGATATTTAGTACGAAGGCGACAGATAGGTACACACTCATACATACGTCTAAATGGAGGAAACATATATACACACACATGCATATGTATATACACTCACGCGTATCTATCCGTCTTTCTGTCTCTGAGTCACCAGCGCCTTAACTCATCTTGAACGCCTAGATTTGGTAGTCAGCTTGTCACGCATATACATATATATATATATACACTCATCCTTTAATGTGCCTCTCTCTACATACATATGCATACTTAAGACATATACGTACGTGTGCTGTATGCATATACACACTCGTTCGCTCTGCATTACGCTGCATTATATCCATATATATATTCGCCCACCCCGTGTACACTTCTGAGTGTTTCTACCGTGTGTACAGAGTCATCTACGCCGACCAGCGAGATACAGATGTATGTATGTAGGTCTAGGTATGTATATATTCCCGAACACAAAAGTTTACAGCTGTTGCGCAGATTGCAGGCATTTCCACGTATCCTTAACGTCGCCGCAGCAGGGACACTTCTACGTGTATATCACGCACAGGATTATATATATATATATGTATAAATGCGGGCCTGCAGCTGAAGCTGTCTGGAGGTCCCCCTCTCGTCTCCCTCCCTACATACATACACATGCCCACGTATACGTTTACATCGAGAGAGAGGGCGTGGAAGAGAGGAAGAACTGTCTAAATCTCCTTCGCTCGTATCGCCATACAAATGCATACGCACGTGTGCATGTAGGCAAACATATATATATATATAAGAGATTCGTGGATATATTTGGATGGGCGGAGGTGTTCTCACAGTATATGCACGTAGGGGCTTCATAGATGTAGACACTCGGAGTTGGTTGACGTGCGTGCAGCAGCAGAGCAGACAAGCAGCTTCACTGTCACATACGCGAGGGGGCTTCTTCGAGCGGGGGCAGCAAAAAGCCGCTCGAGCAGCAGTAGCAGCAGCCGGGACAGAAGCAGCACCTGGAAGGCGCACGCCTACCGCTGCAGGAGCTCGCGCACAGTCGTACTGCGCTGCAGAGCCGAGCCCAGGAAGTTCTTCAAGAGCGCCGCCACGTAGAAGTCTGTCTCGCTGGGCGTCAGCGGGCGGGTGTCATGGAAGGCACCTTGGCAGACGCCAGCATCTGAAGCAAAACTCAGCACGACGATCTCCGTGGGGTGTGCGTACAGGAACTGCCTCACTTCCTTCAGCGCCGAAATCTGCACAGAGCACCAGCAGCAGCAGCAGCCAAAGGGAGCCCAGAGGGACAGCACAGCGTTCCAGCGGCATTACTCGACGTAGCGAGAGGACCCCACACAAAAACAGCAAACCAGGGCCATTATTACACGAAGCAAAGCGAAACCACACAACAACAGCAGCAGCTGAGAGGCATTATTTAACGCGGGAGCCGTGGCACATTTATCCGCGGAGACATGTGGACACCGCAGTGGCCTACACGCCTTCCAACACGGAAGCATATGTGCCTTGTACATGCACTCCATATACACACACACACACACACACACACGTATACCTACTCACAGACGACTACGGAGACTGACTCGCTATTCGTATATATATATATATATTTATATATATGGAAACCTATATATATATATATATATACACCGATGGGAGTGTGTGTAACGTGCAAACTCTTTCCTATAATGTAAAAACGACTGTACATACAAAGACTGCATGCATATATATATATATATATGTATATACACGTTCCAGTATGTATACTCACCAAGATATACATATATATATATATATGTATAGATACATATGTATATATATATACATATGTATGTGTACATGTGTAGGAGTCTGTACACTTAGCAGGCACACACATGTGTCCACAGATACGTCATAGAGTCCGTACGCTCCTGCATTCGACAGGAAAGGAAGAGAAACGTTTGCGTCTTCAGCGCAAAGACGAGTCGAAGAATCCACGCAGATGAAAATGGGGAAGACTCGTGAAGCAGTTACCAACTCTTCTGCTGACCAGAGGCACGGTGCAGACGCCACCATGAGCGCAGTGCGGCACCAGTCGGACGCGGGAATCGCCTGCAGCAGCAGCGGGCAGCAGCGCAGGCCTCGTCCCTCGCGCAGCAGCAACCGAGGAAGAAGAAGAGACGGGAGACTGCGAGCTGGCGTGTCTTGCAGATATTTGATGCACGTGGTCTGCATGCTCGTCATGCGTTTCCCTCTCCGCCGACGGCCTTCTGCTGCTGCGCTTCGTAGCCTTCGCATGTCCGTGCGTCTGAGGTGACTTGTGCTGCCCAGCTTGCACTGTCAGCGGCTGCTGCTGCGCGCCGAGTTGCCCCTCCTCGTGCTGCTGCTGCTGCTCTTTCCCTGTGGGCTGCTGCGGATGTGGTGCGGCGTCCAGTACGCTGCTTGCGTGCTTCGCCGGGCGGTCGCGAGTTGAAGTGACACCAGCAGCAGTCGCAGCTGCTTCTGCACCGCACGCACACACCGCAGCAAGAGAACGACGGCCGGCGCAGCGGCGGTGACTACACCTCTTCGACAACATAGACGCAGCTGCAGCAGCAGTGCGCGACCCCCCCGCGGGGAATTTAGCGGCAGCAGCAGCAGCAGAAAGTTCAGCAAAGCGCCTCAGGACTGTGTACAAGGTTGAAGGACGCGCTGCAGCAACAACCAGAAGGAGGGCCGGGACAGCCCCACACACGAAGAACCGTATCTCGTCTCGTTTCATTCCTCCCTTTATGTAGTGACACACCTGCATATGCGTTATGCCTGCATAGATCAATATACAAACATATATATATATATATAATGGCGCGTACGCGTGTGCGTACGCATATTCCTTCATACACATATATACAAACCATATACACCTATATATGGCGCACAGATGTGTGCGTATTTATATCGGTCAGTAGTTTCAGGAATGCACACATTCGTGGTGGGAAATAAGAAATCAACACGTCGGCTAAGAGTCTCCAACACAACGCAGCGGCGTGATGCTCCTCTGCGGCTGCTGCTGCTGTTGCTGCCACCGCTACTCCTCGTCCGATTCTTTTTGCTGCTGCTATAGCTGCTGCTGCACGTGGAGGAAGGGGGACGGGAGTTCCTGCTGCTCCTGCTGCTTCTGAAGACTATGCTGCTGACGCTCCTGGTGTGGCACTTTTTTGTTGTTGCCGTCCGCCTGATGTATGTGCGCTCTGTTGTCCCCTTCTTCCCTGCTGCGGCATTATATGGTGCTGCAGCACTTCGACGTACAGTTGCCACTCTGCTGCCTCTTGCTTGAGCGACACTGGTGGCTGCCGCTGTGCTTCTACTCGAGGTGCCGTTGCTGCCACACACACGCTGCTGCTGCTGCATGCGGACTGACGTTGCTGGTGCGCTGCCCGTCCTGCTGAATGCGGCCGGCCTCTGCTGCTTTCCCCATCGCTGCTGCAGCTACTGCTTCACCTGCTGCGTTACTGCGGGCACTTTGCCTCCGTTGCTTGCTGCTGTTGCGGCGTCTGTTTTCCCGCCGCTTCTGCTGCTGCACCTGCTGCTGCTGCACCTGCTGCTGCTGCACCTGCTGCTGCTGCACCTGCTGCTGCACCACAGGCTTTACCTGCTGGTGCTGTTGCTTCTTCAGCACCAGCTTTAGAAGCTGCCGCTGCCTCCGCCTTCCTCGCCTCTTCCGCCTGCTGCTGCTGGCGCCGCTGCTGGGGATTCTTCGGTTCAGCCAGTTTGCACACCCGCAGATCCAACCAGCGGATGCCGCGCCGCAGCTGCGTTGACAAATTTACTTCCTGCACCCGACAAACATCGGCAGCAGGCGTGCACCCGGTTAAGTACGCAGCGTGCATGGGAGACGCAGAGCAGCAGAAAAGAAGGGCAGCAGCATCTGTCACGACTAGCAGCAGCAGCAGCGTCGTCACCTGCGCAGACACGTCGCCTTCGATGAAGCGCCAGCAGCAGCCAAACACAGCAACGCCATATACGCACAGCAGCAACGCGGCAGCAGCTGAAAAGCAGCCGCCACGCGCATGCAGCGCAGCCGCACCGCCACCTACGCAGAAGAAGCAGCAACACCTGCTAAGCCGAGGGACAGCCGTGGCAGCAAGGAGCAGCCGCAGCAATCTCCACGCCTCCGCAGCCGCAGGAGCAGGATAGCAGCGCCAGCGGCAGCTACGCTGCACTAGCAACCGCAGCAGCTTCACAAACGAGCAGCGGCAATTCAGCTGCATCGCTCATGTGCTCCAGCTGCAGCAACGCAGCATCAACGGCGACGAAACCGCAGACAGCATCTACGTCGCAGCAGCGCCAGCAGCACCACCTCGACATCCCACACAGCACAGCCGCCCCACTCGCAGAGCAGCACGAAGCAGGCACTCTTGGCTTCGTTGCCGCTGACGTATGGTAGGAGAAGCAGCTTTATCCCTACTACAGCAACGGCAGCTGCAGACGCACACCACACGTCACCACGGCCCCAGCGGCATCTCGCCGCCGCGCAGTAGCAGCCGGGCCTCCACAATGACGGCAATGCAACAACAGCAGCAGCAGCAACAAAGCCACGCATAACGCACAACAGCAGCAGCAGCAGCCGACAAGCGTACGCGCAGCACCAGCTACCAGACGGCAGCAGCAGTAAAAACAAGCCGCTACACCACAGCAGCTCCAGCAGCACGGCAGCAATTTTCTGCATCCCCGCAAACGCGAGAATGCGACAACGCAGCAGCACCCGAGCTGCACGAGCAGGCCGCAGCCAGCGGAGCACGTCGTCCAGCGTTACGCCGGATGCCGAGGCGGGCAGCAGGCATGTTACAAACAGCAACATTCGGCGCCCCAAGCCTCACGGGCAGGACAAGCAAATCAAGCAGCCCACACACACACATATATATGTATATATGTATATATGTGTACAGAAGTATACTCACTCATTAGTCGGAATTTTTGTGTACACATGTATACATATATATATATATATATGTATATACATGTATGTACTGGAGTAAGGTAATAAACGCAGAGAGACACAGCTCTGGCGACGTCTTCGAAGCAGCAGCAGCAGGAAAACGAGAGCTGGCGAAGCCCAGCCGTTTCAACTGCCCTACACTGCTGCTACGCGCGTGAGCACCACGACGAGGTGCTGCTGACTAGCAGCAGGGTAGTGGCAGCTGTGGTGTCGCTTCACAACAACAACAAGAGTCTACGGCAGCAGCAGCAGCAACCTACATCTGTGGCCGCGGCAGCAGCCTCGCCACAGAAACAGCCGCTGCAAAGCTACAGCAGCAGCAGCAGTTCGTCTGCAGCAAGAAGAGATGCACCGGCAGTCGCAGCAGCTATCGACCTCCGTCCATTTCCCTTCTGCCTGCCCCGAGGAACCCACGTGAAGTCACGCACGCAGAAGCGTTTTGCCCTCAGGAGTAGACAAGCAGCTGTTGGAAGCAGTACCGAACATCCCGCTGCGCAAGAGCACAGCAGCAAGTCGTAGCACGTCCGCATGCAGCAGCTGCAGGAGAAACTCTGTACAAGCAGCTGTAGCCCACTTCGCTGCCGCTTCAGTAAAGTGTTCTGCACCCGACAGCCAGCGCCAAGAAGCAGCAGCAGCGAAGTGCACCACAAGACGGCAGCACCATCAACGGCGGATAGCGGCGGCAAGAAACGCGTCTTCCTGACATTGGCTGCTCGCGCACGTGAAACATGAGCAGAATGACGAAACGTAGCCTGTCGCGGAAACCACGCAGCGGCGATGCAGCAGCAGCCGCTACGCAGCAGCAGCAGCTACGCAGCAGCAAGTGTCGGGCCCTACTGTGGAGGCGAGCAGCAGCGAAGAAACGGCAGCGGAATAGCCGCAGCTTGTAAAGTGCGGACGCAGACTTGCAACAGCTGCGCTTGACCCGCAGCGGCCGATGCGTCACAGCTCCAACAGCGAGCGGCAGCAGACGCGTAGCAGCCGAGAAGCAGTGGCACGAGCTTCGTCGCGACGCAGACGCGCAAGCAGCAAACAGACAGAGCAGCACATATGGCACTGCATAAAAGTAGCAGCAGCAGTCACACCGTCTCGCAGCTAGGCGTCAAGACGTGTGTGTCCCCGCGGGAGACGAAGGACAACAGGAACTCAGGCTCCGCCGTCAGTGAGTAGCAGCAACGAAGGGCCTGCAGAGCAGCAGCAGGCGAGAGGAAGCAGCTGCAGCAGCAAGGGGGCCTGAACACACAGACGCCGCCCCCGATGCGCTGCACCAGCAGTTAAACGGCTGTCGACGCGCAACAGGAGCAGCAGACACGAAGCAGCAGCAGCAGCTACGAGTCACCACCAGCAGCCAGAAGCACCGTGGGGAGCTCGCGCGACAGCAGCGACACGAGAGAAGAGCAGCAGCAGCGAAGAAGCAGTAGCACCCCCCCCTAAGGGCTGCAGCAGAAGGCCGCGTAGGTACCGGCAGCAACAGAGAAAGAAATGAAGCAGCGGCAGGCAGTCGGGGAGCGAAGAGCAGGGGACTCGGTGGATAATACTTGCCTGGCAGACAACCCAGTTCTTGATCAGAGAGAGAAGCACCCGCTTCCCGGATTTACTCTTGGATATTCGCCATGAGGCGCTGTTGTGCGTGGCTGCATACGTATTCACCCAGGCGCAGCCAGAAGCAGCAGCAGAGGGAGAAGTAATACGTGCAGGACCAACACCCACAGTAGCAGACGGACGGGAACAGCAGGAATAGCAGCAAGAGCAGGAACGACAGCAGCAGCACCAGGAGCAGGAGCGACAGCAGCGGCACGTGCAGGAGCGCGAGCAAGAGTAGGCGCACAGCATCAGCAGGAGCGACAGCAGCAGCGGCTGCAGGAGCGACAGCAGCGGCAGGTGCACGAGCGATAGCAGCAGCAGCAGCAGAATTAGCAGGACAGTGAGGCGCACAGCACCAGTGGCAACAAAGAGAAGCACATTCCTTCTACAAAAGGGACGTAGGAAAAGTTCGTCTCTTCTAACTCCTGGCACCTGAATATGCACGTGCTTCTCTTCTCGTGTGAAACAGCTCCTCGCGTGCTGCTGCTGGCTGGGGGGGGGGTGTAACACAGAGCGTCTGCCGCTACTGCGCTCCTGGTGCTGCTGCTGCCGCTGCTGTTGCTGTCGCGCTGCTGTTGCTGTCGCGCTGCTGTTGCTGGCGTTGCCCCTTCGAGAAGAAGGCTGCGTATACACGTATATATACATAAATTCAGATTCATGTAGAGAAACATGTGTACCGCACGTAGACATGCACACGTGTATATACCTGCAGATTTTCAAAGGATCCGCCTGTCTGTATATATACTCTTATTCATATACATATATAAACATATATATAGAGGGAGAGATAGATAAAGATATGCGTCCATAAACAGGCTGCTAACCTGCAGTCTCTTTACAAGAGACCGTCAAGCAATGCCTTGCAGACGAACAAACCGAATTTGGGCACTCGTAGTTACAAGCACAAGCACGCAGGTCCTTTGGTAGATACTTACACGTATATACATGCTTGCACGCCTACACTTCTATATACCTACCAAGATCTATACAACCATATATATATATATCGAGAGAGAGGGACAGACGCAGGCCTCGATATGTCTTTGCGCGTGTATGCGTACCTGTCAAGCGTGTATTTCCACATGTTTGACGAAACATAGACAGCTATATATACACATGTATACGTACATACATCTACATATACATGCAGATTCGGAAGTCCATATATATATATAATAGGGAGTTTATATATACGTGTGTTCACAGAAACGTGTTCATACATACACGCGTCGAGAGGTACATATACATATATATAGATTCGAAAGTACGTATACGTGTATATATATATATCAATGCATATGTATACACAGGAGGATGTATGCAAGCGGTTACAGAAACAGATAGAGATATATATACGAAAGTAGACGTGTATATATATGTGTATACCAGGACTTCTACACACATGTGTGTACTCTCCTCCGCTGGTCCGCAAGCAGGTGCGAGTTCTTCGTACGCCACGAAGAGGTTCCGACCATCCCTTCTTCTGCTGGCAGACACTCACGCTGCAGCTACACAGAGCTCTGCTACGATATCTCAGAAAAAGTCCGCAGTTTTTTTTTCTAAACATACGCGAGCGAAGACACACGGCAGTGGCTCGCTCACTGGCGCAACTGCTGCTTTCGTCTGACGGACCAAATGGCTCACCCCTTCCCCTCTCTCTATATAAACATGAGCCAATACATGCAAGCATACATACTCGCATGCCATCTTACACGATCACCCACATACATACATACATATACATATATATTACCGCGCAGATACGTATGCGTAGGGAAGCATAGGGATGAATGTTTGACATATACAGAGCCTCACCAGCATGCCTACAGATATATAGATGAAGGTACGCGCAGATGTGTATGTACGCAGATATACGAGAGCACAGAAAGATCAATGCCTGGCATATATGTAAGTACAGTAGTGCACCTATATATATATACATATATGGGTATGCATACATTTGTGAACGTAGAGACATATACATATGTATTCACACACTTATCACAACTACACACACATATATATACAGATAGATAGATACACGTATGAACGTACATATATATATAAATATGTATACGTACATTTATAACTTCGGTGTTCGGGCAGACAGCTGATGGAGAGTGTCGCGGTAGCTTACCAGGAAAGACGACGTCCCATACGCGCTTACTGGGTATACTAGGATGGGACATCCATCGCGATAGTCGCAGTTTAGTCGCTCTAAATTTGACTTCGCTTTCGACGATCGCTGCTTCTAAGACTCTGCGCTCTGCTTCTTTGGCTGCTTCTTCAGCGACAGCAGCGACGACGCCGCTCACCGCCGTTGCTGCGTTGCTGCTGTCGTGTCTGCCTCTGCCTGCTGCTGTCGACGCTCGCAGCTGGCGACGCATCAGTTTCAACACCGGCGCGGACACGGCAGCCGCATGCTCTGCCGCCGCCGCTGCGGCTCTCGAGCGGCGTTTCCACTTCTGCAGCAACAGCAACAGACGCGAAGGTGGCTGGCCGTAGCCACGATGTGAACACGCATTTTCTGCTGCCCGGGCTAACAGCATTCCATCATCCTTCAGAGAAATCTTGCCGCTGCTGCTGCTAGGGTCGTATCCTCGGTTCTCGGGTTTGCTGCTGCTGCTGCTCTCTGAGCTCGCTCCCCTGCCGGTGCTGCTGTCGACAACCTTCCCTTCGCGAATCCTTCCTCTCCGCCGCTTGACGCTGCTGCTTCTGCTGCTGCTGTCGCTGCTGCTGCTTCTTGGGCTGCTGCTGCTCCTGCTGAACGACATAGACCAAGATGCCTCTGCGACGCTGTCGCTGCTTTCCTTCACCTCTGGAGAAGAAAACGGCGAGAAAGGAGAAAACAGCCGCGGGTACTGCTCGACACAGAGAAAATCGAGAGACGACATCGACCGCAGCGGCTCGAACTTCTGCTGCTGCTCTCGCGCCCACTGCGTCTCCTCTTCCTTCCTACTTTCCTGCTGCTCCCGCTGCTGGTGCTGCAGTCCCATCTCCGCAGGCCGCCGGCTTCTGTCTTGTGCTCTCGGCGTGGTCGTGGGCAGCCGAGATCGCGACGCTGCTGCTGCTGCCACTAGCGGCTCAACAGCAGCAGCAGCAGCATACGCCGAGCCACTAGTTCTGCGCTTTGGCGAGTCTGCTGCTGCAGCAGCAGACTCGCCAGCCTCCGCTCCAAGCTGCTGCTGCAACTGATGCTTCCCGTAGTCTTCGTCCTGCTGCAGCAGCGACGCTGCCTCTGCAGACTCGTCGACGTCGGCCGCAGAGGGCTCGCCGCTCGCGGTGCTGCCTCTGCTGCTGCTGCTGTCGAATCGGCGGCTCCTGTTGTCTCGCAGTTTGCTGCTGCGTTTCATCGGTGAGAGCGACCGGGTTGCGTGGCGGCGCATACGCTGCTGCTTTGACGGCAGGCGACTGTAGGGTACTTTGCCTATTGCCTTGGCTGCTGCTCGCCTTCGTCTTCCTTCTTCGCCCTCCCCTCCTGCTCTAGCACTCACCGTGCGGGCTTCCTTCTGGTATGCTGCTGCTGCTGCTCGTTCAAGTGTTGCAGCTGTTGCTTTCTCTTCTTCTTCTGCTGCTGCCCACCCATGCAACGCTGACGACGGCCAACTGTAGTGGGCCTTCGACCCCACACGTCCAAGGAACTCCTCTGCAGTGCTGCTACTGCGGCTATCGCTGCTGCGGCAGCTGCCGCTGCTACTCCTGCTGTCGCTATCGTTGCTGCCGTCTCTGCGGCTGCTCCAACTTCCCACTGAGCGGCTGCTGCGCGACCGCAGATACCCTGTCCCGACAGACAGCAACAGCAGCAGCGCACGCAAATGCAGCAGAGCCGTGCACAAGCGACAAAGCAGTTGCAGGGCGCAGCAGCCGCCCCATGCAGGAGGAGCAGGACAAACAGCAGTACATGAGAGCAGCTCGCCGCAGCGCCGGAGAACGAGCGCAGCAGCAGCAAGAGTCGCGAGTCGCAGCAGCAGCAGCAGTCGACAAACGCGGCAACAGCAGCAGCAGCAATCGAGAGCCGCAGCAGCAGCAGTCGAGAGCCGCGGCGGCAGCAGCATTCCCGACCTGCGGCAGCAGTGGCATTCACAGAAGAGCAGTACCATACGGCGGCAGCCAAAAGCAGCAACAGCGTAGCAGAGCAAGAGTAGAACTCCCGTGCCTTCCTTGTCGAAGATCAAACGAAGCAGGAGCAGAAGCCATGAGGCGACGCAGTGTTAGCAGTGGCAGCAGCAGACACAAATCGTTCAGCGCCCGGCAATTCAGCTGCTTTGCAGAGGGCAACACCACCAGCACTAGCACCAAGACGAGGTATACGCGTTTAAAAAAAACCCACAAACCATCGCAGCGGCACGACGTTGTAGGAGCACAACACATCCGGCAGCTGCAGCAGCCTGCTGCATATTTCCAAAAGAGCAGCAGGGCGTCTCGCAGCAACGCTTGCAGCAGCACCGATCCTTCCTCACCAGCAGCAGCGGCTGCTACCATTTTCACGAGCAGTCGTAACAGCAAAACAGCAGCAGCCTGACACAACACCAGCAGCGACGACCACCGTAGCAGCAGAATCGCCCACACCGCACCAGCAGCGGCTCCCACCACAGCAGCAGCAAGGCCCACAACAGCAGCAGCGGCGTGCACAATGGCGGCAGCAGCGCTTGCAGCAGCATTGCCTCCAGCAAAATCCAGAAACCGGTGGAACAGCAGGAGCGACTCCCCACGAGGCAGGGGCAGCCTACGGAAGTGGCGGCAAATTTTACAGCAGCATTGCGCCGCAACACCAGAACCAGCATCCTCACACGACGAAGACTCTGACACTTCAAGCCGCAGCGGCAGCAGTATCTGCGTGTTACACACGCGTCAGAGGAGTAGCAGCAGCAACAGCAGCGCCGGGAAGAAACAGCAGCGCACTAGACACCAGCAAACTCGCAGAGCAAAGCAACAACATGTTAGGAAAGGCGCACTATAACCGAATACCCATATACACACCCATACATACATCCGACATACGTATACATATGTACATATACAGCAGTTCCCTGTATAGGTGTGTAGACTGCGTTCACTATTAGAAGATTTGCAGCCGCACAGACACACAAGTGTAGGTACACACGCACGCGTCCTGCGGTCGGACTACCGGGTGGCTGCTATAATCACCTATATAAACAGGCGCATACATATACATACGTATGGATATATTCAATAAAGGTGACACAAACACCTTTGCATGCAGCACCAGGTGGTGGATTTTCATCTCTGCGTTGCACTCACATACATCTACTGGATAGCTGGGGGGCCAGGCGAGCCCCAGCCTTCGCTCTGCTACGTGGCACAGACACGCACATCAAGCGGCTGCTGCTGGAGCCCTGTCCTGGGGGTAGACAGCCATCTCCATTCCTGCACATGCGGCGATCTTCGCGATTCTTCTTGGCTTACCCGATGGCGGACGATTGCCAGCTCCTTCCAGCTGCGAGACGGTCGGTGCAGCAGCAGCAGCAGCACGGGAAGTTCTGCTCGTTGATGTTTGCGCTGCTGCCGCTGTCTCCGCAGCAGGGCGTCTTCTGTCGTCCCGTCCACCAACTGCGCGTGGTCCAGCCGCTCTGCTGCGCGCATGGGCGAGAATTTTCTCCTTCTTCTCTTCGTCTCCTTCCGTCCCAGTCTCCGCCTCCTTCTCCTCCTCTGCAGATTGCATCTCTTGCCGTGCAGCGTGCCCTCTCTGCCGTTGCTGCACTTCCTGCAGGTGGTGGTGCTGCTTCGCAGGAGTGTCCCGGCGCTGCAGGGCAGTCGAATGTGCCTGTTGCTGCGCCTGCTGCGGGTGCGCGAGAGACGCGTTCTGCTCCTTCTCCTGCGACGTCTTTCGCGTCCTCCTAGTCGCTGAGTCCGTATTCTCTGAAGCCGCTGCTGCGGTAGAAAAGTAACGCCCCACGTCCAGCTTCCTCCAGAACTGCAGACCACGGCTGGTGCTGTCGCCGGAGATGCTGCTGCTCCTGCTGCTGGCCGCTGCTGTCTTGAAGCTGCCGCTGCCGTCTGTGGCACCCCGGCTTCCGACGGCGGCAACGCTCTCCCTGCTGCTGCGTCTCGGCTCGCCCAAAGGCGTCCCTGAGAAAATGAACGCTGCAAGTCTCTCGAGCCCTGCCCCCGCGGTGGCCTCCCACGCTTTGTACGCCGTTTTGCCTCCCGGTGTCTCTGCTTCTGGCAGTCTCACTAAGAAGCTGCTGCTGCTGTCCTTGCTGCCCCTGCTGCTGCCCTCGCTGCCGCGGTGCCTGCTAGGGTCAAAGCTCACGCTCTGACGGCTGCCGGTGCTGCTTGTCCTGCTCTTGACACTCAGGCTCTCCCTGCTGCCGCTGAAGCTCGTACGCACCCTGCTGCTCCTTCGGCTGCTGCCTTTGCTGCTGCCTTTGCTGCTGTCTGTGCTGCCTCTCCGTCGATGCACATGAGAGAGAGTCTTCATATCGTCGCTGCTTCTCACGCTCTTGCTGCTGCTGTTCTTCCCTTGAGTTAGGTTGCTGCCCCTGCTCCTGCTGTTCGCGCCAGTGCCCCCCCCCCCGCCTCTCCGCGAGAAACACGTCGGCGTCGTCTTCCACTTCGCTGCTTCCTTGCTGCTGTTGCTGCTGTTGCACCTGGCTGCTGCCTGGACCGGGCAGAGACCCTCGACCACCGAGTGCCGCAGCAGCAGCAGCAGCAACAGGATCTGCGAGCAAAGAGAAAGTAGCACCAGCAGCAGCCGTCAGGAAGAAGCAGCCGCAGGTCGAAAGACATCGGCATGCTGCTCCTGTGTCGCACTTCTCCCATCCGTGGGTACCCTGTTGCTGCTGGCCTGCTCTAGATTCTCCAACGCCCCGTATGTGTCTCGAACGGTGCAGCAACTGCTGTCTTCGGCTCTGCTGCTGCTGCTTGTTTACCTCCTGCCGCTGCTGCTGCTCCCTCTCATGCAGCACCTCCTGCCATTCCTACTAGTCATCTAGTAGTAGTACAGATGCTTACCTGTTGCAGTTGTTGTAGACGTTGCTGCTTCGTCGTCTTCTCGTACGGACAAAGGCGCTGCAGCAGCCTCCTCCTGTCGCTTGGCGGGGTCCTGTGCGGTGGTCGCGCGCTTCTGCTGACTCCCCCTTCCGCTCCTGCTGCTGATGTTGCTGCTGCTGCGACTAGCAGTGGCCTGCCGCATCAGCGCTGCTGCTTCCTCCTGCAGCAGCCGTCTCGTGCGCTCGTCCTGGCCTCTGTACGTGAACACCTTCCACGTCGATGCTTCTCCTCCTCCTCCCCCTCCTCCTCCCCCCTCCTCCTCCTCCCCTGCAGCAGCAGCAGCAGCTTCGTCGTCCACTTTCACTCCTCCTGCTGCCGCCCCTTCCTGTGGCTGCCGGTCCTGGGTCTCCACTCGGCTGCTCCTTCGGTTCCACTTGGACGGCACCTCTCCACTGCTGCTGCTGATCTCCAGACCTCTGCTGCTGGTGCTGCTCGAGAACCACGGCAGCACCCCCCTGTCGTCGCTTCGCTTTGAAAGCGCGGCACTGCTTCTCCTGCTGCTGCTGCTAATGCTGCCATCCGTTCTTCCTGTTGCACCAGTCCTCGCGCTGCCGGTGCTGCTTTTTTCCCTCCCGTGCAAAAAATCTTCCGCCCCACAACTGCCTCTCCTGCTCTCTGTGTAGCTGCTACTGCTGAGCCCGCTGCTGCTGGACCTGCTGCTACGCGGGCTGTTGCGGCTGCGGTCCCCGCTGCTGCTGTCGGTCTTGCTGGGCTCTGTGGGACGGGGTCCTGCCGCTCCTCCCCCTTCCCCTGGATACTGCCGTGTTGCGTGGCGATGCAGCGGGAAGTTGTTGCCTTTCCCTCCTGCTGGGCGAGTCCAGGCTTGATTGGCTTCATGCGCCATTGCAGCAGACGCTGTTGTAGCAGAGAACCCCCCGCCTTCCTCGACTGCAGCTGCTGCCCCTGCGTCTCCTGTTGCCGAAGCTGCAGCACCAGCAGCCGCTGCCTTCGGCCCTAAGGAGACTCCGGTGACGGCTTCCGCAGCAGCAGCTGCATCGCAGGGCCGCCTAGCTTCTTCTGCAGCAGACTGTCGATCTTCTTCCCCTGTTCTTCTGCGGGAAATGGGAGAACGAGCTGGCGTCACAGCAGCAGCATGACAGCGCCCACGAGCAGGAGCATCCGGTTCCCCCAAGCCTGCGGCTGGTTTTGCTGCTGCTTCTTCTGCTGCCTCTTCTTCTGCTGCCGCTCCTTCTGCTGCAGCTGCTGCTTCTGTCGTTATCACACCGTCTGCGAGGCTCGCAGCCGCAGCCTCTTCTTCGGCCAGGGCTAGTGCTGCTGCTGCTGCCTTGCGCTGCTGGGAATGCGTTGCTGCTGCTCGAAGCACGTTAGGCAAATCGACGACTGCTGCTGCTGCCTCCTCCTCTTCCTCCCCTGCTGCTGCGGCAGCGCCATGAGTGCCGACCTCTGTATCTGTTACTGCCCCTTCTTCGTCTTCTCCCGTCTCAGGTGGTGCCGCGGTGTAAATTTCTTCCGGCTCGCTTGCTCCTCCCAAACTTCTGTCAGCAGCGACGCCTTCTCCGTCGTCTTCCACGCCATCTGCTGCAGCTCGCTCTTCTTCACCCTCCACCGCTGGCGACGCCCCTCCTGCTGCCCCTCCAGCTGCTTCTTCTCGCTGTCCTCCTGCTGCTGTTCTTTCTTTAGCAGTTGCTGTGATCCCCCTCGGAGCAGCTGCGGCTGCTGCTCTCCCCTCCGCTCTCCCCGACTTCTCAACCGCGGCCTGCAGATACATTGCTGCAGGGCTTCCTTTTTCGTCTTCTCCGCCAGCCCTTCTACGTGACGTAGGCTTGAGATCTGCTGCTGCTGTTGCTATATGGGGCCGGAACTTTCTTCATCCACCCGTCTACGTCCCACCGCACTCTCTCTACATATATGCTGCCGGCGGAAACGTTGCAGCCTACTGTTGCCTGAACAATCACCCGTAGACACTCCCCTCACGAAACGCTCCCCTCAGTATGCGCATCTTCATATGAATTGGCCGTCCACACAAAACCGCCTCTTCTTCGTGCCACTGCTGGCGGTCGTTCCGCCGTCCCCCTGCTCAGCTGCTGTGGTGTTGCTGGTGTGGCCCCTCCCACCGTTTCCGAAGAGGCTGTACGGGTACCTGCTGCTGCCGCTTCTGCTGCTACGATGGGTGGGCCCTCGCTTCGCATCGCTGCCTGTTCCTCGACTCTGGAACGTACGAAAGTACGTGCGGGCCACGGCGCTGGGCTGGTGGAGCAGCGCAGAGCATCCTGCTGCTGCAGGACTAGCTGCGCTATGTCTGCAGCAGCAACAACTGCAGCAATGGCAGCAGTGGGAGCACGCGTAGCAGCAGGTGGACTCCAGCAGCGGTGGAGCTCTCGAGGGCAATATGTCCTCCCTCCACCTACAGCTGTGAGCAGCAGTCCTCGTTGCAGGGGGGCACAACAGCAAGACCATCAGCAGCGGCGCCAGCTTCAGTAGCGGCAGTAGTGTCTGCGACTGGTGAGCTCCAGCAGCAGCAGCAGCGGCGTTGTGTGCTGCAGCGCGTGTCAACGGCAGCTTGTTGGCGGCTCCGTTGCAGCACTACGCAGCGGCAATAGAAACGTGGACTGCTGGGCTGGACGACCGGCGCCTGCTGCTGTTTGATCTTGTGCTCTGTTGCTGCTGCTCCTCGACCTGCTTTTGCTGCTGCTGCTTGACCTGCCCTTGTTGGTCTTGCACGCACGCCCCAGCTTGGCAAACTATTCGCTTTCTGCGTTTCTTCCGGATGCAGAGCCCGCCGCAGCCAGGTGCAATGGACGCGTGGAACGTGAGTGAAGAAAGCAACAGCACCACCACCTGCAGTGAGAGAACCGGTAGCCGCGGGAGCAGCAGCAGCTTCGGCGAGAAGAGCAGCAGCCGCAGCAGCAGCAGCCCCAGCAGCAGCAGCCGTAGCAGCTGAGGTATCCGACAGTGCAAACCGCGACTGCTGCGTAGTGCCGATAAAGCCCAGTGGAGAAGCTGCGGAACGCACCAGTTGTTCCCCTATGCACAAAAATTTGCGAGAGCAACACATGGCAGCAACAGCCGCAGATTCAGCGGCATGAGCTGCCGTGGGAGAAGCTCATAGCGCGGGCAGTACGGGCTGCAGCCGATCGGCAATCGTTTGCAGCATGCCAACTCACAGCAGCCCCCGCGCGCTCCTTGTGTACACGCTTCTGGCTGCGCTGATGCCAGGCGCTGGCTGGACCAGCTGCTGCAACAACGGAGGTTTTGCTGTAACACGTGAGCAGCAGCTGCAGCAGGAAAGCAACAGCGCGAGAGCACAGCAGCAGGAACGCAGGAACAACACCCCAGGAGCGCAAACGCTCCGACACCGCTGCTGCTTCAGCGTTTTCTGTCTTCCTGCACCAGCGCGGAGACAATGCTGAGCCGTCCGCTATGTCGCAGCAGGATGCGAGGCGAAGCAGCAACTGCCGCAGCCCCAGAGCACAGAGCAGCACGCACACGCAAAACAGCACAAGCGCAAACAGCAGCAACGCGGCACGAGTAGCAGCTCCAACTCACAGAGCAGCAGCAACGCCGCGCAAGCAGCAGCAATACCGCGCAAGCGGCAGCAATGCCGCAGCAGCAACGGCACGCAAGCACCAGCAACAGCAAGCAACCAGCAGCAACACCGCGCAAGCAACAGCAACGGCACCCGGGCGACCGCAACGGCGCACGAGCAGCCGCAAGGGCGCACACGCAGCAGCACCGGCGCGAAAGCCGTAACACCGGCTCTCAAGCAGCAGCAACAGCCGTCAAGCATCACCGACGGCACGCAAGCAGCATCAGCGGCACCCGTGGCAACGAAGTGACACTTGATTGAGACCGAAGTGCTTTGAGCATTCTGTCTCCATTTTTCCAGCTTACTGTCTCTTCCTCACCGCCTTGACATGTCTTTCTTGTGGTATATGTCTCGTCGTTGTCTCGCACACACGCTGGGAAGTCCTGCTGCTGGCGAATGGCGCAAAGGCGTTGAGGGGGTGCGCCGGCGCCGCAGGAACGGCGGCAGCAGCTTTAGCGGCAGCAGTGCAGCGGCGCGTCAAGAGGAATTCTCGCTGCACGTGCCTCATTCCATCCATGGGGTGATGGTGCATGCGCGGCCGCCCTGCTACTCGAGAGCGGCAGCATTTCGCTGCGAACGTGTCGACGGATAGATACAAATAGTATTTATATGGCAGTCGGCCTCGTGCTCCATATGGTTCTTCTCTGTCTCTGTTGTGAGGCACCGTCACTGTCGCCCAGTTGCTGCGGTTGCCACAGGAGTCGCAGAAGCGTCGTCGACCGCAGCAGAAGCGGGACTCGACCAGGAAGAGTCCCGACGGCCCGACAGAAGCCGCAGACTCGCAAGCCTAGCAGCAGTCTACCAACAACAAGAGAGTGCCATGTGTCGCCTCTCTTACGCAAGAAGTCTATCATTCGTGACGCTCCTGCATGCCGCCGGTTCTGCAGCAAGAGTCAATAATAGCGTATAGCAGCAAGGCGTGTGCAGGACGCAGCCAGCATCCTGGAGGCCACTGCTAGCAATAGCGGCGCGCTTCTGCCGAGTGGACATCGTCTGTTGCTTCTGCTGCTCTCGCTCCTCCTGCTGCTGCTTTTGCTGCAGCGTGCAGCACGTCCGCAAAGCACGGCATCCGTTACCCGCAGGTGCGTACCTGCGCCTCGCCGGCGCTACACACCAGCTGCGTTCGCGTCTCTCTTTTTTTCTTCTCCCGCCTTCTGGTTCTTCCTGCATCCCGCAAAGCTCTCGGAGTCAGACGCTTTCCTCGGTGTACATACACCGCAGAAGCACACGAATTTGTGCCTGTGCCTCTCGCCCCACGGCTCTCCTGGACGCTCTGGTGACGTTCGAAGCAGCACCAAGGAAAACATGCTTCGACCGTCCTGCTGGCCGCATAGCTTGCTCTCTCAAGCCGGTCCAAACATCCTCGAAAAGCGCTGCAGCACACAGGCAAAGAGCACCTGTGGCAGCGGCACAAGTATTTGCAGCAACAGAGCCGCAGCTGCCTGTCTTCTGCGCCTCGTCAGCAGCAGCGTGTGCTACCGCCACAGCAGCTGCGCAGCAAGGTAACACAGCAGCGTGAGTTGTCGTACAGCAACAGCAGCAGCAGCACGGGCTCTCAGGAAGGTGTCTGGAGGGCAACAGCTGCTTCAGCAGCACCCGTAGAAAGATCAGCAAAGAGCCGACTCTCCTAGGTGCCGCTGCGGTTCCGTAGGAGAGCTGCTATGTGGCCTAGGAAAACTACAGCGCTTCGGCAGGGACGCAGCACCGTCTACATCCATCCCTGGAGAGAGGCACCTTTGCTGCATGCGCCGGGGTCTTCTGCAATTTCCTCCTTTCTTCCTTGCTCGGTATAGCTGCGGCGCTTTGCACCTGTCGGAAAGTCCTCCGTCTGCAGCCGCAGCTGGCGTCTCCTCTGGTGATGCGAACTTGCGAGCGACCTCCGCGCAGAAGAAGCACCGGCGGCAGCAGCGTCTCTGCCGCAGGACGAAGACAGCAGCAGCGACGACCAGAGGAGGACCGGCCGCCGGCTCCCAACAGCAGCAGGCGCAGGTCGGCAAGAAGCAGTGAGGCCGTCGCCCCAGCACAGAGCCTGTGGTCTGGAGGGGGTGCAGCAGCAGGAGCAGTCAGAGCAGCAGCAGCCGCCACCTACTGCCGCAGCAACACAGCACGGTAGCAGCCCACGACGACTCCTCTGTCAACTTTTTGCCTCCCCTGAACATCTGCTGAGGTGGTCCTGCAGCCCGAGCAAGGGAGAACAAGTGATCCGGTGGTAGACAGCGTTCGTACACCAATATGCGCCGGACTCCCCTATATGGCAGCCCGCAGTCAACGACCTCCATCTGACCTACGGGAATGAATACGTAGAGACCCTTCTGCATGTGTAGACAACAGCAGCCGCTGTCCGTAGATTCACCTGCTGCGCGCGAACAAGCGACGGCCGCAGGCGTCTCTGTGCCTCTTCTCTCCATCGCCTCCTTTCTCGACTACCCTGCAGCCAGCACAGTTCACTTCCGTCCGCGGCCGCGCACAACAGAGACATGCGTCCCTTACTTCTTCAAAGAGAAAGTAAAAACTAACCAAGTTGCTCTAGACTGGCGTCTCCAAGGATGCTCCTGTGACCGTCTCCAAGGTAGAGAATCACCCACACGTTGAAGACCCTTCCCGCGGCCGGCAGAGGTGTCGTACAAGCCCCATATATCTACATATATGTACACATACACATATATATATATATATATTTAGAGGCGCACTTGGTCATACATATATATATATATATACGTACACACATATGTATACGGTCTTCCACATATGTATACGGTCTTCCTAGCGGCGCGGGTGATCACGTACGTAGATATATATATATATATATATATATATATATATATA